>VZTJ01004371.1:390290-600096 GCA_013397795.1 Orthonyx spaldingii | reverse complement strand
CCTCCCTTCCTCCCTTCCTCCCTTCCTCCCTTCCTCCCTTCCTCCCTCTCTCCCTCCCTCCCTCTCCCTTCCTCTCCCTTCCTCTCCCTTCCTCTCTCATTCCTGACTCCCACTGTGTGTGTCCACATGACATCTCTGACAACTTCTTGCTCTATCAAATGTAGTCAGTCCTCTAATTTTTTTTCAAATAGTGTAAAGGCAGTCTGAATTTGACTGCCAGTGCATTGTGGATGAGTGCTACAGAAAGTGTGAGCCTGATCTCTGTAGTGATCTGCACAAGTCTGATCTGGGGAAATGGATCTGGGCTCTGTCAAAGACCACAGTGAAGTTGTCATATAATATTGCAAGATACTTTCATGACAAATGCTGCTGTTTGTATATCAACACGTCAGGAGAATCCATCAAATCAAAGTTTATGCCCAAACCTTTGACATGCAGGTATTGTCTCAGGAAAGAGCAGTAATAAAAAGTGGGTCTGGTCTTCAACAAAGCCCATAGCAGGAACATGTCAGTTTGTCACCATCTGTCCTGGTCTGTACTGCACAGGTAATCTAGACATCTCCTCCTGCTGGCTGTCCATGGTGCATCACTCTTCAGGCATTTGGACAGATGCCCTGTTTCACCTCTGGAAAAATGAGTGCAATTCTTGTTCTCCACTCTCCAGTTCACTTGTGTGGAGAGGAGGGGCTGAGGTACAGGATCTGCAAAGTGAGTTTCATTTTTGGAGAGAACTTTCCCAGTTTCCCTAGTCCACCTGGACCCAGGGAGGGGAGAACTCCCTCTGAGATCTGGGGAGGGATCAAAGAGCAGGGGTTTTGCCTGAGGGGAGCCGTGGGGCAGCCCTGCCGTGGGTGATCCAGCACCTGCGCATTCCCAGAGCTGGCAATCAAAGGCTGCACGGCCCCGAGCTGAGAGTGTCTACTTTTTGTTGTCAAACTTAAAAGTTCAATTAGAATCGTGGGGTTTTGGTTTTTCTCAGATTTTTCTATTGATAACTTTTTTGTTCGTTTCAGTCACATGGATCATGACTTTTTCATATGCTAATTAAATTCAAGTGATACAAAGTTTATTGGGCAGGATTTGCAGGTGGTCTGCATCAGGATAAATCCATAGAGACAAGGAGCAGATCACCCCATCACATTTCTAAAAAGTCAGATGCTTTCATATCAGGAAGTAAAACCGAAAACAAAGCCTTATTTCCCATTCCCCTAGCTTTAAACTAGTACACCAGTACACTTACACTGCAATCACTTGTAACTAAATCACCACACTGTCATGAAGTTAGTAACATGGATGTAAAACAGTTTTCTTTCCCATTGTTCTAAGTTAATGATATCTTGGGCATTGTGGTTTGAGCCAAAAAAATCAGTCTTTTCATATATTCTTTAGTCAGTGCAAGTTTTCAACATCCTAATCTTTATATTGCAATATTTTAATTATTGTTTACTTTATTTAATTGCTCTTTTCCTAAATATACATAATTTCTCCCCACTTCAAGGCTTTTGGAATTTTTCCAATCAGTCCAGTATCAAAGAACACTTACAGTCTTGTATTTAAACTTCTCATGCTTGTAAACTAAAACCTATGCAAGCCCCAAGGCCAAGGCTTTGGCTGTATGTTGTTCATAACTGATTTTTTTAATGTATATGCTAATTTTTTAGGAAAAAGGTCTCTTGCAAAAGTAAGAATCATATCAGAAAGTTGATGTTTACATTTTCTGATTGGGATGGAGAGATAAAAAGTGAAAAATCTGAAGCCAATAAATGAGATTTCTTCATCCTCTATTTCCCCCCTTTTTTCCCCCCTCTTTGTTCTTTTTTTTTACCCATGTCATCTCTATGAAAAGGATGTGAGAAAAAATACTGTGAAGACCAAAAACCTTTCTATTTCATGTTGAACAAAAAAAGAGCTTTGTTATTTTACTGAACATAAGAACTTTTGGGAGATCATAGTTTCCTTTTGGAATTTTATATATATATATAAGAAAAATCATGATGGTGAGACACCCGCAAGCACTGAAGCACTTTAGTACTAATTTAAGCCTTTCTGTAATATTTTGCAAGATTTCTTTTGTTTGAAGGACTCAAGGCACTTTCCAGAAAGGTGATCTTTAAGACTCTATCTGATGGGGAAGCACCAGACTCAGTGAAGTGCATGAAGTAAGACAGAGAGGGGTGGCATGACTGAGATGCTTGCATGAGTAGAAATGCAAGTGATTGGTTTATTAGCAAGGATTAGCAAGTGATGTGGTGGGACAGAGGGTTCTGTAGGTGCCAAGGGCAGCAGTATGTGTTAAGTGTTGTTTTGCTTTGGGCCACTTCTTTGCAATTCTTGCAATTGCTCAATCCTGTTCCATGTGCTCTGGGATGACCCTGCTTGCGCAGGGAGGTTGGATCAGATGACCCACTGTGATCCCCTCCAACTTGACGTATTCAGTGATCCTGTGCAATTGCATGGGCTAAACCATGGCCTTCCATGCTGGGAAGGCAGAGCAGGACTGAGGGGTTTTCTGACCTGCTTGCTCCCTGCACCAGGCTCCCCACTGTCTTCCAGAGAAGAGCTGCCCCATCCCATACCCACATTGACACTGCCCATCAGCCTCAATTCTTGCAGTTATACCTAATTGCAAGATACCTGCCTATATTCTTGGTACTTATATCTAAAATTGCAATGGTCAGTGACAGACAGCTTTCAGGAGAAGAAATGCTAAGAGTCAGTTTTGGCAACAATGTAGCATGGAGCAGATCATTGAAGATGGGGTTGAAAATCTCTTGATAATAAACTTTCTCATGAGCTTTTTAGCAACCTTTGTGTCTCATCCCAGCTGCAAATGCTATGAGAACAATTTTTCTGGGGTATTTTGTCACTCTCAATTTCAGATAGCAAATGGGAAAACATTTGTTCTAACATCAGAGAGGTTGAAAAAAATGGTCTAGTAAACTGAATCCTGGAACAAAAGGGAAATTGAGGGGACTTTGGTTCTATTTACTCTTTCCCTCAACAGTCCACAGAAAGAAATCTGACAGTTGCAGAAATAAGAAGTGAAGAAATCTGCCTAGACCTTTGGGACATCTAACTATTCTCCTTGCTGGTTCAGTTATTCCTTGTCTTTTATTTTGTCAATCTGCTTTTAAGCAACCCAAGCAATAAGTCTTCCACTTCTTCCCAGAGACACAACAATAAAGCCAGTAGATCTCAGAGTTAAGAATTTTTTTTTGCTGATATCCAGAACATATCTTTTTCCTTTTTCCTTAACACTTGGCCTCTTGAACAAGTTATCCCAGCTGAGCTCAGCTCTGGTGGTAGCTTTGTGATCCCTTGTAGCACGCAAAAATTTCAGTCTGCTCTAACCTATTTCAGGACAGTTTAGTGCAAATGAGCTTTTGGGCTAAAAGCGCACAGGTGAAGAGTTACCATGGCTCTGCTTACACACAGTAACTTGCCAAGTAATGTATGACTTACATGTGTCCAAGTTTTTAAATCCATTCCTGCTATTCCCTGGTTTAACTGGTTGGCCCAGTTCTCTTCAACATCTTCATTAATGACTTGGATGCAAGACTCAAGGGAACACTTAAGTTTGCTGACAACACTAAATTGGTAGGAACTGTTGACTCCCTTGAGGGCAGAGAGACCCTGCAGAGAGACCTCAAAAAATCAGAGGGCTGGGCAATCACTAACCATGTTAAGTTTAACAAGGGCAAGTGCTGGAGTCTGTGCCTGGGACAGGGCAATCCTGGTTGTGTGTATAGACTAGGGAATGAGAGGCTGGAAAGCAGTGCCACAGAAAAGGACCTGGGAGTCCTGGTCGATGGCAAGTTGAACATGAGCCAGCAGTGCCCTGGCAGCCAGGGCGGCCAAGCGTGTCCGGGGGAGCATCAGGCACAGCATCGGCAGCCGGGCAAGGGAGGCGATTGTCCCACTCTGCTCGGTACTGGGGCAGCCTCACCTCAAGTGCTGGGAGCAGTCTTGGGTGCCACAATATAAAAAAGACATTAAACTCTTAGAGAGCACCCAAGGGAGGGCCACAAGGATGATGAAGGGCCTTGAGGGGAAGCCAGCTGAGGAGTGTCTGAGGTCACTTGGTCTGTTCAGCCTGGAGGAGACTGAGGGGAGACCTCACTGCAGCTACAGCTTCCTCATGAGGGGCGGTGGAGGGTCAGGTACAGATCTCTTAACTCGTGTGACCAGTGACAGAACTCAAGGAAACAGCATGAAACTGAGTCAGGGGAGGTTTAGGTTGGATATCAGGAAAAGTATTTTCACCCAAAGGGTTATTGGGCACTGGAACAGGCTTCCCAGGGAAATGGCCACAGCAACAAGCCTGACAGAGTTCAAGAAGCTTTTGCACAATGCTCTCAGGCACATAGTGTGATTCTTGGCGATGGTCTCCTGCAGGCCTCCTGCATGACTTGATGATCCAGTTTGGTCCCTTCCAACTCATCATAATCTGTGATACTATGATTAAAACATCCCTGTAAATAATAACTCTATTCCAAAGACATTTACATTAGCTGGGCTCTTTTATTCAGCACTCAGGCAGGCTATGTATAGTTAACTCTTAATCCTTTCTCATACCTTCACCCTTCTATCTTCCTCATCTCTTTTGCTGCTGTCTTCTGAATTCCCTGCAGTTTCCCTGCTCCTCTGGCTCTGGGGACCACAGCACACTACTCCATGTGCTCACATCACAGCCTTTCTGAGCACATCACAAACAGCAGTTTAGTTTTAGGTATAAGCACTGCTTCGAGTGACCTGAACAGTGCACTTTCCATACACCTCATATCAATTCTGCTAAGCGCAGCTGTTAATTTTCACACCAATATATGGCACACTGTTCTCCTAAGGTTTCCCTTTATCCTTTTAACAACTGTCCTTTTCAGAAAGATACACATCTAGACCTCTGTTGTTGTGTCTCAGTTATCTACAGATCACATAAGATCAATGAAAAGCTCCTCTCTGCCCTGCCAGCTCTGCAAGCCTAACCTGGGATCTCACAATGAAACTAGGATCTTTCTTTGGTTATACATGATTCCAAGGAATCCTGTTTCAGCCTGAGCCTGAGCTCTATTATCAATACAATTAAGGTGAATTTGAGCTGCCGTGTAAAGTTTTCAAAAGCGCTTACATGACCTTAGAGGCTGGGGCTTATTTTCAAAAGTGACTTGGTGCACTCAGAAGCCTAAGTGAATTAATTCTCTATTAAATTGGTCCTCTCTTACAATTTAAATGCTTTTGAAAAGGGAATTTAGGGTTCCTTTGGCATTTCAGGCATTTCTGACAAGATTCCTAATGGTATTTAAGTGCAAATGTATCAGACCTCAGCTAGCACAGAAAAACTGGGAAGTACCAAGTTTAATTTTCAAACTAAAATTTGAGTTTAGGACTGTAATGTCCAGAAAACTTATGCTAGAAACAAGACAATTTGATCCTGAAAACAGTGGGAATAAACATAAAACCCTTCAGTCCTGGCTTAAATATAGCCCCAGACTAAGCAACTAGACACACTGTGGTGACTGCTGTAAAACCCCATTCAAGGACACTCAGTGCAGCTGAAGGAAGTGACAGGACATCGCAACAAATAAGACACTCCATTATATTAGGGGACATTTTATTTGAGGCTCTGACATTTTTACTCTGTACTTGCCTTCACTGTAATGGGTTACTTCTCTTTGTGCTTCTTAATGTTCTATAAATATTTCTAGTAAATACGAAATGTTTAAAATAGGGAGATATTTTAAAATATTAAAAATATGCAAAAAATGCACCATAGACATGAAACAGCAATATTGCTTATGGGTGTTCTGATTTACTCCTGTTTGTCTGAGAATATTATTAAATGTCCTGAAATTGAGGTCAAGAGAATTTTCTGCTCAAAAATTTTATACTATGTCAACAAAATGGACTATGTTCCTCAATTAAAATGCAGTTTTTAATAATTTTGCATTTCTCAGTCATGCTCACTGTGGATCTTCATTGCTTATATTCTCTTGTCAGAGTGTTGCTCACAAATAGCTACTGAAATGCTGATAGATGAAAGGTACATTAATAAAAAGATACATTAGAAGCAACCTTTAGCCCAAGTGGGCAAATTACTCTCCCACAAACAGTACTAATTCCATTGGAGTTAGAACAGAGTTCATCATTGCTACATATAGTTGTCATGGAATGAGATTCACATCTGAACTCAAAGTGCACACTATCCTACACTACCAGAGAAAAGAAACAAGTCTGTTAGTGATCCAGTCTTACGCTGGAGAAAGAGATAAAGAGCTACTTCGCTTTAAACAGATTTATCTTTTTATTTAGTTTCAAGGTTTTTATTGCGCCCTCAACTCTGCATCAATGGAGAGAAAGTAGTAGAGATACTGAAGAAAAAGCACTGCCATACTTTTGTAGGCAAACAATCAGTTCACTGAACTTGTGGTTCAAGATGAGAAATTAATTTTCATATTTCTCCCTCTGTGTGCTTAAACTTGCTTCTGATCTTACAGGATGCTCATCTTGGCATGTTTAGATGGCTCCTAAGGCCAATGTGACTGCAGGAGCAGAAGCAGGCTGTCTTATGGCAGTGGATCACTGCACCCTGAGGAAGGGCTTGACGGGGTCTGTTGGGTGTGATGGGATTGCCTAAGGAATAAACCCGGCAGGATCTTGTCTCTAGATCTTTTGTGTTTATATATTTTTACTCCACGAAGTTAGATGGCATTGGGATGCCAGCCCCTCAGCTGTGATACAGAGATAATTTGATTTTTCAGCGGTGTACATACTTCACAGTGGTTCTCGGTGTGTTTTTGTAATTAGGCATATTTAACTGTGCCTTGTTTTACTGCTGGAGGAAGAATCTCATTTGTCAGCAGTTTTAAGCTTTGCCAAATAAAGGCTTATTGGCAAACTGCATTGAGCGCTCTGATAATAACCCAACTTTAGAAAACACACACCCTGCTGTGTTGTATTCAAGCCATGGTGCTGTTGAAATTAAAAGGGGAGACAATGCCTGCTTTCAAAAACTGGAGTTTCTTTGTATTCTAATAAAAGCCTAAATTAATGTTTTAAAAGGTTATTGCTATTTTTTACCAGCTAGCTGGCATTGTGTATAAATCTTATTTAGGCAAGGTCCTACATTATTTCACTGTTTTTAACATGTCAGCCAGTATCATACTGCCATGGATAATCAGTTCCTGAAATTCATTAGTCCAACCCGTTAAATCCCTTTTGTTTAGCTTTAATAGCAGGGTATTTCTGTGTATTCAGGAATCTAATATATGATGTACGTTCTGACAACACCAGCAGGGACCACAAGTATTTCTTACATAATCTAAAGGACATATGTTTGGCTTATGGCAAAAATAACCTCATCATTCCTGTGTTTTAGGTTGAGGTGTCCATGTGAGGTCCTTTTATAAGAGCAAAGTAATAGGAACTATGTATAATTTAATCTTGTTGGCTTTTAATACATTTCCTTCAGCTTTTAAAGAGTGCTCTAGGAAATGGAAAAACACACAGTCAGCTATGAAATTCTATGACACTGATGCAGTCAGGCTATAAAATATTCTTTGCATCTTAATTGCATTTCATATAGCTGTATAACCTTGTGTAATTCTTAACTCTATAAATCCTAGCTCTGCATCCCGCTCTGGCAGCTTGGCGAGAGCGGCAGAGGAATGTTTCCCACAGTTCATTGTTCAGTTCAGTTGTGTGGGCAGCGCACAAACGTCAGGACTAAGCAGGAAACTTGCACTGAACTTTGCAAATTGCTTTTTGCAGACAAAGGATTCTCCTCATCCCTGTGGATGAACCTGATCTCGCACAATGAGATCTGTATCTGAGCTCTTTCCAAAACCAGCCGTGATTTGACAGCCAGGTGAATGACAGAGCCTGTTTTGTGTAGCTGGTTTACTTAAAGGTTTGGAGGACAGCTTAGAGGAGAAGAGAAGGTAGTTTTATTGGTGTATAACTGTGAGAACAAAGCAGGGCATGACAGAAGCTAAATATCTATCAGGTGAGAGATCAAGCCAAAGCCAAAATAATCTTTCAGGCACCACCAACCATGTGAAACACTGACATAATGCAAGTGTGCCCGCAGTGATGTTGGACCCAGCAACACGGCAGATGCACTTACCAGTACTTTCTGCCCTCTGATCGTCCTCTTCCAGTGCGAGCTGCATCCACAGCCTGTGCCACATTCACAGCCTTGCACTTGCTTCCCCACTGTAAAACAGAGGCTGAAAAAAAGAACACCCCTATGCAGAGACTGAAGACTGTGGTTTAAAAGTGAGGAAAACAGTGGGAGGATCATAAAGCAATGATGGATGTTATCTGTTCAACTCTGTAGCATATTTCTAATAATAGAAGGTTTTTAGAATGGATAGACAGAGGCATAACAGATCCAGTGGCTGAAAACTGAAGCTGGATAAATTTAGATGAGAAATAATGCTCTGTCTACACTGCAGATTACAGCACAGTGTTGAGATACAGGAACATTAAATGAGCTAATTCAGAGAGCAAAAGCCATCCAACAGCAGTGGCAGGGAGATCCCAGATTGATTTTGCTCAAGAGGATAAAAGAGCCTGCCCAGAGGTCTGTGCTACTGCAGCCCAGCCATTCCCAGTTATCCAGTGAGCATTTAACCTCACCAAGTATCCCAGAGCTTGGTCCACGGTCTGCAGTGGAGGCATAGCCCATATGACAGAATCACAAAATAGTTTGGATTGGAAGGGACCTTAAAGATCATCTAGCTCCAATCCCTCTGTCATGTACTGGGACTCCTTCCGCTAGACCAGGTTGCTCAGAGCCCCATCCAGCCTAGTCTTGTCAAGAGCAAGTGTAGCTAATATTGCAACATCTCAACAAGGAATGCTGAAATTAGTGAGTGGCATGCTGTGTCTTGCTTTGCACATAAGATGTAGACAGATTTTACATGAAGATCCCTTTCTGGTTTTGGGAATTCTGTATGATTGCATAACATGGGTGCTGTTGAGCACCTGTTGAGAAGGTACTCAACAGCTGGTCAAGCTATTTGTATAGTTGGAAATTTCTGCTACACCAGCTGAAAATCAGAATTTCCATGTCGTGGTGAGTTTTGATATTTCAGCATTTGGCTTCATTTTATACTGGAAGATTTTTTTTTGTTTGTTTGCTGTAGTGCTGAAATACTGTAATTCTTTTTTCTTTGGAAATACTTTCCACAAAATATGTTGCTTCTGATAAACCAGCATTTCTGCAATGGAAAATCCTTTCTAACTGAAAAATTTCAGACTCCCCACCACACAGTTGAAACTTATGGGTTAATCTCCATGAAGTTCCACAGGACCACCGTCTGCAGGAGGGACTTTTACAGCCTCTTTTAGAGAACAAAAGTAAAGAGGAACTGACTTTGGCCCAAAGGGATTCATTGGTACCCTTATTTCATTAGGTTATTTAAAGCAAAGATCTCATTAAACTTTCATTGGAATAACGTTAGAAAAAGTCTGTAACTGCAGCTGTTGGGAAGAATTGAGAGGTCAGCAAATTACCAGTTGATAACAAAAAATAGTATTACAGTCTGAGAGAGGGAGAATAAAGGTGCAGAGTGGAGATTTGGGACCTTTTAATTCTCTGGTTTTATATTTCTTGGCTACGCAGATGCTGATGTGCTGCTTCCTCCATGTAAAGTCTATTGAGCTAAGAAGGCTCAACAGAAGCTGAGGAGACCTCACAAGCCTGGAGTGCCAAAAAAAGACAAAGTTGTTCATGTGGTTCTTCACTGAGGTTGTTTGGCTCCCTCTGGCCTAATTAGCTGCTGTGTTAGGGATGATTTACGTTCTCTTAGCTTGCCCTGTTGAAACTGCTCCACATGCATCATGCAGCACTAATGGGATAGTCTTGGCACCCCCAAAGTGACCGCGTGTATGTTGGGGTGAGACCAGGACAGCAGGGCAACATGGGGAAGAGAGAAGAGTTAAACCTCAGCTTCAGATGCCTTACATCACTTACAGCCTTAATGTTTCTGAAGCTGGAGTTCTGTATTTATTTTGTA
The DNA here is from genome assembly GCA_013397795.1 of Orthonyx spaldingii. NCBI lineage: Eukaryota > Metazoa > Chordata > Aves > Passeriformes > Orthonychidae > Orthonyx > Orthonyx spaldingii. The sequence goes on along the minus strand of VZTJ01004371.1, from coordinate 590,080 downwards.
TTAGATATATGGAAATTCAATTAGAAAGCCATTCCACTGGGTTAGCTAGAGAAAGGGGTGAGTGATGGTTACTGCCTGGTTGGGTTTGTTTAGTTTTGGCCCACTTTCTGTGCTGTTTGGAGCTGTGTAGAGCAGTGTTTGAACTGAGGGGGCCAGATCCCATACAAAGAGCTTTCTGAGGTCACTGTGAGATGACAGGTCCACAGTGCAGCTCCTTTGCATCCGAGGGAGTGCACAGTCTGCCCTGAAGCCATTGGACATCTTGGCCAGGCCATGTTGCCAGCAGTCAGGATGCCTGAGTTTCCATCTCAGTCCTGTGCCTTATTCCTTCCATTCCCTGTGTCCTCCCTGCCGTCCTTGTCCTTGTGGCGGTTTGGGCTATGCTGATTATCTCAGAAGGTCAACAAAGGTCTGGGCCCACCTGCCCAAGACCAAGGCACCCACATGGATCCACAAGTGCATCCACAGCTGGTCTCTTCCCTACAACACTGTTCCCAGAGGGCTTACAGAAATGTGACCAGGAACAGTTTGCATTTGTGAGGATTTGGGGAAAAGAAAGGTTCAAAATGCTGTCCTGTTGCAGCATCATCTGCCACCTCTACTTGCAGTAAGCAATGGGAAGTAGCTTACAATCAAGCAAACTCTTTGCTAGAGAAATCAGATTTGAAGCCCTAAGAAGTGAATGGATTGTTCTTCCTTAAAGGGATAGGAGTGCTAATGGTGGCATACTTTGATGCTGCTAAATGGACTTAAGGCTCAGCTGCTGCAGCCAAGGAGGGCTCTGCTTCTGTCCCTTCCCCTGCCTGTCCCTCCACCACTCCCCTTCTGCTGGCACTGACAGTGTTCTGCCCCCACCAGCAAACGTGTTCAGAAAGCTGGATCAGCAGAAAACTAGCCCTACAGAAAGGAGCAGAGAGCTGTCAGCTGGCTCAGATCTCCAACCCAGCTCATATGAGGCCAGAAAAATGCCAGTGCACAAGGAAAAGTGGGAGGAGAGGAGCGGGGACCATTTTCAATGGTGGTTATTGTTTAAATCAGAGTAGTTTCCCTACAGAGCCACAACCTAAGACTTGAAAATGCCAGAATGGGTACCCTGCCTCTATTAAGCCTCCCAGGCTGTCTGTTCCCACCCCCAGAGCTCAGACATCCTACATGCTCTTCTGCAAGCCCCTCGCCTATAAGCCTCTGCAGCTGCTGGCACATCAGCAGATTTAGGCTGGAAGAATTCTTGGCTAGGGGAGTATTCCTATTTCTACGTGCTTTTTTGTATACTTACATTGCGTTGCAAATGCTGATTGTGTTTTACCCTGGAGATTACAAATGCTAACAAAGTACACTGAAATCATTGAGCTATTTCAGTTAGCAGTTTCTGGCCAAAAGAATTTTGGGACTTTTTTTCTGTAAGTGAGGTTACAATCAGTGCTTGAAATTTGGCAACTGCTGAAGACCTGGGTAGTATCACTGAAAAAGGAATAAAGTAGTTTTCAGGGAAATTTTACTTATATCATCAAACACCTCTTCCATGGCCTGTATCTATTGAGAATTTAGACTCTCAAGTAGTACAACTTCAGTAATTGTGCTCTTCTGGTTGCCACTGGTAACAGTCCCTGTGCACACTCCCAGTTGCTGACAGACACATGGAAATGTGACTTAGCATAACCCACTGTCACTGAAGTATAACTTAGTTTATGATTACTTGAGTTATACCCTGTTTGTGAGGGACTGTGAACACGTGTGCACACATGCAAACACGCACATGCGGAGTTTCTGTGACTTAGCTGGCACCTGCCAACGTGCCACGCTACAAGAGCTGTTACAAGTCTGAACTCATATGGATATCTTCTACTGGAGGAGAACCAGCATATCCATACTGGGTCTAAGAAAACTGAAGTAACTGCTCCTGAATTGAATTTTGGTATCTCACTCTGTTTCTATTACGAAAGAGAAGGGTGAATGCTGACGTCGTTAGTCCTGTGTGTTGCTGAATGAGGTACCACAGATAGGTAGAAAGCCCTGCAGCCACACAGACAGAATTAGAATGGTCTGTAATGGATGGAAGCTCTGTTGACACAGATCTGTCTCCAGGCTGAGTGTGATGTATATGTACAGATACATTGATCTTTATGAATCTGCCGTTGAACTTGTATTGACAGAGAGTCAAATTCTTAGTTGAATTAGAATAAAGTGTGATTCCATTAATTTCAGCTACTCCCTGGCATATCTGCATTCCTCTCACAGTTGTTAATATCTTGGTCCTTCAGGAACATGCTTGCTTACTCTATTGCCTTTGAAAAACAATCTTTGTCCTTGATTTTAGCTCTGTTTCACCTAGAGTGAAGCAGTGGAATTTGCAAGCTAATATACAGTGTGTTCCCAGAAATGGATATGCACAGTCAGTATGTGTGTTTAAGGCTCACACAGCTCTCTCAAAAAACTTCTACCAGTGAATCTCATATGATCAATGCTTGTTTCTCTTCTAGGTTTTCACATTACGCAGAGTGCTAGTAGGAGATATTTTTAGTATGTTTGAATAAAAAGAGCTTGTTTCTGTTTTCACGGTTTGGGTTTTATCTGAGAAGACTTGTGCATGAGACTTGAGATTGTCCAGCAGATAAGTGAGAATTCCTTTGTCCAGAGTGCCTTCATGTTTGCTCCTCCAGTGGTTGCACAGCCAGAGTTATCATCTGGTTGGGGCATGTGCACAGACTTCAGTTTTCACATAGACAGTGAATTGGCACTTCTTTAAGGCCACGTGTGTGCTGTGGGACCAGTGACCTCCCAGGGCTGCTCACTCGTGGTCCCCTATGAACCACACAGCGGGGTGGCAGGGTGCTCTGCCCACTGTGGGGAAGACAGCCAAAGGGCAGCTCTGACATTTCCCTCTGCTTCTTTTTTCCTTGATGGAGAAAGCAGAGCATTCATGAGTCAGTTCCTTAGTGTTGCCAACCTCCATCACTCATAAATCATTAATTGGGCATGCAAAATCATGCCGTTTGGGGCTTTTAGGGCTGTTGTGGTTTTTAACTCTATCTTTTGCCTGCTAGGTTGCAGGAGCTTTGGGTGTCCTTCTTTCAAACCTCCTTTTGTAGTTTCCAGTTTAAACAGGCAGCAGTTCCCTGTTCAGCAGCAACTTCAGCCAGACTACATCTTCTAATATAAGGCAACAAATTGGGATACACACATAGGCTGCACTATGCAGTTTCCTCAGACACTGTTTGATCTCCTGACTATATTTCAGCTCCCAGGTCTGGCCTTTGAAATGTTTCAGTTTATAAGAAACCAATAAACATTATAGAAAGACATCCTGAGCAAAGTTTATGTGGCTTCTTGTATATTACAGTAAGCCAGAATTTCAAATACAGCAGAAAACCCTATTCACTGTGGTCTTAAATAGCATTAGAATTGCTGTTTTGCCATTCTGCTGCTATGAATCATTAGGCTCCAGCAATGTAATGCCCATTAGATCATCCAGTTCAGCTCCCAATCCCTGTCAGATTGTTCTCTACAAATATTTTCCTCATAGGAGGCCTTGCAGTTTACTACATCGTAGACTTTCCACTGCTTCCCTTGGAAAAGAGTGGATCAAGAATACTAGGAAACATCAAATCACATTGAATATGTCATTCCAGACTGTAAATAAACAAAGCTAAAAATAATTTCAGGACCATGTACAGTGGAAACCTTCCACTTTTAAAACAACTACCAAACAGCTACTCTAAGGGAGCCTTTGCATATCTTTGTATAGTTGTAGGTTTTCCTTTGTCAGATATTTTTATTTAAAATATAAGATAAGAAAGAATATGCTAGAAGCTCAGAATAGTGGTTTCTCTTCAAGAGACAGAAAATTAAGCAGACTTGTAGTTCTGCTGCTTGTTTACGTGTCATCCTCCCTTAATGGTAAATAATTATAAGCAGAATCAAATGACAGATATCTGCTGTGCTGAATTCCACTGCTCTGATTTAGTTACACTAAGCATGGAGGTTTTGAGTCTGATTTTTAAAACTGTCAGGCGCCAAATGGCATGCTTCACATTAGCCTGCAGTTCTGTACCTAATTTGCATTCAGTTATGCAAATTAAACATTTGACTTGAGTAGTCACACACAAATCAGCATGTCTGATCATTTGCACACATGCTTATTCACTTCATTTGTTCAAATAAAATATATACTCAAACTAAGTAGACAGCTTAGTCTGCAACCATTTTAGCAACCAGCTTCAGAAATTCTGAGGCTGATAATGTTGTGTCTTAAGGCAGCTGCAAGCAGTTAATAGTATAGGCATCTTTTAATAAAATTTCCCTTGTGCATTTTTGCATGCCTTTAGAATCTGTTAGTGATAGACAAAAGGTTGCCTGAATGCATGGAAAGTCAAATGTGTGAAAGTTTGCTAAAGCTGACCTTCAGTTGTATTTTTGTCTGCTGGTATGCTAAAAGTCAGCAGGAAAAAATAACCCTGAGGACTAGTTAAAACATAACCTGGTTTGGGCAGCTTAAGCAAGAAGTGCATCTACACATATGCTAGTTAGAAATGTGCAAATGTAGCCTTTTCCTGCAGTAAAAGAAGCAAAAATTAAAATTACTTCTGTACCCAAATATTCATTCTGTCAGTAGCATTTCATTGTTCCAGGAAGTTGCAATAATATGGATTGCTATCTGATGAAAGAATATCAGCTTTTGGAAGAAATGTGAAATTATTTAGCAAATGAAGCAGAAAGTGGGGGTTCAAAATATTTCAAATACATTCTTGAGGGAAAAGTGGCTGTTGGCACAGGCACAGAAAACTGCCTTAATACACCAATGCTCAACAAATCTATGAAAAATTCATTTGATAAGCAAGGTCTTTTGAAATTAAGATGTTTTTATTATTGCTTTGTGTACAAAATTGGAATGCAACCAGTCCTTGTAAATTAGATAAATAAGCAGTTTAGGAATTAATCCTAAAAAACAATTCAAAGAAAATATTATTCTCCTGAGGTTGCTATAGGATACCCTGCATCTGCCCTCTCAGGTGGTGCAGTACCAAAGCTGCCTGCCTGCATGGTAAACTCTGAAGGACAACAAAGGCTGTTTGCCATAGGTAAACCATGTCTTGTATTGCATTCAAAAGTTCTCAGGTAGGTAAGGAAGGCTGGAACACATGGACTGCAGGGAACTCTGTCGTGAATTACAGAAAGCTGAAGTCCCTCTGAAAGAATAACAGTGCTGAGACCTCTGCTTCTGTGTCTACACTAGGATCCTTTGGGGCATATTCGTTGGGCCTTTGGTACCCAAGGAAACGCACTCTCAGAAGCACTCAGAAGTGGTTGTTTTCAGGCAACACCCTAAGTTAGATGGCATTTTAGTTAGCCCATCTGCATCTCTCTTGGTCAGGTACATTACATCCATGGTGGTCAAGGTGGCCTGATTCCTGTCAAAATAACTCAGGGTCAGGAGAGGAGCTGCTGATGCTTATGTAAGGCATCTTTACTTAAAAATGGACTCTTGCCCAAAAGGTCTGAGCTGGCCATAGCAGTGACAGACAGTCCAAGAAACAGTGCTCTCTCCTCCCCATCCATCCACGCTCTGTCACACACCTGCACAGACATCTGCAGGGAGTATTTAGAAGACCTCAAGTGATAAAAAAAAATGTCGTGTATAAAGCAAACGTGCAAGGCAGTTTTGGTTGGCAGAGTCACGCAGGCCCTGAGCATGGCTTGATTTTGGGGGAGGCTGGGAAGCTGCCTGGCCAGAGGCAGGCCCTATGACCTCAGACTAAACTGCCCCTTTACAAACAATGGGGGTGAGAGATAAGTTTTGCTTTGTTTTGGTCTCCATATTAATTGTGATTAAAAATAGAGTCCTCAGCAGTGGCAGAGAGCAAAACAAGTGTGGCATTGTTAGCTTTATCAGGAGAAACAGGGAGCATGAAGGATGAAAACATGAGGCAAGAAGAGAGACCAAGGACTGTGTCTGTCTGGACCACCCGTTCCCCCCAGCTCAATCTACCTGCTCATTTTTAGTGGAGAAAAATAATACATTTTTCTCCATGCTTAAATGAAAGTTTTAACTTGTCAGTAGTTAGTGCCTGGAGATGACAACCCTGTTCTTAGATCATCCATTCCCTACCTCCAGTTCAGGATTATACAACTAAGTAATTTGGTGTTCTCAAGACTTTAGCACTGGAAGTAAAATCTCATCCCCACTGGGATTTCCGATGACAACACATCCATCAGTTTCAACAGATTTCACCCAAGGGGAATAACATTACAGCTTATTCTGAAAGTCTTGGCTGAGTTGATCTCTAGAAGGTAAAGAGTGCAACACTGTAGACTCAGCCTCAGATCTGTGTAGGGGGATACTTCTAACAGATCAGTTGCTTACATTTTCCAGTGGTTTGTTTGCTGTGTGGATGAATTTGGGCTTAGTGATGAGAGGGGAGTTTAGAAGCTTCATTAGAATGGGACAGAAATACCTAGAAACAGATCCCATCAGCATTCATTAGTATTTGTTTCATTACACCAGCAGCCAATGATACCTACCACATGAAAACTCCATTTTCCTAGCTGTTATATGAACATAAATATAACAAATGATATTTGCATACTGGAAGATATGAGATCTTGAAAAACTTTTTTTTATTACTTCCCAATGTATTTCTTAAGTGCTCAGCCCCAAACCAAGAGCAGTTTGAAATTAACAGACAGAGTGAAAAAAAGTGCAACTTTTCATTTAATTTAATTTCATTTCATAAACAGCACAGATATGAACTCTGGGCTGGCTGAGACTAAAGGTTTGTCTGATTCTGTATGTGATCACTCCTAGTGGTCTTTATTATGACCAGAGAAGCAAACGCTAGCCTTCCCCACAATGCTCTCCTAGCCTCCAACCATCTTTGGCTAAGCATCAATAAATGGCGTATTTGCATTCAATAACTCAAATGGATTTTTTTGTCAATTAACTTATCCAGTTGCTTTCTGAACCTGTTTAAACTTACAGCATGAATGACATCCTGCTAAAAATAGTTCTGTAGCTGTGTCTCACATCAGGACCTCCTTGTCTGCTTTTACCTTGCTGTGTGCTCATTTGACATGATGTCTTCCAATTCCTGAATTGGAAGATTCATCAATTTCTGTTCATATTTCTCCCTCAAATTTTCCTTTCGTGGCCTGAAGAAATCTTGGTCTGTTTAACTTGTTCCTCTATGGAAGGTGGGTTTTTTCTCCTTTGATAGTCCTTTTTGCCCTTCTCTGTATATTTTTCTTTCTACAATGTTCTTTTTGTGATGGGGGCTATTTAGACACTGCCAGCACGATGTGTCTTTGCTTTGCTCTCTGCTGCTTTGCTGGCATTCAGCTTGCTGTCTGAGCACTTGCATTTCTGAGCACTCAGATGGTGTTATAACACAGTCTATTCTGACCTTGGGATCTCATTCCTAAGGAGTAAGACTGAGTTTAGGTCCCATCACTGTAGGTAGAGTAAGGACTGTTTCATATGTGCTGGATTTTATATTTGTCTATATTGAACTTCATCTGCTCTTCTCTCACCTAGATGCTGGTCATCTTCCTTGCTTGTGAGTTTTCACTCATAATTTGCTCTTACCCTTCTGTTCTGCCTTGTAAGCAATGTGAAGAGCTTCCCTCTTACCCACAACAGCCTAATTTCTTTAAGCATCTCTAGCAAGTGATCTTGTTGAGTGCCTTTGGGCACAAGCTTTCCAGTTAAGCTATGTCAACTGAATACCTCTTGTTCACATGCTTGTTATCTACTTCAAAATCCTTACTAGAGTTGTGAAGTACAATTTTCCTTTGCAAAAGCTGAGCTGGAACTCTCCAGTATATCTTATTTATCCCAGTGTCACCTAAAGCCATTCTTTAAATATTTTTTATATATACATTTTGTCTGGTATAAGCATTTTCCCTAGAACCTTTTTAAAAATGGTGCCATATTTGCCACTTTCCAGTGTTCTGATGCCAAGATCATTTTCAGCCAACAGCTGAGCATTATAGTTAGCAGTTCAGCTAAATAAAGATGGAAGCAGAAAAAATACTGATTTTTTTAAATTTATTTTTAGTTTCCTGGAAAAGAGTTTAGTTTTGCAAGTTTCTGAATGACCTGGCATTTTAGTTTGCTGCTAATGTCAACCCATAACATTTAGTGATTATCTGCTAGTTTGTCTTTTCACTATTTGACAAATATTGTGATAAAGGACACTCGGCAAGTCAGAGAGTAGTGCAGCTGACCTGTGCTGCAAGCACTGGGAAACCAAAAATGAAATAACAAACACAAAAAACTAACAGTAATCTGGAAACAAAGCTAAATAAAACTTGCATACAATAGAAAACCTGAAAAGAGGCACAATAAAACAGTCAATTTTATTTTGAGTTGTTCTCAATATTTGTCCATTTCAAAGGGGTTGCTGTTCTCAGTGAAAACCCAGCTTTGATGTAAATGTTTCTACCACTGTTAGAACCAAGCTTGGAGGAAAGCAGCTTGTTCAGCAGTATCTGTTACTCATCAGGGATGTTGTATATTTAAACTGACGTAGGACTGCGCTACAGAGGCTGGAAACATTAAATAACGTGCAAGTTTGTGTTTCCTTGTGAACATAATTGCCTGACCTCTACAGCAGATGCAATTTGCCAAGATTTTCTTAACAAAGGCAGTGACCTTAGTTTACTACATCGTATGAATGTGTTCAAGCCTTGGCACTGGCATATACCACATTCCCTTTCTTTCCTCTGCAGTTTTCCCTGTTGTTTAACTCACTCTATTTACTTGAGGCCCAAAAGAACTGGCACAATCTACCTGCTCCACCACACGTATTGATTAGGCTGATATTGAATTACAGTTCCTTATTTTAAGAAGTTTTGTCGATGTGCAGTCCTGCGGAGCGTTGTTTATGAAATAAGGCTGTTACAAGGTCAGAGGACTAGCAACCCCGTGGGATGGTAAATGGCATTGCAAACTATATACTGTTAATTATTTAACATGTCTTCAGATGAGTTATTTGAACTGAACTGTCTCATCTTTCACAGATAAATACTGAAGATGACTCAAAATCTTTTATGGCCTAAATCATCCAGGCTAATTTACCTCTGAAAATTGAGATGGTAAAGAAGCAGAAAAAGAAAGCTGGGTTACTTACAGATTTGAATCATTGTCCCTTTGCACTCCTTTTTTTTTTATCAACCACAACACACCCAGTTCCTTCTCCTATGTTCTATGACATCCTCACCAGGCAAAAGACATCAGATGCCAGCTGAGTTACTTTGTACCTATGCCAGCCTTTGGTGAACAAATATGTGTGGGTTTAACCAGCACCTCCCTTATCTGCTGGGTGTTTTCTTCCCAGCCACTAATTTTCATTAAATCTGTAAGAGTTTTGCTTTGCTGAGACTCCTGCCAATCTCTCAAATCTGACTGGAAAGCACTCAATGTTGGCAGGGAAAGGAGGAAAATGCAAAGACCCTCAGTAACTGAAATTCCAATGGTGTGGCGCTCTTTTATGTTTATTGTCTCTGGAAATCAAATGTGCCCTGTGTCAATCATCCAGCCAAGAACATGCTATTTGAATATAACCATCTGTTTAAAAGTAGATCATAATATGGGTGCATCCTGCAAAAGTTCACTAATGACAAGCTACTTCACATATAAACTGCCCCTTAAAGCTCCACAATAGAAAGAAAAAAACATCCTTTATTCCTTTGCTTCATTTTCTTTTTCATCTTTAGTTTACCAGCATCTTGCTGGTGAAGGACAGATTGAGTTCTGTCCTCCGCTATTCTTTGGACTAAATCATACACTGTTGGTCTTCCCTTCCTGGTTTTCTGAGATGGACCATTCCCTTCTTTTTTCTATGTCCTTTATATTGTTCCTTTTCCTTCCATGTCCAACTTTCTCATCATCTCCGCTTTTCTCTCTGCTCTTCTACCCCTGTCATGTTTCCTTCTCATCTTTATTTCCCTGCCTCATAATTTACTCTTTTATTCTTAGTCCCCTGATCTTCCTTGCTATCTTCTACTTGAATTGCACCATGCCTGCATGAGCTCATGCCTTCTAAAATGCATGTCATCCATTTTGGTCAGAAAGGGGAGTGGAGGCCAGCAGGACTGCTTGAGTGGGCACCGTATTAACTCAGGCTCAAGTTTTCCAGTGTAGTTTAAACAGCTGCTCGGCTTTGACACTTAATCCCCATTAATTTTGAGTAGGATTTAGGGCTCTAAATCCCTCTGAGCCTCTGGTTCCAGGTCAGCAACATTATCCATCCCACATCGCAGCACCTTAGCAAGACCCTCACAAAACTTATGCTATAAATGACAGAAGTATTTGACCACTTTTTGCTGTGCTTACATCATCTCACCTGCTTCCTAATTAAATTGCAGTTGTGCCGATTGGTGGGGATGTACTTGTGTCATGATTAAAAGCTGCTGGGGGAAGAAGCTAGGAGGGGAAAAGTTCAGAGAAATATGGAAACCTGGGCACTGTGGGGATGTAAGCCAGTTTGTGGATTGCCTGATTTCAGCAGGTTCTGAGGAGAATTATGTCTCTATGCACATTTTTCTGCCTTTTGCTCTCTCCAACACTACAACAAGGAGAACTGAAGGAAATTGTGAGTAGGAAGGCAGATTTTCTAGTTGCCTTTGTAGGAATTACCCACTTAACAGATGATACAATCAGAGTATTTGCTCTTTTTTTGCTGCTTCCAGTAAGGGATGTTCAAAAGCAAAATGTCCATTCATTGGGATGTCCAGTACCCAAATTGGCTTGCACAAAGGAGCTAATCTTGTCCTCAGCAGTCCTATTTGTTCAGGTGCAAAACAAGTGTCTGCAGCAGCTACCAATCTAAACACAGATACTGGTGCCTAAAAAGAAAAGGAAAAAAAAGAAAAGAATTAAATTTAAAAAACAAAGAGAAAAAAAGATAACCATTTCAGACAAGCCATAGTGAGCCCAAGCAAATTGCAAGTGAATTAATTGTGGAACAACACAGTGTATGATCTTGGCCTCCTAAAATGGAACATATTCTTTATAAGATGGGCACACTGTGCGGCTCTCTGACATTTCCAAATGAAACAATAGGACTACTAGAATGGAAAGTCTGCAGGAACGGCAGACAAGGAGAGGAAGTTTAGGTTGAACAAAGGTTTTGTTCATTTTTACAGCCCCTAGAGGAAGAGTAGTGCTGTACAGAAGCTGTTAATGATGGGCTGGATTGGATGACAGAAACCAGTGCCAAGATCTAAATGTGTTTTCACTCCAAACTCCTCCCCAGCTGTCCAGATACCCTGCAGAATTTCCAGCTGGTGTGAACCCCACGGGCTTCTGGATCAGCACAAAAAGAAAGGGCGGGGGGGCAATCCTATCGGTGGTTTGCACATCACCGTCTCGCTTGATAAATGCAATGCACTTGCATGAAATAGCAAATCATTAAGCTTTGTCTGACAAACTTGCAAGTTGACCTAAAGTCTTGGGTTGTAGGAAGGAACTGTGCTGTGCTGAGGGCTTGCTCAGGTAACTATGGCAACTCTGCTTCTCCGTTAGGCTTTGAAAGAATTGTCCTTAAGTGAAAACAGCTCCAGCCTACCATCGCTGTTTAATAAATAATCTGCCAATGGAGGAGGATTCAGGTTCGGAGAAGCAGTGCTTACTTTGAACTAGGCTAGAAAATAGAAAAGTAAAATTCAGCAAAGCCTTTTTCTGAATTTCCTTGACATGACTTTGTTCCTTGGGCATGTAAACAAATCCCTTAAGCACTCTTGGGGCTCGTCGCAGGGGTATGGGTTCTGGGACCTGCTCTTCACAGCAGGTAAATGCAGAATTAGAGCTCATGAACTGCTTTTGCTTGTAATCTCCCTGCTGTACTTGAAGTAATTTCTAAGCTGTATGTCATCATTTTAGATCTACATGAGCAAAATGAGGTGTTTCTTTGTATTAGGCAGTGAGAGAAGGAAAAGGAGAGAAACCTTTTGAAATTTTTCATTCAAGACCGTTGGGGGCAGATTCAACCTGTGTAATTCTGCGATATGTCAAAGTGCATTGGGGTCAGAAAATAACACTGCACAGTTCCTGAGTGGGAGTGATATTTACAGGCTTTTCTTTTACAAGTTTGGATTCTGCCTGGGACATTACATGAGAACTTACAATTTGTTCTTTATAACTAAGAGCTGTTTTGAATAGTAGCCAGGCAGTCCAGGCCAGGTTCTTCTTTTAGGCTCTGATGCAGCAAGGACGGGCCTTAGGGCCTGTTACACGTTTTCTACTGGCTTCAGTCAGGGTTGGGTTACTTGGGCATCTACTTGGGCATCTCAGAGGCATAAAGGTGGGACACCTTGGTCAGGAGCAGACTCACTTGTCCTGCCTCTCCCTGCAGCAGAGTGAAGGAGGAATGGCCAAAGCAGTGCAGCTTCGCCCTGCTGCTCAAGCATGTGCGTGTATTTTGAAGCCTGAGGTGTCTCTGTTCCAGCGCACATTTTGTACTTGGCTGTATGACCTCTTCCTCACAAGATGGGGTGGGCAGCACAGTGTATTCAGAAGTGTTGTCAGATAAATAGACAAAGCTTCTGGGGCCAGCTGAGTGTCTTCCACAGAGAGGGTCTTACAGGTCTTACAGATACCTGACAGGATCTAAGATACCTTTCAGATCTAAGCATTTTCAAACATGTCCAGCCTCCTGACCAGCTAGGAAAGCTCCCAACCCACCTGTGACCTCCCTTCCCTCTGTCCATGGGCGTGCTCTCTGCAAGGAAGGCAAAGGCACTGAGGGCCATAGTGTGCCCTTTCTTCCCTCCCTGCCCTCTCACTATGTGAATCCCATCCAAGTTTGCTTGCCAATATCTACTGGTCTCTGCCAGCATAAACAGTAGCAGAGAGCCACAGGGGCTGCAATTCCACTTATGAGGAGACGAACAATAAGAGATCAGTTTGGTCCAGCAAACATATGGAAGTGGACAAAATATGGAGGCATGACAAAAGCAAAGAGAAGGTCTACAGAAATGGTACCTGTATGGCCTCTCCAAAATACTGCAGAACCATGGTAGGGTCACCTCTGCCTTCCCTGGCTCTATAGCCTGGGGGGAGAACAGAAGTTCAGACACTTTGAACATGGTCCCACAAGGATGCAGGGTCCAGTGTCATCAAGGAGAGGCACCTGCCTCAGTTTTGTCCATTGGGTGTCAAGATAATGAAGCCATTAGCAGCACCAGGCAAGAACAGGACCTGGTCACCAACCCAGGACAAGCCAGGGGAAATGCCATGGACAATGCCAAGATGAGTGGGATGACTGAGGAAATGAAAGAAAATGTGTTCCCTGCTAAAACCACCAAACTTGGAAGATGCCTTCCGCCCTGTCATATGTCTGTTTTTTCCATATCTGTTGGTTCTTGAGCTGAAGATTAAGGCTTACAGGCTCGTAGACACTCTCTGGTTATGGTCTATGAGACTAAGACATGAAGGTATTAAAAATAATTCCTCTTGCCACTACCCAAATAACTCAGTAAGGTTGAGTGACTGTAACCCAATTTGACCTTTTGTCATTCCAAGTCCTGCTGTTGTGAGGCTGCTGTTTTATGATTTGTGGAGAGCAAATTCCCCTCCAAACAAAGGCCAGACTAGAGCCAGGGCATTGTGTACATCTCTGCGAGAGCAGGGTGGAGTGGCCATGCCCAAGTTCTGTCCGAGCTGAGGTAGCCCCAAAATCACCGTGTTTCTGGGGAGGGCCTGTCACAGGGGATGGCTGAGAACCTTCCATACTCTTCTGGAGTGAAGGTTTATCACTGCAATCTATCAAGATTTGGACAAAGTGTGCCTTTGTAGGTGAGATAAAGTTTCCACTCTTGATTGAAAAAAGGAGGGGGAGGAAAGGGAGAGAGGCTCAGAGCCTAAGAATCCTAACACTTAGATGTCTTAATTAAAGGTAAACTTTTGCTTTGGGGTAGCTGTGGTTAGAGCACCAGGCAGAGAGACCTGAAAGCACAGGCTAAATAGAGAGAAAAAAAGACTCTTTTTTTTTTTTTTTTGCCCCCAAACATTCACTTTGGCCTCCCTCTGAAATGGCTTTGAAACTGAAGACACCTTCATGTAAGTGTTCTTAATAAAGGAGAAAAAAGTCCACTGCAGGACATTTGTAATCCTTCTGATTTAGATGTTTTAATAATGTGTGAGTTTATCTTGGAAGATGGTGGCTGACCTGGAATTAATGTCTCTGCCAACGTAAGGCTAACAGCGCAGACAGAAGACTTAAATATAATAACATAATATGTGTCTGTATGTGTGTGTGTGTGTTTATATACACACACACATATATATAGACATATATATGCATGTGCTATATAAACACATCTTTAAATAATCATAAACTCCCTTTAAAAATTATTTCAGTACAAATTAACGTATAGACAGCATCTGATTGGCTCAGTCACTACAGAGTGGTGCCCCATGATATATTCATTTCCTATTCTGGTGTGGTTAATTGGGTATTTCAGTTTAATTACTGAAGTCAATAGCACTTTCAGTTGAGTGTCTTAAGTGTTCATTTAATTTACTGTAGATTTAATAAGGCAGCGGTTGTATGTAAAGCTGTTAACCATCTGGATGGGCTGCAAAGCCCATCTTTCCTCTTGGGTAGCTGAAACCTGATCCAAGACACACTGATGTCTACAGCAGTCTCTCTGTTAACTTCAGGAGCTCGAAACCTAGGCTCCTTGGGGAGCAAGGTGGGCACATGCCTCTGGCTGTGGGCTTCCTGGCTGGCCTGTGTGAGGGAGGGTTTTTAAAGTGTAGTTTCTTTTCTGTAGGCACTTTCATATAGCAGTAACAGCAGGAAGAGCAACTCATGACTCAGGGTTTGATAATTGTGAACTATGAGACTGAGCCTTAGAGTTTTAAGCAAAATTTCAAGTGGTTTCTCACAGCCTGGGTAAGGAGGTGATGAGTTGGGTCACACCTAGGAAAATTTAAAATAAACACACCAATTTGACAAACCTCATGCAACTGAATGATCTATTTTACCCCTGTCACAAGGTCTGGCAGAGCTGTTCATCCTCTCTCCACCTCGTATGAGTGAGTCACTAGCTCATGCTGTGGGTCAGGAAATATGCAGGTCTGCAGATTTTCAGATCACTAACCTCTGGGGAGAAAAAAAGAGGCAACCACTAGATACAAGCATTGCCTCTCATGATTTTAGGGCCTCTCTTAAATGGGAACATGATTTGTTTAGGCAAAGGATGATATAGCATAGGGCTATGATTATAGGGTTTGGACTTTATGGCCTAGAGACCTGGCCATCCTATCTTCCTGCATAGCTCTATCTAAAAATCAGGCTTTGGTAAAACTGTAAAATACCACAGTAGGAGAGATATACTGATGCTAGCAGGTACCTGAGGGAATTTCCAGGAACACCTGGGTCAGGAGTGGCCAGACATTACATGTACCAGTATTACCTCCACACAGACCGCGTAACTTAGATAGACGAGAAGAGGAAAGAAGAGGGGGTTCTAGGCAGAGGATAAGCAGCCAGATTCCACATCTCTGCCACAGGACCAGCAGAAGGAAGATGTTTTGGTGTATGCTAGAACAGCCCATCGGGGGGGCCATGGTGACCCCATTGGTCACCTCTCCCTCCAGCCAACGACTGGGTTTAGCCAGCAACCCCCAGTCACATGCTGCCAGTTTTGTGATGTTTTCCTGGCCCAGAGCCATAGCTGGCTGCCTGGCTGGCAAGCTGCACGTGACACAGGAGCCCCAGGCTCTTCAGGGCTGCGGGCTCCCATGCTCCCCAGGCTTGTAGCCAGCCTGGGTTTAAAAACAAGCAGCAGGAACGTCGGCAGGAACAGGACTCCAGCACATGAAATCCAGTGAAGAGAAATTCTTCTGCTGCAGAAAGTAGGCAAAAGGCAACTGGAGATGAATAGGCTGCCTGACAGCTGGCAGACACGCAGCCTGTCTGCCATAGATGGTAATATAGGCACTGCGACTATTACGGCATCTCAAGGCAAAAAAAGCAATAAAAAGCTTTAACCTCTGCTACCCGGGAAAATATGCAGTGGTTTCAGATGCCATCGGTGGAGAGGAGCCTTTGTGATGCTTGTGACAAGCAAATGGTCTAGAAAGCTCTACTGAGCTGTGTTTGGGACTAAGGGCCGGGAGTGCCTGGGTTCGTGCTCTATTTGTACCAGTTACACAGCCAGCTTTTAAAATTGTATTACTGCTGTTATTATAATGATATTGCTATCACTACTGTTATTTTCTTTACACATCAATGGAGCCTGGACAGCCAGTCTTAATTTCTTACGTGAATGCAAACGGCATTTAGATTTGTGTGGAGATCAGACACCAGACACATTCCTACATTCTTGTCCAATGTTCAATATTTTTCCATGAGTCAAAGAGAACAAGAATGGGCATATTGTGTAAATGCAAAACTCTGCCTTTTTAAACTGACACGATGAATTTCAGCCCTGCCTCTTTGTCTCTCTCCTTGGAGCAGGGGCTTGTCAGCCTGCCAGATTTTGTTACTTACTATCCTTGAAAAGAGAGGGAGGGAAAAGTCAGTCCTTGTTAATTCATTGTCCCAGTTACCTAGCAGTGCTGTATCCTTAAGGACTGCTAGCCTTTTTTTAATTTTTTTTTTGCTTTTCTGAGATGGTGAAGAGCTATGGCTTTCCTGCCAGCTCCATTGTGTTCCCTCAGTAAAAGCCTGCAACACTAGAGGCACTTTAAAAAGAAGTGAGGAGTCTGTTGCAATAGGCATCCAACAAAAGTTCCTGCTGCAATTCGCACTTCCAGTAAATGCTGGTCATAATCCAGATTTCAGGCTTCAGGGCTGGTTCTTAATAGAACACTGATACAGGTCAGTGTAGCTGCCTCTGTTTACAGCAACAGAAAATTTGGATCACTGTTGTATCGGGCTTCAGTACAGATTTACAAACAAGGCCATGTATGCAAACAAATATCAGCACATAAGGGGTCCCTGGAATTTGAATTTCACTCGGGGAATGTACCTCTCTATTTTACAGTGTGTGTGAAATGTGCCTGATTGATAACCTAAAGACTGAACTCATGCATGCCTGCCAGAGCAAGAGCTGTCCTGGAGACTGCTCTGATTTGGTCCCTATCCCAAGCAAGACTACATGGCCTTTCCAAAGGCTTCTCCCAAATACAGACCACCATAGACGGAAGTCTGGATGAGAACAAAGACTTTATTTCTAGACAGAAATACCTTTGATTCTTTTTTCAGATATTTTAATAGGCTATAAAATGCTTGTTTCCACAACATAAATGAGAACAAATATGTATCTACCAAAGCCAGCCTAGTCTAAGTAATATGCAAGGAAAGTTTCACTGAAGTGCTTTGATAACACTGAGTTTTTGGTTCCTCTTTCTGAGAGTGGAAAGTTGGTGAGTACCCTCTGAGCACATTTGACCCAGAGTTTCCTATCTAAGGCTTATGAAGGAAAGAAAACCATGCAAAGGGCAAAAAGAACTAATTAGCTCCAAGAATGATATGGTCATTTGTCCACTAGAAACCATCTGCTACCTCCAGAGCTTCAAATATACTAGCTTGCTATACAGCCTTTCACTTGTAATGATTTCTAGTCACCATTAAACGGTACTGTAAAGGTGAAAGGTTTCGCATTAGTTATAAAGTGGAAAATTATATTTATCCTGGCTAGTATTTTCAAAAGTATGCTGGGATCCATATTTTGACACCTAAAAAGATGTCTGCTTTTCAGAGGCACTAAATGGGCATCAGTGTCTTTTGGGATTTAGCTGCAAAATAGGGCTCCTTATTAATGTGTTTGACAGTGTCTAAATGCATGAAGAGTATTTTTCAAAAAATATATAGAGATAAAGTCCTTGTCATGGAACCTTATAATTAAGAACAGAGAAATGAAGTCCAGTTTAGTTCATTTAAAGACCTGTGTATCTCAATGAGCTTTAGATCGGGCTTAAGCAAAGGCATTATTTAGCAACTCAGATTGATCTGATGGACCATCAGTTTGCTCAGTCAACCCTTTGATTGTTTATGTCATTTAAAAACTACTGATCTGATGCCTTCCCTGAAGGAATCTGTGTAGAAACAGAGACTGACATTTCTCACGTACATTGTCATTTATTGCTTTCGTCTCCTCCTCCCCCTTCATCATATATGTCGTTGACTTGGAGACAAGTCAAATTTATACATTCCCTCCATTTGCTCTACGTTCAAAATTTTCCAGTGACATATCAGATCTATCCTAGAAGAGAACAACAAAAGGATGAGAGGGAAGGAACACAAATTGCTGACTAGACGTAAAGAAAAATAGGGGAGGTGGAAGGGGGCCCAGATAGGTTGTGGAGTCGTCATCCTTCGATGCATTCAACACTTGCCTGGACAATGTCCTAAGCAACCTGATGTAACTTTATTGGTAGCTCTGCTGAAAGCAGAGCATGCAGTGACAGGACAAGGGGGAATGATTTCAAGTTGAAAATGAGTGGGTTTAGATTAGAAATTGGGGAAAATTCTTTACTGCAAGGGTGGTGAGGTACTGGAACAGGATGCTGAGAGAAGTTACGGGTGCCCCATCCCTCAAAGTGTTTAAGGCCAGGTTGGGTGGAGCTCTGAGCAACATGATTGAGTGGAAGGTGTCCCTGCCCATGGCAGGAGAGTTAGAATTAGGTGATCTTTAAAGTCCCTTCCAACTCAAGCCATTCTATGGTTCTCTGATTCTATGTCCAGAGGCCCCTTCTCAGCTCCATCATTTTATGATCCCAAAGGTCTTCCAGGAAACTCTCCACTAAGGCCTCTGCCACCACACTTTTATTTTCTTTCTATGAGTAACATGGTAAATGGACAAGTAGCTAGTGAACTCTACTGTGTTAGTGGCCTGCAGAGATGGAGGCTGACACAGACTGAAGCTGTACAACTACAGAGGGTTTCTGCTGCATGGCTTTTGGTGGGGGCTTGCTCTGGGTGTCTGGACTCCCTTATCCAAGCCAGCAGTTGAACAGTTTGGCTTCTGGCCACATCTGGTGCATCGTTGGTGCGTAGGCTACAGAAGTGATGCAGCACTGATGTAACAAATCTTGGCTGTAGTTTAGAGATCCTCAGAGTCCTTGGCTAAGACCTTTTCAGTGCATAGCCAAAGGAATGCCGTTTCTTGGGATGACTGTGGTACCTGTGTCCATTCTTGTAGGAGTGTATCCCCTTGTCACGGTGTGTTGTGTCAGGAAGGAGATGCTATTCCACTCAGTCACTGCCAAACAAGGAATTTTTCTCATTTTGAATTTTCAAAGTCAGCAATCACAATTGTCTCTAGAAACAGATTCAAGGCTGCTGTGGACGAAAATACGACTTTGAGATAGGCTGTTATATTTGAGAGGTCTAGAACTACTAATTTTTCAGTGCTGTTTCTATTTGCATGAGTTTACTCAATGAGTGATCAGTGCACATAGGAAAATAAGGCATATAGGAAGCATCAATTGTAATGAATCCTTTCACCAAAAACTATCATAGCAGCCAAAAATACCTGAAAGTTTTGTGGTGATCCTTTGTCATTTACTACCACAGCTGGTGGGGATAGGCTGCTGACTGTAGCTACCCAGAGCATCTTCATCAGCTGCTTAGCACCCCACTGCATCTCATGGGATTCAGCAGCCATCCCCTTGAAGAAAGCTGTAGACGGGACAAAGAAAGGCATTCCGTACAAAAGCTCCCAGAAGGCTGGATGGCTGCAGAGGCGTAGCACCAGGGGATTGCCCCAACAGTCAGTGGCATTGCTGCTCCAAGCCACAAACCACAATGTGTGCTCAGCAACTGAGCTTTGCCTTGAAGAGGCAGCACTAAGGAGCTGAGGGCTGCAGTGTACAAATAGCATCACCCCATCCCTGAGAAGGCTGGAAAGTCCTGCCTAGATGTGGTCGCCTTGAACCTTTTTTGCCAAAGCAAATCTTTTTTGCAAAAGCCAGGCTTTTGCTAGATGCTCTGTACTAAAAATATTCTCTTTGCTAACCAGAGAGAAAACTAGAAAACTTATTTTCACTTTCTTCAGAGATGTCTCCGTGCATTTGACTTGTCTACTTGTGCAACCATCCTCATTCTGCTGTGCAAATTCATCCTCTCCACTCTGCTTGTCATTTCTCACATTCCTTTTAAGCATGACCTTATAAGCTTTTTAGTACCTGAATTGCTCGGGTTTTCTTTTAGCTTATAGGCGCCTTTTTCTTACCCTGGACTTCTCCTGGTCCCCTCTATTCGCATGGACCTTTTCCAGCTTCTGAAGCATTCCTTTCTGGGTGATTGCTTGTTTCCAAACCTTTCCATTCAACCTCTGTGGCCCTTTTCATGGATTTGGATTCTTTCAACCTTCTCATCAAGATGGTACTCAAAGAAAGACCAAATAACAAAAATTCGTGTGAACGTATGCTAGTCCAAGATATTTGGGCTTCCTGTAACCTGCTAATGATCCTCCATAATGATCATAATTCCATATTGATCTCCATATTTCAGAATGACCTAGATACTGGTCAAATGAATCCCATTTTTACAGTTTTCCTCCAGACTCCTAAAGTGTTGGAAATACAGGAGCTATGAAATACATCCAGATTTTGTCCTTTCTAAACCCGGCACCATCTCATCAATAGCAATGACAAATATATCAGGGGAAGATACACAGTCCCCTTGACAGGCCTGCAAAAACCACCACTCCTTCCCCTTACCTTTTTTTCCCCTGCCCACAAACAAACACCACCAGTCCCCATGAACCATGGATTAGTGTGAACCTTGATGTTTAATATTTTTCATCCCCTTCTAGATGTGCTATCATCACCTTTCATAAGTCAGCATCTTTCCGTTTCCGAACAAATGCTCAGTCCCTCTTTAGATCTTGCTGAGCTCTGAATCTCTCATGCAGTTCCTCAGGCTCTATCCACTTTGGATGAAAAAGTGTATCATTTCACTGGGATTGAATTTACTGCCGTTCAGGTTTGCTAAATAATCTCTTGATCTGCAGTTAATCAGTTACAGTAATAATATATAAACTTTCATCATTTTGTCTTTTCTTTGTTATTTCCCTTGTCCATTCTCTTCATAGGAGTATCTTCAAAGCTCTTTAATTGTTGTTTCAAAACCCTCCAAAGCCCTTAAAATTTTTGTTTGTTTTGCCCAACAAGGTCGAACTCTTGGCAGGGTGCACTTGGCCTGTCCTGACACTGCATGTTTAAGCTGAAGGTTTTGAAAATGGCTCTTAAGTACTGCTCTTGCTTTATGTCCTTAGTGGGGTGAACGTGCCTGATAGGTGAGAGCCAGGGGGAAGATGCTAATACAGGTCATACCCAATTATCAAGCAAGCCCAGCAACCTTGTAGGAGACATTCTCTTACCATGGGCCTGGATTTGATCCTAAGTGTCACCACCCCAATGAAGTTTTTGGCAGAGGATCAGGACTCCTTCCTTCTAACAAGAAGCCATTTTGCCAGTTGCTCATTTATGTATTAGTTGATGCAGGACGGAAGGCAGCTCTCATTGACGTGGGCCCTCCTTGTCCTGGCTGATAGAGTCTGATGCTGGAAGCATGACTGAGTAATGAGCTGAAGGGATCGTTCTTTTCCAATTGACAAGTGGTGACTGTATCTCCTGTGAACTGTAACATACCCTGCAGAAGGCCTCAAGGCCAAACAGTTGACTTCAGTGTCCTGTGTGACGCATTGGTTTGCAGGAAGAGAGAAAGAGTCTAAATATTTCCTTATTTTTCAAGTCTGGATGGAGGGTTCCTGTCTTCCTCCAATGATTGAACATTTGATAACAAAGTGTTGCAGAGGAGATAGGTGCTTAGACAGGTAATAAAAGTCCACGTATGGGCATGATATGTGCTCTAATGAGCCTACAAAGAGACAATTTGGAAGCAATGCTAAGCAGAATGCCAGGACCAAACTGCTCTCAGCAGTCTTAGGTGAAATCTGCTGCACTATTGATCTCTAAAAGGCAAATCAAATAACAGCAGCCGCATTTTTAAGGATTAGAAGCTTCCTGTGCAAGACAGTATGTGTTTTTAATACCTTAAGCTGATTTATGAAACTGGTAAACAATGTGGAGGGTGGTGTTGGATGACCTCTTTTACATGCCTGATCATCCTGTCAGCATTTATAATGCATTTGATATTTCCTTCTCATCAGGATAGGATCAGTTAAGCAGTCGTATTTCCCAAAGCTCAGGTTGCATTATGCTTTGTTCCACATTTCATGGTAATAAATGTTGACATAAATTTCTGTAGATTTCACACAAAGTGATTGTTAATTTATTCATGGTTGAAAAGGATCATAAAAAAAGAAAGAAAGAACGAAAAAAGAACAGAAAAGACTCCTCCAGAAGACAAATACACGGCTTGCAAGATAAAAAATACAGATCTTTCATGCCTATTTGTTTTGCACACAGTAATGACTGCTACACTCTGATTAGCAATCTTGACCTAGTTAAAATGCTATTGTTTTTCTGTGTTCCTATTCTTCTAAAAGACTGTGACTAGACATGATATTTTATAATCCATCAGATGTAAAATCTGCATAACAAAATATAATTATTGTGCTTCAACAACCTGGACCAAAGCCCTGACATTATGTTTCTAGGCAGTACACTGTGAATAATATGGATGCATTTTTAGGTTGGTATGTTCAGTTGGCAAGATACATAATTTTTCCATAAGCAAAGGTAAATTGTGGGATTTCTAACATACTGATTGCTATTCCAGCCTTGTCCCAGCTAATGAAAATTAAGTGGATACTTGTCAGCCAAGAAACATCCTTATTTGTTGCTATAAATTCAGTTTTATTGGCACTAAACATTACAGTAAACAGGGAGGAAAAGTTGTGTCGCTTCTCAGTCAGCTTTATTATTGCCAGTGGTGCTTCTGTGTAAGGATCAACCAGAGTCAGGACACCACTGCAAGAGGCCTGTATAGACACCCAGATGTGAAGGATAGGGATGGGCAGTGGGGAGAGCAAAATTCTCATGGCAGTAAACCTTGGTCATCCAAGTGGTCTCTGCAGCTGGTTAGCTAAATAGGAGGGGAGTGAGGCAGAGTGGAGGTGTGCTGTCTCAAGCTGCTGTGCTCACTGACAGTGTGGGGCTGAAGGCACCTGTGCCTTCTCCTACCCAGGCTCAGAGGGGACAGTTGGTCCCCTTCCTGTGAACACAGGGTGGGCGGCAGAGGACACCTGGAGCTCAGCCTAAGCAAACCTGACTGGAGCAAGAAACAGCATCTGTACTCCTGTACAGCTCTTTGCACCCGTGGAGGAACCACCTTGTCGTAGCCATGGTGCTGTGAGGACACGCCAGCTCTCAGGGCTGCTCCCTATTGTGTGCTGTCCCCAGGGCCACCACTTTGTCACTCAGTCCTGCATGAAAAATTAATGTTGCTTACGAGATCAGCATCATCCAGCAGATTGCACTTTGTGAACTCAGAGTGCTAAAATCTCTCTGAAGACAACTCGCAAGCTTGCATCCTCAGTCAGGTAGATGCTGTGGTTGAAGACAAAAGATTAAAAATAAATACACTTGTGCAGTGCAGAGAAAGTGCAGAGCAGAAGGGCTGGGGAGAGGTTCTCAGAAAAGGATCACGCTGCTGAGATCTTCAGGAGAGACATCAGGGTGAACCTGATGCTCCTGGGCGTGGGTAAGAGGGGGAACAGCCAGAGCTAAGAGATTTCAAATGTGTAGAAATGGTGGTAATGGGAACCCTCAAAACTGAGTCTCTAGTCAGAAATGGACCTTGAGGGTGCCTGTGTGATTGTGGCATTAGGACCTGTGATGGCCCCAGAGATGGCATCTCAGAGCAATGGCCCCTTTTCATCCCTGTGTCAGCCCCTGGGTGCCTCTGCAGCTTGGAAGCTGGCCATGGTGTGAGTCACCAGGACCATCCCTTCTGGCTACAGGGGTAAGAAAAAAAGAAGAGAGGCATCTGATCCTCCTGCATGCTGGGGAGATGATTGCAAGAGGGAGGCTCTGCCCTGGTGAGCCCTGGTCCCTGCCTGGAAAGGTGCTCCCCAGCTTGCCGAACACCACAGGAGGTGATACTGCTGGCAGCAAACACTGCGAACCACTATTTTGAAATTGAGAGTTGCTGTCATTCAGAATCAGTCTCTAAGCCTCAAGGGTGGCTTGCTGGATCCAGCCCGGCTATGCAAAGGTGCTTTCACAGCATAAATAAGTATCATTCAGCATCTTTTCCTCCTTTGGAATGAATTTTTTTTTTTCCACTTTTCATTGTTTGAATACTTTTTGTATTTTTCCTGTAATTCCTTTACCCTTTTGCTTCCCCAGCTACATGAAAGATTTTGTTTACAGTGCAGCCATAGATACAGTCAACACATATTGTGAGAAAGTCTAGGAAGTCCAAAATGGACCTTTTAAAGTGGATTTGTTTTCTGCTTCTACTTTAAAAGCACAAAATCCAAAGCTGCTTTTTCTATCATCAGAAGTATGGCTCCACATGAACTGCTAACACTGCCACACTGCCTGCTTCACAGTGTAGGGTTTCAGTCAGCAGCACCTTGGGAGTTTCATCCCCATTGTTCCACCACACAATGTAAGAAAGCTGCAAACCTCTGTAGGAAGTTGTGAGAGTTGGGACAACAAAGGTGGGAGGAATCTTCCTTTTATGTCTTCAGCTAAAAGGCTTAGTGGGGACTTAAGACTATCACACTGTGGTATTTTCTCTGTAGTTTCCTTGGAGCATTTTGGTGTTTTGGCCCAGTCTTAAGTGTCCAGCTATAAACATCTCAAAATGTCAGTCAGATACAGTACTAACATCTCTGTACAAGGCCTTGATCTGCAGGCACTATGGAGTTACTTGGGCAAGTCAGAGGGACAGCTTGTGTTTCACTTGTCCTGAGAGCTGTGAAACTCAAGGTCCTGGATGGTTAGCCTAGGAATTCTATCGAGCACTGTGCTCCTTCCTACACAGTGTTAAATGAAATAAAGAGCAATTTCTAAAGGAAGTCCAACTGTATGAAATGCACACAAAATAAATCTTTCCTTGAAAGTGAAACTTGATAGACTATTATTTCCTGCTGACACAGACGATTCTTTTCTTGGTCATATTAGACAGACCCTGTGGAAAGGAATATAAGGTGAAGACACATGAGTAATGTCAGAAATGCATCAATGATGTGATACAAATGTTGTTCAACATGAATATTTTGGACAAAACAATCTCTAAAATTTCTCATTGGCAAACTGTGCTTTTGCACCAAAAATATTTTTTTTTTCCACTTTCTGGGGGAAAAAAATTAAGCCAGGGAAAAAAAATTCAGCAAAATCCTCTAGTTTTATATTTAGTAATAAAACTGAACCAAATGAAAGGTGAAGCAAAAACCTTTCTGTTTTTCCAAAAGAGAAATTATTTGATACCAGGATTTGATGAGCCCCGGTTATTAGCTCGGTGGATCTCCTGCTGATTTGGTCTGGTGTCAGAGAGCATTAGAGAAAAATCTGCCTCTCTTAAATTCCTTTAAGATTCAGAATAAGTTTTAAATAGAAAACTTACAAATATTATATATGTCCCTCTGCACAGGACATGGTATCACACTGGGTTGTTTAGATCAAGTCACCTCTAGAGTTTTGCCCTCTGCTGTCCCCAAGCATTTTGTCCAGGAACAGTGCTGTGCTGTCTTGCAGACATGATCTCCAGAGGCTCAGTTTTAACTTCAGAAGATCAATCATGCAGCACTGCCTTGCTGTAAGTGCATGAACTCACACTGACTCACCAGAGCCTGCTCAGCAAAAGGTCTCACAGTAACACAGGCTGCCAGGAAATGCCTGTACTCTGTGATGGTTCATCCAGTGCTGCCCACCTACCTGTGGGATGGAGCTAGGCATGGAGGGCTTCCTCCTCTCCCACTTACTGTCATGTCACTCATTTCCCATCACAGGGCCTTTCAGTATTACACAGTTCAAGCAGTTTGAGATGTGTAATCGCAAGCCTGTTTGATCTGAGGAATGTGCCTATGTTATAGGAACTTTTGCTTTATGTTTACTGACCCAAATCAATCCTAGCTTGCAAATTGAAAGAGATGGAGCCTGAAATCTGGCAAGTTGGGTTTTTTTTCTTTCTGAAGAATCAGTGCTTTGCTTGGGGAAAAAGGGCTTGAGTACTGACTTTTAGTCAGTAATTGAAAAATATGATTGCTAGAAAACTGCAAAGATTTTAGTGATGGAACCCTGGTCCTTTCCCTTCTGAAAACAAAAGAGGTATAATGCTGGGGCAGCAGTGCCCCACAAAAGCCAGCGTTCAGAGAGGCTTGTGATGGACACTGCTCATCTTCCAGAACAAACACAGACCAGTCCTCTGCATACAAGCTCAGTGCAAGGAGGCAGAGGGGGCTTCATCTCTATGGGCTGCTCACATCCTTCCCATGCCCTCTCCCTCCATATTCTGAACTCATGGGGGATGTGAAATCAGGACCTTTGTAGCAGCCTCAATGAAGTCCCCTGAACTCCCTGCACCTTTGCTCTCATTTCTGCCATTAAGGTGTGGACATCTATTGACGGACGGTGTCATCAGCATTCCAAGGGCTGTGTTTGCAAGGTTTTCAGGAGATGTGATAAGTTACCACTTGTTATTCTTTGGAAATGTACGGTGCCCTTTGTGGTGGGCACTTGAGCAGATGTCATGAAACCAGGAGTCCTCCAGCCCATGTTAAGGGAGGGAACATTTGATTAAGGGACGTATCTGGAGGTCACGGTGCTCTGCCTGGCTCTGCTGCTGACTTGTGTGTGGCAAACCACTTCCCAGCTCACCCCTGTCTCCTCACCCACCTCACCCTGCTATCTGCTAGAACCTACTTCAAATGCAGGAGACAAGCAGATACTACACACAGCACAATGTAACACTTGCTCAGGAGAAAAATGTGTCAGAAAGTTTGATGCAGGTGCCCTGAAAATGTGGAGATTTTTAAACAACTCCCTCTGCTTCAAAATGTCAAGCAAACCCAAATTAACTGAGAAAGTCATATTAACCACATAAAACATATACGTATGCAGGGGATATATTCTTCATTATCTGTTCAGCCTTTCTGCCAGCAACACATCTGAAAGCAAAGTGTGCTGCCAAGTCATGTATTCTAATGACCTGGGGAATTCCCCATTTCCCAGGAAGATGAATTTTGTGTATGAGAATGATTTCTAATAAACACACTGACAGCAAAGATGATGGTAAAAGGAAGTGCAACTTACCACTTTTTTTGTTCCAAAGGAAAGTACAGTGACTCATGTGTCAGAAGGAACATGCTAACCCAAGACAATCTGTGCTCTTTGCAGTGACCACCCAAACCTCTCCCCAGTGAGGGACACCTAATGACAATTAATTACTCTTGCAGGCACACAGTCTGTGGATTTATACAGTTAGGCATCAACATGTCTGTCCTTATGAAAACTTGAATCTGTGATTTTAAAGCTATGCTGGAAATGTAACTTGACATATGAGATGGGATTTTCGGTGTCAGAGAGAGAATTTGCAGACTTTATTTTTAAGGGCTAAACTCAGTGACCTGATGATGCAATGGAAGAATAGGTGGGTTTGGAGGAAATATGTATTTCTCAGTTAAACCCTTTTCAAGCAATTCATTGGTATTCACACCAGAATAAAATTTTTCACACCTGGAGTTATCTGAAAGGAGCTTTTACCTATAGGTAAGCCTGAAACTGAGGGGCATAGAGGCCACAACAGAGTATTACGTGCCCATGGACTTCTGTATCTGAAACAGCATGATGAAAATAATGTGACTGGAAGAACTCATAAATCATCCTTCCTCACTTAACTGGAAAATTAGAGTTCTCAGTTCTCTCTGCCCTCTGCAGCCTTCCAAGGTATCACAGTTTGTACAGGCATTATTTTCTCACTGGCACACACAGGTATTTCTCAGGTGACATTGTCCTGATGTCTCCAGGGCCATTGCACTTCTGCTCAGGTGCAGAAAGGCAGAAGATGAGCCGTGTTTCATTGCTTGGTTTCCTGGCATTGCTCATGGCTGAAAGAGGGACAGTGTGCTGGCTCAGCAAGGGCTGCATATGCATGTTTCCACTCCTTGCTGTGTGCCCCTTTGGTTATAGACTCATAGAATCACTAAGGCTGGAAAAGACCTCTAAGATCAAATGTACTGGGCTAAATATAGGACAGCTGCCCTTGTTTTAAAGTGATCTGTTCTTTTATGAACCGTGTTCAAAGCAACTCTTCTTGAGGGCATCTGCATCTTACTTGAGGGCATATGCACCAAGTCCAAGCTTTTCAGCTCATGGGACTGACATCTCTGTTTTCTGTGTGTGGAGTGGGAATTTGCATGTACAACCACAGCAAATGAGTGTAGATCAGGCAGACAGAGCCATGAACCTCTTTTCCTTTGGTAGGCCTACAGGACTGGCGACCAAATGGAAGTATCACTGTAAATATTCAAGGAAAAGGAAATAGAGTTACAACTCTCAGAGCAGTGTTGCATGGACTGTGTGCTTTATAAAAGATGTTTCAGGACATAAACAGCTAGGGCTTAATGTATTAATATACATCTTTGGGAAATAATCTGGCAGTACATCATGGGCCAGACCCTTGGCTGACATAACCTGACATGGCTCCAGTGAATTCATTCTCAGTTTTCAACAACATCTAACATTTTTAATTATATACATCTTTAGCCAGTATAAACCTACATGAGCTTAGGATGCCTTGATCTCTTGTGTGCCATTATAATGTGTTCAAGGACTTTTGGACTCTACGGGTGTCAAAAATGTTCTTTTGGATCATATACCAAAATCAGGAGAATG
The DNA here is from genome assembly GCA_013397795.1 of Orthonyx spaldingii. Taxonomy (NCBI): domain Eukaryota; kingdom Metazoa; phylum Chordata; class Aves; order Passeriformes; family Orthonychidae; genus Orthonyx; species Orthonyx spaldingii. The sequence continues at coordinate 561,315 of VZTJ01004371.1, read as the reverse complement.
AAAACCTTCAGCACCGGATAGGCACACGGGCAGATTTCATGACTGCATTTGTCTCTGCTGTCTAAAAGTACTTTAGATCTGTCTGGCACAGCTAGATTGGAGCAGATCTGGAGCAGAGAGGCTTTACCAGCTACATCCCTCCCTCATCACACCCATGAGGGGAAGGGGGTCTGTGATCAACAGGAGGCAGCAGTGCTTGAAAAATGCTGATGGCAAGGGTGGTGATGGCAGGAAGATTCACCACTTAAAACATATTTTCCTACAGTTCCTGTTCATTGACAAAACAAATGTCCAGAGGAGTTCTCTGAACTAAGCCATGTTTACTTGCCTGTTGTCTGTTGCCTTTCAAGCAATTAATTACTTCTTTGGTATCATCTAATGATTTTTTTTTTTGTCTCTGCTTCTTTCAGCTCCAAGGCTCCTTGAAGAGAAAGTTGGTGGTAAATCTGTCACCTGTCAACAAGAGGCCCAATGGTGTTTCAGAGAGCTCTTTCCTTGACATTAAGAGGATAAGAGTGGGTGACAATATCTCTGTGGGACAAGGTGGACAACATGTTAACAATTGCCAAAGCCAGTCAATGTCAGGAACTATGACTGCGGGGCAAGGATCACAAAGAAAGGCCAGCAGCTTAGCAAACAATACCCATGCTAGTGGGAATGACATGTTTAATATGACTTTGAAAGAGGTAAAGAAAGAACCAGGAGAAACAATGTCCTGCAGCAAACACTTAGATGGCCAGACATCCCATGAGAACATGTTCCCTAACAGATATGGGGAAGATTCATGGGACCAAATGATGGATCTTGAGCTTCAGGAACTGTTTAATGAACTGACTAACATATCAGTGCCACCAATGAGTGATGTGGAGCTAGAGAATATGATAAATGCCACAATAAAACAAGATGAGCCATTCAACATTGACCTTGGGCAGCAGAGCCAGAGGGGCCCTGTGAGATCTCTGCAGATGGATAAGATGGTGATAAAAAGTGAGTATGCACCAGGCATGAATCAGGCTCCTGTGGGCTCCCCACAGATGAGGCCTTCTTCTACAGGTCCAGCTTTCACTATGGCTACCACTGCCATGTCCGCCTCTTCACCCATCCCCTCGGTGCCTCAAACACAGGTGTCACAGGTTTCTTCTGCATCCAGTCGGCCATTGCCTAACTGGCAGGAGGTGTCTCATGCACAGCAGCTCAAACAGATCGCAGCCAATCGGCAGCAGCATGCCTTGATTCAGCAGCAACAGCAGCAGCAGAACCAGACAGCCAACTGGTCCACTCTGTCTCCATCAGGACCTTCCCCTGGACCTTTTGTGCAAGAGAAAATCCCCAGTCCTTTTCGCCAGCAGCAGTTCAGCCCACAAAGCTCAGCAATGCTTGGGGTGCCAGTGAATGGAAACCAGTCAAAAGGGATGAACAACTATGTTTATAAACCAACCACTCCCCAGAGCAATCCCATGGACATAATCATGCAACAGAAGCCTCAGGACCTCAACAGAAACTTTATCAACAGTGCTCAGCCACCTCTAGAGCAGCATCATGGCAACACAAAGCCTTTGTTTCACTTTAACTCAGAGCAAACAAACCAGCAGATGCCTTCAGTTTTGGGTTCCCAAAACAAGCCTGCCCTTCTGCACTACACCCAGCAGGCACAGGGTTCAGCTCCCATGCAGCAGCCACAGCAACAGCAGCAACAGCAGCAACAACAGCCACAGCCGCAAACTGCTCAGCCTCTTCCAAACCAGTCTCTGCAGAGGCCACCTAATGTAACCCTAGCAATGCAGCAAAAAATGATGCTTCAGAAAATGCAGCAAAGCCAGCAAATCTCAGGTTTGCAGTATCCAGTTCCTCAGCAGCATAGACAGGTAAGACAAATTCTTCCTTTTTTACTACAGAATCATTCTGGTCCAAGTAATAAAAAGTCTTTTCCAGCCTGGCCCCATTCCTGCAGGAGATGTGTTCTGGTGGCAGTTAACGACCCTCTCATCATGCATTTCCACAGAGCCAGTGATGGAACGTTTAGCACCTATTCAGGTGTATCATGGATGCACATTTAGAAGAATTTCAAGAAACACATATTCATAACTCTTTTCTCTTCATGCAGTGGAATGAATATGTCACTGCTATATGTTATGTAGATACTTGTCAGAAAGGTGAGATAGTAGGACAGATGCAAGATTATTTTGGACTCCTATCTAAGTTTTCTAGCTTATAAAAATTTAGGCTCTTTTGTAAGTCAAAATTTTAGTGAACTCCTATGTTATCTTAGATATTGTGTTTTACAATGTTAATTTTTATGCCATCATTTTTCTCAGGGAGGCAGGGTTAGGAAATTCTGTTTTTAGATATCTTTTGACTGATATGACAAAAAATACTGCTTGCACGTTTGCTATCTCTTTGGCAAAGAAAACCTAAGATTTATCTGTTAGCTTTATAAGTACCCATCACACTTCTGGGAATCTATTGTGGATAAAGTACATGCTTAGATATGAAGGAGAAGATTGCCACAGATTTGTCTACAATTATATTCCACGTGGCCAGCTCCCACTGTGTTATCATGAGACAGTGCTTTGACAAGATCTGCTGTTAGAGCTTAGTTGTGCTATACCAAGTCCCTGCATACCCAAGTCTCAGATCCCAAGTTTCAGACCTGCCAATCAAAGTGAGCATGTGCAACCTCACTGTACCCTCGAGTCTGGAAACTGGGTGCAAAACAAGTAAAATATATTTGACCTTGGGATGTTTAAGCAATTCTGCGTAGTTTAGGTGGGACTTCATCTCAGCATGAGATGAATTGAAGGTACGGAATTGCAGTATAGGTGTGGAGATCATCTGTAGATGTGAAAATAGCTATAAGAAGCTACTTAAAAATAAAAGACTAAGTTTTCCATGGAGTCCCAGAAAGTAGCACTGTGAACGAATCATTCAGAGCTACAGTTTCTTCACCAAACTGGGTGAACAGTCTGATGTTTTAAAAAGAGTAAATAGAGTTGCATGCCTGCAGACCTTTCTCCTTTTAACTCTTTTAAACTTCCTGACCAAATAACCGTGACTTTCTCCAACAAAAAGTCCCTTAGCAAGAGGTACCAGGTGAAACCTATGGGCAGGTGTGGGAAATTGCCTTGTTGAAAGACGCCGTAGAATGAGCGTTGGCAGGATGCAAGCACAGTTTTGCTGTTTTACAGGAGGTCTCTGCAAGCTGTTCTTCTTGAGCCACAGTGTGATCTCTTCTTAGGTGCATTTCCCCATTCCCTTAATAGACTGGCAGGCAAAAGAATTTTAACAGTTCCTTCGTTCAGCCATGATGAACCTTCCAGCAATCTGTCATCACAGGGGAGACAGGCAAGACTTCTGCAAACACGACTGTTTTTCTGAAAAAATTTGCAAGGTCATATTCTGGAAAGGCATAAAAACACAAGAGCAGCTCTGCTTGGGGTAATGTTAGCTCCTTGCTCTCTGTCCTCTTGGGCTGCTGCTCGGGGAGGCCAGCCAACAAGATGGGACTTGGCACCTTGGCCCTAGTAGTACTTGCAAAATTTACAATGAGTGTAGCAGGATTTCTCACCTGTGCAGCCATAAGATCTTTGGTTTAGGAAAACTGTCCTAAGTGAACTTTGCTGAGTGCCAAACTTTAGATATAACACCAAGGAAGGGGTTTTACCTATCATCACAGACTTCTTTCTGCAAACTAATTTTCCAAAGTTTCTTGTCATATGACTGCTTTCCACAGTTGTTTCTAAAGGATGTGGCTACCTGGCCCTCATCACAGTAGAGAACCTTACAAGCTTTTTAGACACAGATTATGGGACTTTTGCAGCAAAGATGCTGTTTTTTCTGTGCTCTAGAGAGATAACTGAATTTTTTTAGAGATCCTTAGTGGTTGTTCCAAAGTGCTGATGACGTGCAGAAAATCAATTACGTCTCTCTCAATTAGAATATTTTGTAGCTGCTGGAACAATACTTAGAAATGCAATTGGTCCATAAATTACAGGGTTTTTCAAAGGTTTGAACATAACTGTTTACCTGGCAGTATTTATGGGTTCTGTGGACTCTTAGCACCTTCCTGCACTGCTGCAAGAGCCTACCAACCCCTTGCCAGGGCCTGCTTGCCAATTAAGTCTGAATATTAAATCAGAGGGGAAGGACACACCACTAGTATTATCTTCCAGTAAAGACAACAAAGGTCAAAGCGACCTTGTGGGTCAACTGCTGCTGATTTTAGCAATGGGGACATCACCTCATTTGGGCTGCACTGTCTGCTTTCGTGAAGGATCATCTCCCACCTCTGAGGATTTCTACACATCCTTAAAAGTAACGCATGATTAATTACCAGCATTTACTAATTAACTTCATGATTAATATTTACTTTACTCATGCTCTATTTCTGCATGAGGAATCAAGATTTGGTTCTGCTTGGTATCATTCAGCTCCTCCTCAGATCATTATAGGACCATCTCAGAACTGGCTGGAATGCCTTGTAGCTGGTAATGTGAGGGCACATTCATAAAGGGCTGCTGTGACATTGCCATCAGAAATCACTGACTGGAACACTATAAGTTCACATTTTAAACAGAACTAGCTCACCCTCTGGATTTTTGCTTCCCAAGCTGTAAGATCCCCAAAGCTCATTTGATCTTGGTTTTATCAGTACAAACTAGCTAACTGGAAATGTAAGACTTGTAATTTCTCTGCTTGTCATATTCCCTTTGTGTCAAATTGAAACAAACTTACAGAGGGATTTGCTAATTAGATGTCTTTTGCCTCTAGGGAAAAGTCATAAAAATGATGGAAATCATCTTGGTTTCCTGGAAGGTTGATCTGAGTGCAGGGTTTGTTTGCCTCTCTCTCCTTTATTCTCCATTGTTCTGGGAAAGATCCCTTTCTATTGTCTATTGGAATGCAACATGCACATAGTCATGAAAAAACTCATAGAAATTCAACACTCTCTTTGTTTAGGAAATAATTAGAAGCTCCAAATTCTATACAGGTTTAATCAGGTTTGTGATATTTCCATAGAACCTCGGCTGAAAATCTGTAATTGGGCCTGGGTAGAAGTCTAACTTTTCCCTTTTGAAGGAATGTAGTCCAGTCAGTGAAAGATACTTCTGAAGGAAGCCTTAAGGTTTTTGAACTGAAGACTTGATGTTTTTAACTAGTCCAACAAATTCCACACACATTTTCAAAGTCTTTGATCAGCCATAAGAGTTGTTCAATAAGATCCATTAGTTTTCTGTGAAGTAAAAAAAAAAACCAAAAAAACAACAAACCACAAACAAACAAACAAACAAACAAACAAACCCCAAAAAAGAAAACAAACAAACAAACAAAAAAAAAAAAAAAAAAAAAAAAAAAAAACACAAAAAAAAAAAAAAAAAAAAAAAAAAAAAAAAAAAAAAAAAAAAAAAAAAAAAAAAAAAAAAAAAAAAAAAAAGAAAAAGCCTGTATCTATTAAATGAAATATTATTCATCCCCTTCTGGTTTTGACCTAAAGCCAAATTAAACTCAAGGATTTCAAGCTGAATTTTTCTCCAATTGTTTTTATTCAACTTCATTTGCTCAAGGGAAGGGAGAATAGAAGGCTGAGCTCATGAGAACAGGAACCCTAACGGAGCAAGGCCACTCCATCTGCTACATGTGGGCATGTGTCCTATTCAGTCTTGGCTTTGCAGGCAAGGATAACACAAGGGATCGTGAGAGCTTCACCCCCCACTTTACATGAACAACCAGTAGTCCATATTTTTAAGGCTCTGGAAACATCCCTGTAGATACAACCCACAACAGTGTTTGCTTGTGGAAAGCTTGGGGCCTTGTTAGTCCTTGTTCCTTTAGAATTGCTTTGAGGATGGGATCATCTTCTCCTTTTTCACGTCTCTATTTTCTTTTTCAATAACTCAAGAATTGTGATTAGTTGCAGTTTAAGGGGTGGTGGTGGTATTTGCCCTTACTTGCCCTAATTGGAGCATGCCTTAGATCATTTTCTTTACCAGATCTTAACAGGTTTCTTTTAAGTCCAACCAGTCTTCCTTCCTACTGAATACTGAGCAGTCCCTTCTCAAAGAAAATATGTCTTCTTTAAATGATTTATATCAAAAGAGTATTTTCCTAGAACTCTGTGTTTACCACTACAGAAGAAAAGAAGAACCCATTTTGGTGAGGCAGCCTCTCTGTTTTTAAGCGTGAAGGAATTATTTTACAAATATTTGTGAAATGAAGAGAGAAAACTTAGAGTAGTTTTTGGTAATTGGTGCAAACCAGGACTTGAATTTGACTTAGATCATAAATAACAACGATTCCAGGCTTTTGGAATCTATAATAATAGAAACTGTTCCATAGTGTAAGAAAATAACAATGTGACCTTTCTCTCAATGCTCTCTATAAAAATAATATTTGGATGACAGCTTTTCTTGATAGCTTCATTTTGGTCACATTCCCTCGTATAAGGACTTCTGAATTAAATATTCTGAATAAAAACCTGAGTATGTCCTAATAATCACCATCAATTGCAGGGTCATAGCTGATTTATGAGCATGAAACCAAAGAGAAAATGTCATAAGTTCCTGTATTGTCATTATGGACAGTTTTCTTGGTGGTGCCTTATATCATTCATGCTCAGTTTGCTGAACAAAATACATACACAGTCACACTGTGAACAGTTAATCCCTGAGGATATCATAATTCAAAATCTCAGAGACAGTCCAAGTTCCATAAGGTTTCTTGAACTCTTTGCATAAAGCATTTACACTGGAAGATTATTAGCCATGGTCAAATGCTTCTTGGTTTGGGGATTTGGGAGGAAGATGGACTAGTTCCTGAGGTCTCTTTTGAATTGCTTTTCGAAGGTGCTTCCATGAAGGTACCAATAAAAAGCATAATTGAGCTTCCCTGGATAAGTTCTTCATTAATGTCAGCACACTTGAAGTCTCATTCATTATCTATTAACATTGTGAAAATGCCTGGGAGGTCCACTGAGGGGGCAAAATGTCATTCTGTGAAGAACTGTATAAACTCGGATTAAAAATGGCAACTGTTTCAAAGGGACAGCGTTGATCTGACTTTTGTAAGATCAAAGATAAGATGGGTGTTATGGAAAGAATTTGATAGATATGAACTTCTCCCTACCTGCAGGTCTCAAGATGTTGATTTGAGAACTGCAGTGATCCAAGACACCTTTCATAACTCAGTTGTCTCGACTGTGGGGGGAAAAAAATCCTGTTGGAGACAGAGGGTACAGTAAGATTGTTAGCTGCTTCAGCCCTCTGATTATATTCCACCACCAGCTGGAAGGCATTGGCTAGGGAAGGAAAGCAGAGGGACAGCTGAGGTACCGGCTGTGTACATAGGAGAAGATGATGATGGCTGCAAGGAGCAAATGGCAGCTAAGAATATGCACAGTGCTGGTGGCTGAGATTACAGTTTACACACCCAGGGTGGTAGGGTAAAGTGAGGAATCATCACCAAAGACAGGACATGAGTTTGTGCATATTAGATTAACTGGAAAGGAAGTGTAACAGGACAAGTCTGAGTTAAGGAACTGTGAAAATGTCATGCTGACCAGAAGGAAAAGGGTTAAGGATGTTTCAGGTCTGGTTCTCTGCTGAGGAGCAAGTTAGTCTATCTTGACCTGTAAATTTGTCCATAAAGCTATGATGTCCAAAAGGCTTCTTACCTGGTTAAAGTGAGGGTTCCTGCTATTGCTGTGTGTGCATCTGATGCCGGAGTCAAGCCCTGAGTCAACTTCCTGCAGGGATTTTGGAAAAGCAGCCTGGAAAAACAATATAATTCCACAGCCATTTGGAGCTGGCATGGTGAAAAACTCTTTCCTGTAAGTTTTTACTTGTTTGTAGGCAATTTATGAATACCTCAAGAAGTCAAGGAACAAAAAAAAGTTTAACAAGCCCCAGTCCTCCCTAGAGTCTTCCTATAATTTTAATTCCCCAAAGTTCTCAAGAGTGCTTAGTCCCAGTAATTTGTCTCTCTAGGGGTTCAAAATGAAGGAATATTTTAATGGCAAATATTTATTCCTCCACTTAGCCACTTTTACTGCTGGTGTTTTTATGGTGGAGACCTGCCCCAGGCCACAGATGACTGTTGTTAAGACAGCAACAGACCTAGAAATGTTCCTTTAATGTGAGTTTTCACGGGTGAATTTACTATTTGAATGCGATGCTGTTCCAGAAAATCAGCCAGATGCTCCAACAGAACTATTCCAGAACCATCTGCCTGCTTCATTTGCTGCATGCCTGTTTCTGGTAATGTGCACACACAGTGTAAGAGACAGTTTTTGCCCTGAAGAATTTATAATCTAAATAAGCAAGCCAGCCAAACCTTTATATGAAGGAAATGTTACTGTATATTTTATATACTCTTGTGTATTTGGGGAAAGAGAGAAGGAAGATGTCATTCAAAGCCATTACAATCAATCCACTGGAGTCGTTGGATATGCTCACTGTTTCAGAAAAATCCTCTGACAGAGTCTGGAGTTGAACCAGACCCAGTGAATGAATAGAAAACACAGGAATTTAGTAAAAGGAGGGGTATTTTTCCGTTGCTTTCATACCGGGTATCTGTATTTAATGTTAACCACCTAAGCCTCCTATGTAACCAGTGAGGAAGGCACACTTGGATTACCCAAGCGAGCCACACAGTGGGGAATAACCTCTCTGCAAAAGACTCTCAGCACCCATGAGCCCAGCTCTGCTGTTCTGCCAGAAAGATATGTGCAGACTGAAACTTGCTTTCACACATTGAGTGACAATATGTCAAAAGAAGGGGTGGACAGAGGCTTTGGACTGTCTTAGGTGATGTTTCACAGGGTGGAAGAGCTGATGTAAAGACTGGAAGCTTCAGAAAGGGACAAGAAGTACTTCCTCATTCCACTCTTGTGTCCATTCTGGTGTCCTCTGGCACCAGCTCTGGCACTTGTCTGAGCTCTCATAAGACCACCAGAGAACTATCCTTTTTCTCTCTATGTAGGTTTTCTTCAGCTTGTGGTCAGGCAAAGCCAGCACCAGCACAAGGGAAGTGGCAAGAGCACACAGCTGAAGGCCAGAAGGAGAGGTGGGATTGCTTCTGCCAGCAACAGCGAGCTGTTAAACTCACCTCAGGTAGCTGGTGGTGGGGAACATCAGCTAAGGGGGTGTCTGGAGAAGGAGTGCAAGATGGACAGCTGGCTGCAAGAGAGAGACTGGGCATGGAAGGACATGACAGGGAGTCAGGGAGCAGGAAGTTTAGTGCAAGGGCAGGAAACAGCCAGATGGGACTGGATCCAGAGTAAGGCAGTTGTGATGGGATGGACAGAGTTGTTAAAAGTAGGTGGTGAAGGAGTGAAGTGCAGGAAGAGTGAGGGTCTGAGGGTAGGAAGAAGCCTGGAAGGCAGTAATACAGAGTGCAAATTGGGCTTGGGTGAGAGGGAATGAGTGAGAAGGATTGGGAGCTCAGGAGGAGAAAGCTGAGAGTGAGCCTGCATGCAGGCAGAGGAAGACAAGGGATCAAAGGGTGGAATATAGTGTGGGAGAAAATGGGGCAGAATAGGAGCTACTGATAGACAGAGGAGACAAGAACCTACAGTCTTTGCAATGGGGAAGTGGAAGATTGGTAGCACTTAAAAAACTGTTTCTGTATCCTAAGTCAGGAAGAAGTGGAGGAGCATAAAGGCTTTGTGTCCAGTAGTTCCCAAAGCATCTGCAGGAAGTCTTCAGTACAGGGCAGGAAATGCAGCCCTGAGCCCTTCAAATTGCCTGCTGAAAAGACACACTACACATTTCAGGCCTGCTATTCATCCTGTCAGTCTCCATCAGTCAGGGAGACAGAATAAGCAGCATATTTGCCCCACTGGGAAGCAGCTAATACAACCCCTTTCTCTGGTTTTCTTCATTCAGGGGACCCTACAGCTCCTCTGTCATCTCCAGCTGCAAGTGTAGCCATTGCATAACCAACTTACAGAACAGAACAGAATAGAATATATAGAACAGTTTAGTTGGAAGGAAGCTACAATGATCTTGTAGTCTAATTGCCTCACCAAATCAGGGCTGATCAAAATTTTTATCAGGTTCTAATGCCTCTTAAACACTGACAGGCTTGGGGCATCCATCACCTCTCTGAGAAGGCTATTTTAGGGTTCAAAGTTTCTTCCTACCTTGCCAAAGATATACACAAGGAAGAATGAGAGATTGGTCTTCTCAGGCCTTCATAAGAAGCTGTGTAATCCACCTTGGTTGAAAAGTTTCCCATGACTGACTGATGCCAAAATATTTGCAATAACCAAGGTGTGAAAAGGAGGAAGGATGGTATTTTTGTGGATCCAATTTGTTATGTAACTTGTAAGAGGGAGAGGGACTGTGAGGGCTTTCTGTAATTCTGTGAAGATGGGTAAGATGTACTCTCATAGACTTTTCTTTTTCCAGTCTTTTCTATAATTTGCAGTGGTTGCGAGCCGGGTCACAGCCCGGCCCCAACTGAGTGATGAATGACTAAAGGATTTAGTGCTTTGGTTCTGGTTAGAAAAGCATCCAACTTTATCTATTTCAGATTTCTCCAAAGGTCTGTTAACTGCAATCCCAGCTAAAGCAGGTTTTGCTGGGGTGACTCCAGTCTTGTCTGGTTTCAGCTAGAATGGGGGAAAAAAAAAACCCAACTTTTTTTTTCCTACTGGAACTGGTAAAAGACATGGGAAGACAGAGGGATTAGCAGAAGTATTGGGAGCTTCACAGCCTAAGTGAAAAACAGAGTGGGAGGAGGGAGGGTGGGAGCAAATTCTGGCTATCCATCCTTAATCCAAAGCCGCCTGCTCCTTCCCAGGCTGTACTTCACTGTCATACACTTGCAAATTCACTCCAGGAATGAAAACAGACTAACTTTAAGCTTGTTCCCAAAGCTGCAAATTTGTCCCTGCTGGGTGTTAATTTAACTGCTTCCAGGGCACCAGGATGTCTACTGGTGTTCACTGGGCTTGCTTTATTCTTTTTTTTTTTCACACATCTGGTGTTGTGAAAACTTCCAAGGCACCACACAGAAGAGTCATGAAGTGACCACTTTTAACCCTTTCTGCAGCATGCTAAGGATAAACCTACCTGTCTCTCTCCAATGTTTTCTCCCTATAGCAGAATCCATGGGCCTCGTTATGCATGGGATCGACAAATGTTAAAGTGGGTCTTATGAGTATTTCACAGGCTGAGAATTGAGACTTTCTTCAGCTCTATCATTCGCTGTTTTTCCTGTGAACAAACCCGGCTTAATAGTAATAACTGGACTTCAGAAATTTCCAGTAGGAAGAAATGTATTTGGCCAGGGAGAGGGTTTTTCCAAAATACTTCTTTTTTCCATTTACTTTTATCTAGTGTTGCCACTTCCCAGCAGGGAGGGCATTCAGTGCGATAGTTTCACTCACATTATGGCAAGTGGTGGCCTTTTCCTGTTGGTTTTTGATCGCTGCCATTTGTTCACTAATGGCATTAACTGTTTATCTGCTGCATCAACTGAACCAGAGCAAATCCAAAACAATATAGGTGTCTCATTTCCAGTCTTGGCTGTTGTACTCTACCTGGCTTTTGCTACTTGGTTTGCTTTCTCTCGAACAAGTTGTTTGCATGACCAGCTCACTTGTTTCACTAACATATTCCTAACAACAGCATACAAATTGGCTTTTTTTATCTTTGGCAAGGGCTTCCTAAAAAAAAAAAAAAGCCAAAGGTACTCTTCAGTTTTGGCCTGTTGTGCAATGCCAGCCTCATGGCACAAGGAGTGTGCGAACTCCTCTTTTGCTGTCTTCCTCTCAGCCCTGTCAGTACTTTGAATCCCACAGCTCTCATCCTGTGTTTCCAGCTCACTAACCGTCCCTTCTCAGCCTTGCTTCCTCTTCAGCACCCAGCTCTGGAGAGCTGAAACATCATCAAGAAGTATCTCACAGCCATGTGGGCTGCTGAACACAGTGAGAAAGCAGCAGCATCCATCACGTCTATGCAGGAGACCCAAGCGTGCCACAGTCCTTGATTTTGGCATCTTCTCTTCTTCAAGTAGAGCTTTCACTACTGAGTTTATTTTTAAAAGAAGTAAATAACTCTTGGTCCACAAATTACAGGCCTCCTTGGTAAATATGAAAGCTAGTTTGTGGGCTAAGTACAGCTGTGTTGTCAAAATGTTGTTTCATATTTGAAGTGCTATCAAGGCCACCCTTCCTTTTCAGAAGCAGCACTTCTTGGTGGGCCAAGCTCCAGGGCCCTAGGCAGCACTGGAGCAGTTCTTCAGAAAGGTTTTCTATAGATATAAATATACACTGTATTAAAAAAAAAAAAAAAACCAAACAAACAAAAAAAACCAGACTATTAATCCTCCAGAAATGCTACCTGGAGTGTTGGACTCACCATCTGAAAATACTACGGAAATTGGGTTTGTGGAGGTACAAACATTCATCTCCCTATTAAAGCCTGAGATTTTTAAAGCTGAAAAGTAGTACTTATGTGTCCATAGCCAAATTATTTATGCAGATCTAGAGAATGTTCATCCAAAAACCATATAGCTTTAACATATCCACCTCTGGTTTTCTTCTGACAAGTTTTCCAACCAGTGCACCTAGTAACCACTTTTGATATTGGCCATAAGTAAATTTAGGCTGGAAATTAACAGCACATTTCCAGTTGTTTGGCTTTCCTGAGGAGAGTGCTGGTGGCCAAAAACCTAATTGCTTTTAAGATAAAATTTAGAATAAATGCTAGATATGTGATAGCAAGGCACTCAGTTTAAAAATGGGATCCTTTTCTACTCCCCTGCTTTCACAGCAAAATACAAACTAGTCCTCTGACTGAGACCTCATATGTCCCTTTCTTTGTAGGAACCAAGTGGGTATCTGTAAAGACCACCTCTATGTGAAGAGGAGTAGATGTCCCATGGCTAGGGACACCAGATAGACTTACAGGCATTTATTTGTACTATTCATTTAAATATATGGTCTATTATGAGGATGTCTTCCCTCTCCTCCTCCAAAAGAATCCAAACCAAATCGAAAACTAGTCGGTACAGTAATTGTATCTAAATTTGCAAATGAAACATTAATTAAAGTCAAGCTGTGGAAAAATTAAAAAAGCTAAAAGACCTTTGGACATTTGTGTGAAGATCACTGTGCTTGATACCAGGGAATATAGAAATGGACTGTTTGCTCAAATGGGCACAATGTTAATGAATCATTTTAATCACCTTCATTATATTCTTTCAAACAGAGGAGACTACTCTGCAAAACCAATCCTGACAAAAACAAGATATAAAACCCAGAGGCTGTTATGAGACTGCTAATTAGATAACTTTGTCCTGATATTTGCATTTAAGCCTATGGATCTGGAGAACATAGTGTGTTACTCTCAGGGCAAGAAGCAAACGAGTGGCTGCTGCCCCATGTCCTCTTGAATGATGTTTCCAAGGTGCCTTTTGGTCCCTCTGTCCCCCAGGGTAAATATGTGGGATAGTCTCTATTGTGCTTTTCCCAAATTTTTCTTACATCTCTGGTCTCTTTGTGGCAACAAAACAATGCAGAAGCTAGAATTATGCTATAAATGTTACTTAACAAAAAAACCCCAAAAACATAGAATGCCCAGATTTTGTGTTATTTTAGCCATGCAAATGCTACAAGCAAAAGCTAAACCAACTTGAGTTCCTGCACAAATATCAGTAGGAACAGAGATAGCAGTGATAGCAGAAGTAATGAAATTATGTAATATATGCTAATTGTTTTCTACACACTAATTCATCCATAAAGCTGTTCACTGTTCATAAAGGTTAAAAATTGAGATGGTGAGAGCAACACTTTTTTTTTTCTAACACAGCTGGTGAAGTAAAAGCATTGGATATACATGTGGTGGTTCTAAAAAGGTGTCTTGATACAAGTAGGCTGAGTTGAGGAGAGACGAAGTAGATCACTATTTGTGAAAACAGGCAATTTAAATTGGCATTAATTTTAGTCTTTAAAACAGGGTTGGATTCAGAATTAGCATAAACTTTGCAGGTTTTATATAAATTTTCCAAATTAAAATGTTTTGACCAAGCACTCCCCTGTTAAAACTTCAGATAGGCCAAGATTTCTACAAATGTCAGAGTATTTTCAGGAAACTTCCTTTTAAAGATTTAGAGGTTTCAGCAGCCAAAGTGGTCAGAATTTAATTTCATTAATATTTAAATATATATGGCTTAAACCATTTAAAAAATTTACAGGTTTACATTCTATGCTGAGGGAGGCTGTATGTGTTGATACTCATGTGTGATGGAAATGAGCTTGTGTACACTACAGTAGCATCTTAGCACTTCACAAAATGGCAAATAGATGCAAGGTAAGAGCTACACTTCAAATGTAGATCACAGGAGAAATTGATTTCACACCAAGGCTTCTGAATTTGCATCTCAACTACTTCATATATGTCTATTTACACAAAGGTGAATATATTTTCATGTGTTATGATGAAGAGGGCAACTGTCCTTATTGAAATGTTAATCAAAATATTGTTCATAATTGCTATATTCCATAAGCAACAGTTTAAAACAAAAAGTACATTTAAATATTTTAATTTTCAAGCCAATGTCCTCAGATATTGGGAGAAAATCAGGTTTTTGTACCTGGTTCAGACTCAACTCTGCCTTTTTGTCATCGGTTCAGGGTGTTACTGAGCTCCTGTGAGAAACATAGATCAAGTCCTGTAGTGAATGAGAAGGAAACAAAGTCTATACTTACCTCAAATTCTCTTACCAGTTTTGCTCAAAACAGCAATGTAAAAGGCAGGAGTCAGTGTGGTGGAAGTGGGGAGTGTGCACACACACACATGTACATATACGTACACACGGGATAATGCCATAGCACCTCTAGGTGTTTGCATCCCAAACAACCTGTGTGTCCATCTCAGGCAACATATGGAAAGGAAGAAACATCTTCCTGCAATTAATCTGAGACTTTTCAGACAATGAGAGAGTATGAGAGAGGACATATAGACAGACATCATGAGTGACATGGGGAAGAAAAATGGGGAAGAAATAATCACTGTCTCCCAGCAGGAAAGTTGTAGGCACCTACTGATATCATCAGGCAGCAGAACAAGCAGGAGGAAGGCATCTTATCCCTAACACCAGGGAGCACTTCCTTTAGGCATCTTTGCTACACAACATTGTGGATACCAAAAGTCAGCATGGATTCAAAACTGGAGTTGGGCAAAATCAGAAGAAATATTTGTAGAGGGCTGTCAGACAGTATGATGTACAGGCAAAGCTGCACTCAAAATGCCTAAATGGCGGAATCTGGAAGATATATTGGGCACAGTCCCAGCATATGATGGCTCTCTTCCTACAGTTCATCTTTGAACATCTCTTGATCCCTCAGAGGGTGACCACTGTAACACATAGTTCTGTTTGGAGCCACAGAAATAAGGCTGCTTGACCATTGCAGAAAAGGCTGTTTATACAAAGTATGCCAGAAATGGTGCCTGGTTTGGGAGAATTAATCTAAACCATGTCTTCCTTAAAGAAGTTTATGATCACCTAACCTACATGCCTTCATCGTGACAGTGTTTTTTACATTTGATTGGTCTCAAGTTGACCTGGCCCATTTTGGCCCAGCAGACCCAGGCCTTGTGAAAGTAGATGTACTGTTTGTTTTTCAGCTCTGGAGCAGGTACAGCAATGTGATCGGGAGCTGTGCCTCTTGGAAAGTTTTTTCAAAGACGGCAGCTCTAGGAGAGCTTAGCACCCCCGGAAGTTTCTACTTCCATATGTGCTCTTTCTGCTTCTGTCTTCAGGGGAGGTTTAATGACCACTTTCACAGGGTGACACAAATATCCTGAGGAGCACAAGCAACAGAAGGGAAATGATGATTTTCAGCCATTTATATCCTATCCAAACTGGAATGGCATTTCATGGAGAAGCCAAAAGCAATAGTGTCAAGGTACTAGCCTTTCTCGCTTACAAATGTTTCTTGCAAAAAATGAAGGAAATTAGATTTATAAAATAATTATTGCAGGATGCTCTTCAAGGAGACTATGTAAAGTCACCACAATACTAATGTCTGCTTTTTACATTATGTTCAAAAGACTTCTGTTGATCACTAGGGTGATATGGGAAAATAGTGAAAACAAAACCGTTTACTCCTCCCTACCATTGCAAGTTCCTAAGCAAAAATTTTGTCTCTAATCCTGATTCAGGTGGAGATCCCCTTTATATCATTATGACCATAGGAAAGAATTTTTAATCAAAGAAAACTTTAATTATATCTTCAGACAACTTTGGTGTAACAAGGACTTAGTGTTAATAATAATCAGGCTTTAGGTGTTCCAAATAGTTGTTAAAAATAGCATAACAATGTGCAAAGTAAACTCTGAGTTATTAATTCAAGGTAGTATGAGCAGCAGCAGCAGTAAAGAAACCCAATATATCCATCAATCAACACTGTGGAAACCTGTTTGTTTGCACTAGTTAGAGAGTGATGAATAGGTGCTCTGTGTAAAACATTCAGCTACAGTGTGAGAGGGCAATAAATTATGTTTGTTAATTTTATATGCCATACATATAAAAATCACTATTAATTGTCACTACACTGTGATGGTGACAGAACGGTTTGGTGCTGTAGAACCTTTACACGGTGCTCTTTCATCTCCAGAAGTGAAGGTCTCTTTGGCATTTCCTGCATTTCAGAGAATACTATATGAAAGACTGGGAGGAAGAATTTTACCTAGTAGTCACTCAGGTTCCCAGCTGCCTCACTGAACTACATTTATCTAAATATGATGCTTCTCACTTATGCTTATAATCCCCGTTGCCTCAGCAGTCACAGGAGAGACAGGGACCTCCAGGGAATGAGGGACTCTGTCCCCCAGGAAGTGCCAAGAGGGGTGGTCAGATGAGTGGTGATGGCAGGGGCAGGACAGAAGTGATGCCACGGCTCACCCGGCTCTAGAGAGCTGAAGCAGATGAGGTGAATGCCCCATCAGGATGGTGAACAGGGACGCATGAGCTCAGCCATGGGGCCAGCCTGTGAGCACAGTCCTGGCCTTTGAGCAACCAGAAAGGAGCATTGAGAGTTTAGTTCCTGGCTAAGCTAGAGAAGAAATTTAGACCTGGGCAGCCAGCATAGGCTATGCAACCACATCTGCCTGGTATTTCACAGGCTGCTTTTCAAACTGCTTTCAAACCCGTGGCCAGTGGGCACAGTCATTTAAGCCCAGGTTAGACTTTTGCAGTTTGGTTTGTCTTTACCTATGTGAGCTCTTTCCACTTTTGGCTGTGCATTTTGACCAGGACGAAACTTTGCACACACACGGCCTGCCTTCTATCCGATGGCTGCACTGTTGTGCAGCTCTGTTCACATTTCCACGCCCAATTCTGTAGCAGCTGATGGTAAATGCAGGTATGTTCAGCCTCAGCCCCACTCGCATACACTGAAGCTGCTTTCTAGAAATCTTTCCTCTCTAGTTAAGCTGGCTGATATTGTGTAGTGTATATTGAATAAAGGTGCAAAGTCTGCAATAGCACTAAATAGTGCAGGCAAAAGTATGTTTGAGGATTTTTTAAACCATTGTCGCAGACAAGACAAGTTTGACAAACCACTCCACTTTTTGGAAGCTTGCTTTGCAGCAGTGTGTATTTCTCAAGACATGGCAGCAAGAAAATTAGTCTAATGCATGAGATTGTTGCCATGTTATTAAACGGTGGTGTAAAAACTGTGCTTACTTTCATGGGAATGAGGTTCTTGGCCAAAAACGAGATGCCTCAGCTCCCCCATGGGACTTCATCCTAGTTTGGAAGGAATGGAGGAAGCTGCTGTGAGCAGTCAGAGCAGATAGCAGGAATGATCGTGTGCATTTGTGGCAGCCTGTTTGTAAGGCTGGTGGAGCAGCTCCACCCTTGGCAGCAGATGCAGCAAGCCTGGCAGAAGGTGAGGCTGACAGATCTGCCTGGTGTCCCTGCCCTCACATGCCGGCAAATATTCCCCAAACCACTGCTTGCTCTTTCCAGCACTTGGGTGTTGCTCCCACTTATCCTTGGGTGCAAATCCAAAGTAATAGCACTCAAACTCACTAGCACTTTGCAGGCTGCTGTGGCAGGGCAGAGTTCAACCTGCACACACAAGGCAGCACAGCACAACATGGCAAACCGGACGGTCCCTACAAGGGAAAATCAGGAAGGCTTCATTGATGGCCACACTGAGCTTCATCCCCCAAGCTGTACAGTAGAAATGAATGTAAAAATAAAGCTAGTTTTGTTTGATTTGTTAAACACAATTCATTTCAACCCCCCAGTCAGCAAAAAGTAATTTTTTCCCTAGCTATTTTGATTTTAGCAGAAATGGGGAGAACTCATTAACACTGGTGTTTTGAACTGTGGTTTAATAGAAGGCAGACTAACACAGTTCATTAAAATATGCATGTTTGATGTTTGAGGCAATGTTTGCAGAAATCCTTGGGGAAAGGATACTGTGGAGCTAAAATGATGTTTTTCATAGCCAAATGGCATAATCTCATTACCAAAGTTTTGTGATGAAGATGAAAGGTACACTTAGTAATTGCAAGGGATAAACAGTTTTCTCTCTCTAACTGCCCTTATTACTCATGGATAACAGATCCAGTGCAGACTGTTACATTTGCTTCTCTTCTGTTTCTGTCTTCTTTCCTTTACCACCCACTTCGCTTATGATTCACCAGCAGTTTCTATGGACTGGATGTAAGGAACGAGGGAAATTTCTGTTCCCCTCTTTCATGGCAAAGGAACATCCTGAAGAGATACATTTGCAAACATTTAGCCTGGTGATGCAGATGTTGCTCAGGGGGGATAAAATTTTAAAAACTGAAATTCTTTTCCATGACTTTTCTCTTATAGCTTTCTGTCAGGCTGCTCAGCACACTGCTCTGCAACCTCTTCCAGCTGGTGAGCCCACATTATTTCAAGGAAATCTACCGACCTAGTACAGCAAATAGAAATCTTGTTTTCCTTGGTTACCTTTTGACCCTCAGAAATAATCTGTGGACTCCCGGGCATCTGATCTTATGCTGAAAACAGGATTTAGGAGATCTGAAGGAGAAAGGGTATATCTGCCAGAAAAGTACAGCTCTCCTAAAAATTCCTCTGACCACATTATCTTTGGAGAAGAAACAAAAGTCCTTACCTTGCTTGCAGGATACAGGAAAAATCCTTTTTTTTGCCCATAGTTCAGTGCTGCTGTAGCAGCAGTTGAAGTGGCCTTTGGGCTGTGTTCTTACACAGAACTGAAATGAAACCACACAGTCAAAGCACTGGACCCAAGTGTGATCTGGCAGACATTAATTTCACATGTTCTGGTGGACATTTTGTTGGGTACCTCCTGACAGCTTTGGTTCAGAAAGAAAGATAGATTGCACCGTGGGGTTTTTTTCTGCTACTTTACAGCTAGCTTGTCATATCTGTAACTGAGGCCCTTAAATCAGGAACTGACACCATTCCCATGTTCTAAATGATTATGTGACCCTGTAGGATTGAGTGATGTGTTAATCTTTTCTAATTATACTATAGTGTATCTCTTGTGTTCAAACATGGTCACGAACAGGGCTGTTTCTGCTCCCATGGATGTAGATGGCAGAAAGCCAGCTGGAATTGCACCAGGTCCCATTTGCAGCCCAATGACCATGTGTTTGGGGGAAAATTGAAGCACTTAGGTTCATGGAAAACACAAGAAAAAAGATGCTGGAGCAGGATGAGATCTAAAATGATATTTTTAATGTTCTGTCTCTTTTGCAATATGACTCCTCATTCATCATACAAATTTATAATTTTCATGCAACTAAAAAAATTTTTTTGTTATGAAAGTACATTTGATTAGCTTGTACAGTAGACAGCTAGTAAAGCTGTGTGAAGTACTCACACAAATAAAACCTCTCCTCCTAGTGGGAAATTTCACTTTTTACTGGAGAAAAGGCATATTTCTCTTATCATAAGCAGAGAGGGAGGATGAGAATTTGTTCTTGTTCATCTTGTTACTGGCTGTAACCCAAGAACTTTGCATAGGTGATCCAAACGTGTTGTCATGACATAAAGCCATGACTTAGAAATGTGCCCAGCTGTACCCTCATTGATGCTGCCATGGTGACCATGTACAAGGGCATTAAATTAGTTGTAGAAATCACAGTCATTCCTCCTTTTAAAGCTCTTGATGGTCCCAGAGTGATATGAGAGTGCCACAGGGTAAATAGAGAACCCAGACCCATGAAATCCAAATACACAGTGACTTGGTCCACAGTTCCACACGGGCCAGCACAGTCATCCCAGCTGCAGAAGTGGGTGGTTGCTGCCATTCCTTCTTCTTCTTTCTGGTCACAGAGCTGGCTAAAGCCCTGGGGTGGATACATCTATGCTGTCAGACAAGCACTATTATCAGCTTAGTTTCTGTCATTCAGCAGCAGTAATGCTGCCATCGGAACGACTCCTGTCAGCATACAGTGAGTCTCCACTGGAGACAATGCTGGAATGTCTGCTGCGAGAGGAACGTCCTTCTGTGGGCAAGCCTGGGTCTCCTTCTGCTATCCTAAAGGAGCTTTGGGGCATTCCCTGGTTGTATCACCCCGTTCTTTACAAAATAGAGGGATTTGAAGGTATCTCAACATGTGTCCAAGTCAGCAAAAGTGTGGCTAGTCTTCCCAAGCCCTCGGCATGCATGTTGGTAGCCAGATCTCCAGAAGTGATTAGCAGTTTCTGAGGCTGTGCAATGGAACTGACAAATGCCTGACTAAGACCTAATCCTGCTCAGATCCACAGGACTCCTCACTGAAACAATGCAGGCCACTGGGTCACAGCACCTACGGTATCTCATCAGTGTCATAGAGGTGCACAAATTTAGCCCTCACTAGTCTCATGAGCTTCTGCGTCATGCCTTCCTGGAGGCAGACGTCCATTTCGGGGACTGTGATGGCCTCTGCCATATCTGAGAAGAGCACATACCTGGCAGAGTTCCTTGGATGGATTTGTGATCCCTCAAGACCTGTATGCACAGTAGGCCAGAGGGTCTGGAACAGAAAACAAGTCACAGGGAAGCTGTGCTGCTGGGGCTGCACCACACTGTGTGCTTGCCTGCTCTAGCAGCCTGGGCAGAGGCCACACCGTGGCCGGGTTGGTGCTGTGAGCCATCTCTGTGACCTGGGTCACTGCTATGAGCTACCTCCCTCCATGTGACTCAGGCACATGACCAATACACTGGATGAGTGCTGCGTGATTCAGCTCAGCAGAGCTGCTAATGATGAAAGGGACACAATGTGAGAGCTGTTGCTTGTTAAAAGGTTGCAAAAATGAGAACCCAGACAGTACATTTTTTTCATGAAGATGCTTAGGCAAGCTGGAGGTCAGGTATTCTAGAGCTCTTCACTTGACAGCTGTCTGTCAGATGCATGTAAGTTGATTTTAGCAGTCAGCATGCACTTGCCGTCTTCACCTTTTCCGAAGACATTGGTGCCAAATGTCAAAAATGGGTGATTTTGAGAAGCTGAACCAGAGCGGCTGGTGGCTGTCATCCCAGGTTTGATATTGAGCAGCTATAGTTTGAAAGGGTAGATGAATGATTGGTTCATGTAACTGAGAACTGCTACAGAGGCGTTACCTACAGACTACTTGCTGCTGCCTAAGAACCCAGTTTAGACTGCACTGAAGTCCCTTCAGAGAGATGTTTGGGCTATTGACTGATTCCTACAGCTAGAAAAGTTTTGTGATCCAAGCTGACAGGAATCTTTAAGTTGAAACATAAATCAATTCCAGCCCTTGGCAGCAGGTCTCTATCAAAACATGATCTAGTCACCTCTGGAAGGAGGAGCGACTCTATCCCTTCTAGTTAGACTGAGATCTGTCAGAAGCATAAGAGGAAAAAAAGTAGGTAAAATAATGGAGCAAGAGAATAAAATAAATATCTGTTTTGTCTAAATTTCCATTTGCTTTCCAACTTCTAAAATTTTTGGAGAAAAACATCAAAGATAAACCTTTGACTCTATGTAGGATTATTGTGATACTCATTTTGAGGCCGTAGTATCACTGGTTATGGAGAGAAAAGAAGGGAATGAAAAAGATACTTTCTTACTCAACTGATCCGTCCCTGGTGTTCATTGAGACATAACTGCTTATTTCACTAACAGAAACAAGTTTTTACTCTTTTTTCCCCTTCCTATTAGCAACAGATAGCACTGACAGCTAAGGGAGGACTGCTGGCTCACACTCTGGCTCTCAGGTCCCTAACAACAGAGTTAACTACATTTTTATTGTTCCAATGTTGCACAGGCTAGAAGAACACAGCCTGACTTTCAGGCTATAGGTAGTGTTCACATTCCTGGCAACTGGAAGAAACAAATGAGGGATCTTGCAATGGAAAGAAAGTGTGAGCCCAGCCCTCTGAGTGTCCATGTGCACAGCAAATACTATACAAAAGCATGGCTCTAAAAAACCCCATGGACAGATCAACAGACTATACGGAAAAAGAAAGCTGTGGAACAAGTGTAACCCTTAGTAAACCCTAAGTCAGCCCATGCCCTTTTTGAGAACAAAGATGTGATCTTGGGGGACAGAAATAAATCTGAAAGGGAATGCAGTGGGGTACAGCAAGAGGCCATATAGAAATCAGGGAGTTTTACTGCCCCAAGGCCAGGTGTTCATTCACCACACCAGGCATCACTAAATGGGGCATGCTATGGAAGGATGCCCTATGCTCCTTTCCCAAGAAAATCTCCGTGGCTGGATTTGTGTTGTGTAAATGATTTTGTTGATAAAATAACTGGTAGGTTGATTTGTCAGCTGAGCAAGTTCATGCCAAGGAAATCCTTTTCAGTTTCCTACATGTGCCATGACTCTGCATTAAAAGCCTAAGGACCAAATACTCCAGTCTGTTGCCAGTGTCAGAAAACAAGATTTAACCCAACAGGCTTGCTAAACTGGGATTATGGCAATGTGTTTCACACTTGAATCTGTCGCTAACCAAAACAGATTTCATTTAACCAGGGAATTAAGCTGGGCTAGTAGGTGCCAATTTTGCATGAACCTTATATACTCCTATACTCATTTTCCTACTTCTATCATTTCAGCTTTCTGTAAGTTTATTACATGTGGATGTACACTGGTGCCAGCAGTCTTTTTTCCCTCCAGTTTCTGCAGAGCTTTTCATGTGCATGCTGTGTACACTTACTCACACACACAAGGAAGCACTCCCAGTGGAGTTGCTCTGAGTGTGCTGCCAGCACATAGCAGAGGTGAAACCACCAGGCTGCAATAAAAAGTTTTGCCCTTGAGGCAAAAAGAGGGATGGAGACAAAAAGCATTTATCATTTCCTGTCACCGTTATTGTCTCATGGTTCCTCCTCAGCTAATGCCAGACCTCTGGCAGTGGAGCGGGGAGGGATGGGAGAACTCACACTGTGCATCCACTGAATTAACAGTTTGAGGGAAGAGGCTTCCAGTAGCTCCTTGAAGAATCAGTTAGAAGTGAAGCTCAAGCAAATCTACTCTTTAGGTAGGTCCCTTTGCAGGATAGGATTTAACTTGTGAATTATTTAATTTAGTTTAACAAAGAGGTTTTAATTCATTCAATTAAATGCACTTAAATCTGCATTATAATCCTACAGACCCACTGGAGTCAATGGGAATCCTTACAGTCACTTCAGTGATTTTGGTTCTATAAAATACATTTTCTAATTATATTTATTTAATTTATTTAGTTGTACTAAAGATTTCTGGCACAGGAAAAAAAAATCTCATGCTGTCTGAATTTAAATCTAACACCAGCTCTACTCCTAAATGTCATGTTTCAATGAAAGACTTCATTCTATCATCAAACCAAAGAAACATCCATGATGTCTGAGCACTCCTAATGCTTATCAAGTTGTGGATGCAACTTGAATATGCAATAGAAATAAAATAAAAATTCCTTTCTATCAGGACTAGAATTTAAATTTCTCTCTGCATTTTTCTGCATTTCAATGTTAAGCACTTAATTTAGTCCCACCAAAACTACTAAAGAAAAATCCCCAACAAAAAACCATTTTGAAATATCAGTGTCTCCACAGAACACTGATAATTTGAAAACAATATGCTTGACCCTTTCAAAATGTGTAACCTCACTCCTATGCTAGTAGCACTTTTATTTTTGTAGCAGCCCAAAATCTGGCAAGACACTTATCTCTGCCATTGACATCACTGAATTATGGATCAGTGCACATAGGCTGGAAGCTTGTGATTAATATCTTCACGCTAGTATTTATACACTTAGCTAACTTTCCCCTAAGAATAATTCAACTACGATCAGAATTTTTTGGTTCACAGTATAACTTGAAGTAGTTATTTCAGGTTATGTCACACTTCCATTGTAAAAGCAGATAAAGGCAAGCCAGATCACAGATGTGTTGTCCTCAGTACACTCAATGACAAAGTAAATGCCTAAAAATTGTACATGTTC
This sequence comes from Orthonyx spaldingii, assembly GCA_013397795.1. Taxonomy (NCBI): domain Eukaryota; kingdom Metazoa; phylum Chordata; class Aves; order Passeriformes; family Orthonychidae; genus Orthonyx; species Orthonyx spaldingii. Next base: position 536,903 of record VZTJ01004371.1, on the reverse strand, counting down.
TTTTCTCATTTGTAAACTGTGATATGCTGTTGTGGTATTTCATATGTATATAATAACCAGAGCTACTCATGCATATATTTCATGGAAAGTACCTCAAAAACAATTCTTTGGGGCAAAAAAATTGATGTTACTTTTTACCTATACAAAGCTACAAGACAAGTCAGAACAGTTCCAAAGATTGCTCTTTATCAACTTTAAATTCTTGTTCTTCAACTAAATCTCAAGGCTGATATCTTTTCTGTTTTGAAATAGCACTTTTACGTCTTCAGCCTGACCTCTTGGCTGGTATTTAGTAACCACAGGAGTCTAGGATCTCTGCTGGGAGTCTACAATGCCAAATAAAATCACCTCATTAAAACCAACATTGAGGTGGCATCAAGTTGAGGGAACAATAATTTCTTAAGTAGCACCAAGTTGATCTCTTGCTACCTGTGGTCTGCCCATGGCCTGACCAGATGCTCTTGTAGGGCACTGTTCTGCTATTGCCATGCCCTCTCTGGCATCTGTGTGTTCCCCAAACTATAGGAAACAGCTAAAATGACTTGATTTTGCTTACCCTCATTTTGCACTCTTGCTTTTACTAGCAGAAGTGGTCCTAGGCACTCTGCAACTCTCAGTGTTTTGAATTTTTTTACTTCTCTTCTTTCATATTCTTGCTCTGATGAGTGAGCAGGGTCTACCTGCCAGCCATGTATGCCTAAGCAAAACTATTGTGGGCCTTGAAGGCTGAGTCAAAGCATTCCCAGTAAGACCTGTTTCATATCTATCATCTCTTAAGTATCCTTTAAATGCTTCATGAATTGTGAGGCATTATTATAGGGAGGAATAACTTTTCACTTAATCATTCATGACCAAGAGGTTTCTTATAAACTGGATTCACCATCTCATCTCCAGCTTTTTATTCTTCTATCTCGCTCCTCATTTGAAGTAGCAATCTGCTACTTATCCTGAAAACAGTTCTTTCCAGGTCAAAGGAAATTATATGAAGCTGCTTTTTCCTTCTCCCCAGCCTGCAGCCAGGGCGAGTCCAGGAACTCAATACTGAGTGTTGGACACAGAGTCCCAACAGGGGCAGATGTGTTCAAGCCCATGACCAGAACTGAGGAGATGAAGTCTTTCCCGGGCTGCAGATGTCTTGTTACTTAAGAAGAAGAGCTGGTCTTCCCTTTTACTGTCAAAACAGAAGAGAAATCTGGTGAATTATTTTCCATAAAGTTTGTTTTATTACTTAGCTTGCTGTCTGGGTGGAAATTCCTATGAAGCTCACAACTTTTGTTCTTTTCAGTTGCTTTTTGGGGTGATGAGACCCCATTGAGTCAGTAGATTTCCTTCATCACCCTTGAGCTAGAAATGCAAGGAAGAAAAAGAATTAAAATTCTGTACAAAGGTCAGAGAAAGCTTAAAGCCTGCAACTTGAAACCACTGGCACGAAGCTGCGGCACTTCATATTTCTGCTGGGAAGGGATCCTGCTTGTGGAATCAGAATAAAAGAAGTTCTTGTGAATCTCACTAGTGAAGGTAGTTATATATATAGGCAAAAGTGTATGTGTATGTGTATGTGTATGTGTTATGCATGTATATTTGTTACATATATGTACATGTATATAAAGAGGAAAATCTTTAGGGGCAGTTTTCATTTGAAATCCTTTCTTACTCCTGGATGATTAGAAAGGATAATAATAATAAAAAAACCCTCAAATGGGGATTAAATCATCACGAGAAGAAGTGCTCCATTTATTGGAGCCTTGCTTATCTCACACAGAGTAAGGGGATTATGTGATTGCTTTTGTGTTCTGAACGATTGTGGCTAGACAGTTTCTGACATAATAGACTTGCCTACTGAAATAGAAACATTACTGTGAGATGGATTTGCAGCTGGCTGCAGAAATGCGTTCGTCTGAACAGAAATGTCCCTTGTAACTTACTGAAACACTTGCTCGGAGCGTGGAAGTCAGGCCTTTTGGGGAAGACATACACTGACATAATTGTGTTAGAATCACAAGATGCCGGAGCCTCCGGGGTGGTGCGCTTGGAGAAGGCACCTGTGTTCATGAGCCCTTTTGAATTGACAGTGCAACCCCACTCTCATGAACTGGAGGCAGGGTGTATGAGGAAAGCTGGCTTTTGGAACATGGAACTGATGTAACAGGCATCGAGCAAGGAGCTGGATTTGCAGGAGTACAGTGGAGTTATATGGTCAGCTGTCCCTAAGAGTAGGCTTTGGAAATATTTCTATGCCAGGGCTCCATCTCTCTGGACACACAGAGTAGACTCCTTTCTGATAACTATCATTAACTTCAAATATTGCTTGGAACGCTTAGGGCTGCAGGACTCCCTGAAGACTCTACAGCTTTGCTCTGCTGATTCAGACTGACTGGTGTGCTGTTCTCCAGGGCTGCTGTCTGCATTTTTGGGATGGTAACATGTTCCTTGGAAGTGTTCAGTCCTGCTTTGCTCTGGTGTTATAAAGGGCCTTTGAGTGTTAGACACAATTTTTAGTACAGGAGAAGAGAGCCTTTGAATCCTTTTCCAACTAAGGACAGAACTTCCCTACTAGAGGTAATACTGAAGCTAGCAGAGCAGGGGTCAGTTCCTCTTCCTCTATGCCCCTGCTTTTCCTTGAGCCACCTCTTTCCTCACTTTAGTAGTTCAACAAATCCCATGTGCGTGAGGAGGTGCTCCCATCCAGCATGGCTGGGCAACAAGAGAACCAAAAGCCCAAGGTGGGGCTTTTGAAGCTCTCAGTGTGGGGTGGGGGCAATTGGCTTCAGAGGAGCAGCATAAAGCCAGTGCAGAGCACATGGGAAAAATCCTCCCCCTCTAAATCTGAAACACTGCACCCAGGCACAGTGCCAAGTCAGATCTTTGGGCTGTGCTTTGCTATCCCTCCCGCCAAATCTCAATATGTCCTTTCTAAACGTTTCATCAAAATAAAGCACTATCCCAGGGCCTCTCATGTGCTCACAGCTGGCAGTCCCCAGGAAAGGGGCAACCTTGGAGGGATGCGCCCCAGGATGTAGCTCCTGGTGGGGGATTGAGCTTGTCTATCCTTTTCATGGATGGGGCGCACACTCATGAGTCAGACCATTTTGTGAGGCAAGGCAGCCCAAGCCACAGGAGTATCAGAAAGGGACAACAAAGGGTTAAGGTGTTCAGGCCATCGCAGCCACATCAGAGCTACTCTCCTTTCCTGTTTTCATTCATCTCTGGCCACTTCCACCAACACACTCACTCCCACCCCTTCCCATAACCTGATCACTTTGTTTGGGGAAGACATTAACTTTCTGCAGTGTTGCTCTTAGTGTGGTGTGAGGGTTTTTACCCTTTAAGATTATGGCACTTTAAAATCATTTCACTTCTAAAAATGACAATAAACTTTACACTTTCCTGCTGTAAAACAGGCCAGTGCTGTCACTAGTTTGCCCGTTCTGGGGGATTTATGGCCCCATGTCTGATGTGATGCAATCCTCTCAAATGAAAAATCATCACGACTGAGCCTGTAGCACAAAGAGACAATTTAAGAGGAACGGGAATAATTAAGGCTGCCCCTTACAAGCCCAGCACAAAGGAATTTCTCAGAGCAGCCTGTACTCTTAGTGAATAGGCAGAAGGGGATCTTAGTTGTCCAAGACTGAAATCCCCCATGGTCTACACCACATCTGTGAATGAAGGCAAACCTGTGTCTTTGGATTTTAGCCAGTGCCTGGGGAAAAAAAGAGACTGAGATTCTGGTGTGCTTCTTGCTCCCTGAGCCCTCCAGACCTTGTCAAGCATGTCTTGGTGAGGGAAGGATGCGGAGTCTGTGCCAGTAGCAGCACACACACACAGCATATAGCTCTGTATCACTCTGCTTTCAGTTGTTTTCTCAGTAAGGAACCGAGAGCCCCACATATTTGCATAAACAGCAGATAGGACTTCAGTTCTGCCAGGGCTGTCATTCCTTGCTCAGCAACTGCTGTCTCACATGAGGCCCTGGCTTGAGTTTGGCATCCCTTGGATTTAGAGTCTCCTGCTACCATGTCTCCTGCATGAGTCGCTCAGCTTTGTGCCAGTCTAGGGCAGAATTCTTCTTGATGTCATAGAAAAGCCCAAACCGAGGGCAGTTTAAAACCTGTGATTGTTTCCCAGGGTCCTGGGGACTGTAGCCTTCTGTGTTAAACCTCCCAGACATCTCTCTTCCCAGAGGTTCCTGCTGCAGCCTGCCTTTCTCTCAGGGACCCAGGCGCCAGGTCACCACCTCCTGCTGTTCTGCTGGGGGGTCAGAAAGGGTCCTGTGGTGTTCTAATCTTCCCCTCTGTCTTTTGCCTAAGGCACAATACTGCCTATGGGGGGGGAAAATTGCCCTGCAAATGAATGTCCTCCTGCCCATTTACTATGGGCTTGAAATCTGAAATTTGAGACCAATTAGAATTCAAACAGGGCATTTAAGGAAGAGAAAAAGCCATGTTTTAGCTAAAATAATAATTTATGTTTAAAAAGTCCCCACCAAGACAGTTACCCCAGAAATTCAGGGGATTTTAGACTACTACTTTAAATGAGCCACTGAGGGTGCTTTGAAACTGGCACGTGTTGCATTAGCAGCCCTTGCCGCTGGGCTGCTTTCTCTTTGAGAATGAAATTCATGTCCAAAATGTTAAAGGAAATTGCCACTCCAACTAAATGACAAGGTGGTAGTTTAAAAAGTACCCAACTTCAGTTTATCTGCCCTTCTTCAACTAAAAAAATGATCAGTGATTGCAATAGGAACAGGTTCTGGCTGTTTCAAGCTTCATTAAATCTCACTTGTACTTAGAAATGTGACTGAACCGAAAACCAACAAGCATGCTATAGAGATCTAGTTTTTATTTTTACAGGATTTTGAACTAAATTATACATATAGTTTTCATCTTCAGTTTCTGGCTTGTCTCTGTCTGCCTTTCCTGGAAGGAGACTTCTGATTATAAAAGCCTTAGGTCAGCTTGCAGCTGAAAGCACTCTAAGATCACCATCTTTGCAGCATTGTACACACAAGTGGTGCAGTTTAATAACAATAATAAATATAAAAAGTATGAAAAGTGTTCCTGTGCTAATCACATTTCATATGAGCAGGCTTCTTAAGCCTTAATGCAGGACAAAATGTATCTTTGATTCAGCTCCTCATTTACTATAATTTCTGTGGTTTTTTGCTGTTGTTTTATGTACTTCTTAAATCCAGTTCTGAATGTGACTCACTGGTATTCTCAGCAGACTGCATTCAGGGGGACCATCTTGTCAAAAGTTAGATCAGAGAAAGTGGCTCATTTACTCTACATACTTATCTCGTTTTCTGTTTGCAGGGCATCGATGGAAATCCTGATATCAGATAATTGCATTGCTTTATTTTACCTGGAGGCATGTTTTCGAACTTTGGGCTATTCATGTAGAATTCTCAGCATTTCATGGCCAAGTTGTGGTAGTTAATTCCATGTGGTCACATGAGCCCAGTAGCATAATTTCTGTTTGTTCCTTTGGTAGCCATATCAGCATACTGGTTTACACTGGTCAGTGAAGCAATGCCAACTAGGGATAGAATGGAGCTGGACTTAGCCAGCATGGTGTCCCAAGAAGAGGTATTGTCTTAAATTCTTCCCGCAGTGCATTCCATCAGTGCATCCTTCACATTTTTCCTGAAAGCCTCTCTCACCATCCTCCTCCAAACCTCTTCTTCTCAACTTGCTGTCTCCTGTCCCTCCCTGTTTATTTCACAGCCTACAAAGGAATTGGGCTCTGAGGAGCATTTGGAGATGGACCTGCAGATGTGCAGAGGTGACAGTGCTGCTGTGGCTGTGCCAGTCAAAGCTTTATCCAAATCCTGCCTATCTAAACTTACAAAACCACTGGACAAAGGTCTTGTCACTCAGACATGCCCACATTGTTTTCAGAGGTGAAATGGAAAGACAGTATGCAGCTATATAGGTAAGGACAAGGAAGTGTTCTCCTACTGCATGTGTTCATGCAGGGTCTGGCTGAGGGTTGAGGGTTGCAACCATTCCAGTTTTCCAGCAGCTGCTTAAGAAAGGAAGGTCTTGTACATCAACCTCATTGCCCTTGTTATTGTAGCTTCCATTTGGCTTTGCCAAGTAATAGATCATACTCCATTTTAGAGCTCCTGTTGTAATAGATGCAAATTATTTGCACTCTTGTTCCTTTTTTGGGCTGGTCTACAAATAAACATTGCCTCTTCTCCAGCAGTGAAAAATCCATAATTGTCTGAACATTGAGAGAAACTCAAGTAGCTCGAGCTGCAAAATAAACGTGTAATGGTGTAACTTTCATTCCTGTTTGCACTGCCCTTGGGCATGTTTCCCGCACAGATAGAATGTAAAACTGGTTGTTTCAAAAGAAAGCGGGTGCGGGCTCTGTCTTTGGGCACATGGTGAGCTCAGGTAGAAGTTGGGAGGAGATGCCATCTGCTGGGAAGTTCGGACATTGTCAGAAGGAAAAGCCGCTTTGGAAGCAGCTGTGAGCAAGTGATATGGAAGATTAAATTAATGCTCTATGTCTAGCCACTAGCTAGGGGTGAATCCCACCTCCCACTTCCTCCGCAGCTTGGAGCACTGAGACTCCTGCTTTCCTCCAGGTGGGATGGTTGTCCAAGTAGCTGCTGGAATCACAGCCACCACTGCTGTTTGTGGCTGTATGAGGCTGGGAAGGAGCATGTGGGGAGGAAGAGAGAAAGAGGTCAAACAGGAAGATTTAAGGCCATCAGTAGGAGTTGGTAGAAAGGAAAATAGAAGGTTAAAAATCTAGAAATTTAAGTGAGTGGAAAGATGAATGAGCCTAAAAAAGCTGTGGAAGGGAAAGCTTTTAATAGCAGGAACTACAATAACAATAATTGTCATCATTGGGGACTGGAAAATGCATGTCTCTAATGCAGAAAAATGTTGAACTTCCCTGAGTAATGCTACTAACACCTTAGTTAAGCAGTTATGCAAATGCTTGAATGATAAAGATAAATTTAAACCAAAAACAGGAAACAGCATGTCAAGAATAAAACTGTTAATTGTTTTTTGATTTAATCCTCTGATTCTCATTACTGCTTCACTCTACAACCCACTGCGTTTTCACTGTAACTTTCAAACTTTCAAGGTGGTTGTAGAGAAGAAGGTAGAGTTTAGTGCTTTTTTCATTTCCCCCCAGTGCGTGATTTCACTAAATGTGTTTTTAATATTGCTTTTTACCACTTTGATTTTTTATTTTGTTGTTGCTGTTGTTCACATCAGAAAACCACAAGACAGACATTAGATATGATTTATCAGGAAGTATCTGGGGCTATGCCAGATGATTAAAAAAGAAAAAAAGAACAAGCACAACACACACGGGAGCCCATCTAAATAAGAGTCATTGAGCTGCAGTCGTGAGAGAACGTCTCTGTAAACTGCAGTTGGATGAGCAGACAGTAAGAAAGATATCTGTATCATTTTATCATAGGAAAGGAGAAATGCACATATTGATGGAGGTTCCTTCCAGTATCTGAAGGGGGCCTACAAGGAAGTCAGACAGGTACTTAGTAATGACTTGCAAAACCATGAATCACTAGAGAGTTGTACAGTGTAAGTTCTTCAAAGATCATCTCTCAAAGATCGTGAAGAGATAAGGTGATGAAAAATAATAGGCAGTCACAGAGGTGACTGGGTAGATGTGTGCATAGGTGGCTAACCAGGCAGCCAGTAGGCCAGGGATTTAAGAAAGTGACCTCTGGGTTACCTATGTTTCATGTGGTTGAAAGTTCAAATCTATTCTCCCTTAGTTGGGTCCTGAAACTGGCCACTGAAGGATTTGCAGTTCGCTTGGGCTTTTATGTTGGTCTCCGTGAGGGGTCACTCCATAAAGCACCTCATCCTCAGGAATGGGCTCACCTACTTCTCTGCTTGAGGTGAGGGAATGGACCTGCTCCTGCAGAGGGAATCCATGCTATCAGAAGCATCATTGCCATCTTCCCTCAAAAACAAGGAAACATTGTTTGGTTGATTTCTTCCAAAAATATGAAGATGGGAAAATAAGATCATTTACGCAGTCCTTGCCACCATGAAATTCATGCCACCGTGAATTATTCTGCTCCAGATAGCAGGACCCTGGGAAACTAAGGGATTGTTCCAGTTCAGAGAAAGGAATTGGATTGCTGGGAAGAAGAGGGAGGACAAACTTGTGTCTCTTGAGATTTAAGTACTACTGAAATTCAAAGCTCTTCAAACTTCCTGCATTTAGTTTTCATATCTGTAAAGTTTTCTTTGTGTCTTTCTTTTTAAACACTTTAACACCACAGAAGACAATAAGACCCAAGGACTTCTTTGTCAGAGTGCAATAATTCACCCAATGTAATTAAGTTAAACTATTACAATACTAATTAAAACTCAAATAATAATAGTAGGCAGAAGAAGAAGAAGTAAGGCTGTAAATCCTACTGTTTGAAGAATTCTGCGTGTACTCAGATCAGTATTGCTGTTTTCAGTGCTGCAACGCTTCATCACCTTCCCAGTGAAAAATAAGGTACCCTCTACAAAATGTGCCAAGTGACATGTGAGTCAGTCCAAGAGCTCTGAAATCCTGTCTGGAATGCCAGGGGAGTAGCTAAGCAGCTGCCTTCTTATTGTCATAAAACTTGATAGCTTTTTTCAAATACGTACAAATAATGTTTTGTTTACTTTTACTGTGAACACACATACTGCCAAAAAGCTCCAACAAAGTTTGGTCCTAATTCTTTCCTGTCTTCATTTCATTGCTTATTGATTTGGCAGGAGAAGGAATAGACAGGATTTAGGACAAAACAAAAGTAGTCACAATCTCATTGTCAAACTTGACAGTTTTTTAAAAATAACAAAGTGAACATCTGAAAGTAAAAAAATGGGTTTTTGTGGGAGTGGAATAAAAAATAAAAAAGGGGGAAGGATACCGAAATACCTTCATTCACTGTTTAAAACAATTGCTTCAAGCAGGAAACTTGGCACTAGAAGCTTTTATTAAATCAATTCAGAGGGATCTGTTTTCAACAAATGAGATAAATGTCAAGTCGTTTATGCACTCAAAGTGCATCACATTTTCCTTCCCCAAGAAAGCAGAACAAAAATGTGCACAAATAAAATTGCTTACATATGTAAAAATCCCATTCAGTTTAAATAATCATTTCTTCCTGCCTGAACATATCAACAGTGTATCAGAGCTTAATATAATCTTTTAAGAGTGTGATTATTTGAGAATGTTTTGATCCCCTCCACTCCTTATTGTTAACCTACATAAAAACAAACATGTAAACATGTATTTATCTGTATAGCATCTTTATTTTGGTCATTGTAGTTCTGGGTGCTTCCCATGTATATATGGACAGGGACATTCAGGAAAATCAATAGTAATTCTTTATAGGGGTTTTTTTTCAGACATTGAATGATCTCTCTCTTTTTGCTCAGTCTGTCATCTCCCATTATATGCTTTTCCACCTCCTGGATATCTGTTTTTCTGCTGCCTACTCTCTGTTAGTGCAGTCTAATGCTGCCATGTGCACTCATTGTGGTGGGCAGAAGGGAGGACCTGGCATGGAGACAAGGGCATGCTGCTCTCATCTGCAGCTTTCAAACTTCCCTTGAAGTCCAGGGGTTTTCTGGCAATTCAGTCCTTTGCATTTTAGTAGAAATATGGCAACAATTTTAGGAGCATATATTCTCTTTTCTTGGAGCAAACAGACTGAGAAGGTGCAGTTTTAGAAAATGCTATAACACTTCTGAGTTTTGTGAGGTCAGAAACTGTGGGATAACATCAATCTCTTAATGCTGACTTGCTTCCCTGAGGATCCCAAAGTGGTGCCTAAAGCATCCACAGGAAATTAGAAAGTTTTTATTTCCACTGTTTTTATTGGTGTACTACCTGATTATGGCTTTGCAAGATGAGGCAGGGAGGGTACAAACAACTTAAAGAGATGGAAGGGTGCTGAGGGAATCTTCCAGTCCCAAAGCACCATGATTTGTAATCCTTACTCAAGCTAGGGAAGGCTATTGTCAATAGTCCCTTGATATTTAAGCTCTCCAAGCCACTGAGTCACTGGGCCTACTCATCTGAGTCATTACAGAAGGGGGGGAATGCTGCTGTTGCAGAGAGGACTTTAGCAAAGGGCAGTTTTCAGGGAATATCCCACTGAACAAATCCTCTCCCATCTAAATGTGAATGTTTAAAATTCAACAGAGTAGAGCAAGAGAGAATTGGGGAGGGAATGGCAGATGGGTCATGGAAAGCAGGGGTGAGCACAATGGGTTAGATGACTTCTGTCTTCTCCAGGGAATGCTCAGCCAGTTTTCCATTCTTGCTTCATATGATTCACACTTTGCTCTTCCAGCATTACTGATGGGAATCTCAAAATATCAGAGAAGGGATGAAAAGAAAACTTTTCCCTTGCCAGGTTAATATGTTGGCTAGGGACAACACAGCTCCAGGAAAAGCCATGGAAAAGTATAGTTGTGGTGGCTTGTGTTCCTGATTACAGAATTTGATGGAGCGAGAATTTGATGGAGCCATTTAGCAAATCTTTCTAAATGAGCTGTCAGGCAACCAGTAGCAAGGCACAATGGTCCTGCACACTTCCATGCTGGGAATGTTTGGCAAGGGTGTTTGTTAGATTGACCTTGTCCTCTGGTACAACAATGCTGTTTGGACTTGTGATGGCCTTGAAATATGGAACTCTGTCTTTTGAGGAAGAGCTCATAGAGGTCTTAGTAAGCAAATCGAGAAGTTTTCCTTTCTATTACTGTCACTGAATGCTTTCTTTGAAAGATTATTTCTCCAAGATGCAGAAGCTTGCCTTCCAGATCTTTCCATATCTCCTATAAATCTGTAATCTCTTTTTTCACCTCTTCCTCTGAATGTAACGATGCTCCAGCCTGACGTATCTAGGGAGGGAAGAAAGCCCATATCAGTCTTTACCTTTTCAGAGCTTATGAAAGTGACCCTGCTTCATTCTCCTGTGTGTATCTGCTCTGCAGAGATACCAGCTGTATGCTTGGTTTGGTCCCCAGAAGATTGCAGGAGAGGTCATGATGACAGGAATTTCTCTATGATCCTTTTATTTTTCTCACTTCTCAAAACATGCCTGTGAGGAACCTTAAGGTATTAATCTAAACCTTAAGGTAATAATCCAAGAGTGATAGCTTTGTTTCTCCCCGGGATATGAACATTAGGATTGTGTCCATTGTGTCAACACCTCACATGTTGGCTTCCAAGTAGAAGATGAGGATAGAGAGTATTAAATGTCTTGCTCCAATGCTATGAAAGCTATGGGCATTTGTCCTCAAAGGGCAACTGAGATTTCTCAAGTACAGGCATCCCCAAGTAGCCAGAAAGCCAGCATAACCAGGTTTATACTTTTCACTGTTGTGTACGTACAGGGCTGGTTCATGGACAGGGTCACTCAAGGAGGGTCTTGGACAGAACCAGTAGGTCCCTGCAGGACCATTCTGGCTGGCATAGGATTGTTTTGGCATTTCTAAATACCAGAATGTAGGATATTGGGATCCTTGGAACTTTTTACTGTGTTTTGGATGTGGTCTACTGGTGGATAGAGAATGTACAGTCAGGAATGTTAGTTGGAAATGTCAGTGTGGATGGATTTTGGGTCTGTTTTAGCATACACCTGTTTTCTGCTTCCCGCCTTGCTTAAAAGGAACTTCCATTTCCTTTTCATTGCTATATAAGTATGGAAATGTGGTGACTCTTATCTAACAAAGTTCAGACTATCAATGGGCTAAGAGACAGCAAATCAAGTTAGGAAAAAACTGTCCAAATAAATGGTCAGGTTCTTAATAAAGGAGTTTTATCATAGGGATTAAAGCCAGGGTCTTTGATGTGTAACAGACAAATACATCTATAAAAAGGGGTAACACAGTGAAAAAGTTTGCTCATAAGAGAAATTACTCAGTGTAAAACTAAAAGCCGGCTGGAAAAAAAAAAAAAAAAGGTTCCTGACAAATAAATTACTATGAAATCCTGACTGTCTATAAATATGGAGTAACAGAGATGGTTAAAAGAAACAATCCTGTGTCTATGTATAAAATCATGAGAATCATGAGCTCTGACTTAACTGCCATTGCTCAGGAGAGATATATTGAGTTGTTACGAGTAGTTCTCTGAAAACATCAGGGTCAACAGTTAATGGAAAGGCAAATAGCAGGTACAAAATACTGGCAAGGCAATAGAAAGCAGACTACAAAACATCATTACCCCATTGTTTCAACCCATGATTCACAATTCCCTCCCATTTTGACTGCTGCAGTGCAGTTCCATTCTCCCTAGAAGAGGATCAGAGAAAGGCAGCAAAGGCTGGCAAGAGAAATCTGGGAGGCAGATTTCTACCTGATGAAGGCATGCAGGTATGATTGACATGAAGAAGTTATATGAGGGGGAGAAGCACTCTCTTTGCACTCTGTTTCCTGTACTCCAGGTATTTATGACTAGTTGCTGTTGGAAACAGGATGCTCAGGTAACTGGAGCTGCTTGCTAGCTCTTATGCTCTTTTATATAGAATAGAATAGAATAGAATAGAATAGAATAGAATAGAATAGAATAGAATAGAATAGAATAGAATAGAATATGGGATAAGAGAAAGCTGTTGCAACCAATTATAACTCATATGGGGAAACTTGTACCAGATTTTGCTGTATTGTGGATGTATCACTGATTTTTGCACAGAATAAGGGCAGCAGAATAGGTCAGACCAGGGGTTCTGCTGAGGCATCAGTTACAATGAAGAGAAATAAGATGAAGTTTAGCTTGTGGGCAGAAGTTTTTCAGAATACATTGGCAACTGGGCAGAATTAGTGCTTTGGCTTGGCTCCCAAGCACACTGGCTCTCCATTCCAGCAAAGCAACAAACCTAGACTGTGTTTTATAAGATGGGTCAAATTCCTCAAAATGGACCTGGTTCAAAAGTATCTGCTAGTCCATGACTGTGCCACATCTAAGGATTGTAGCACCTCTCCTAGACAGTAGTACAGGGAATCACATTGTGATGCTTAGTGAAGGCATTTCAGTTTTGTAAAATTGTCAGCTACCTATCAGTAATTCAAAGAAATGCAGAATTTACAGCACTGTTGTTGTAATTATTGGTATGCACTGTCACCATCGGTAATAACACTCAAACAGCATAAAGGAGGATCATGAATCACTGTTTTGTCACACTGATGCTACTAATAAAAACTAGCAAATTTTGTATGATTACAAGTTCTACCGAAGTGTGTTCTCAGATGAGTATTTCAGATGTCTTAGCTGTAGTTGTGATCACCAATGATATGTGATCATGAGGGACATCAGTTCAGACAAGGATCGCACTTTGTTATCCCAGTACCACGACACTGAGAGGGCTCACAGTACTGGGGCATCACAGTTGCCATGTAAGGGATGGGAAGTAGTAGGAAGAGACATGAGCTGCACAGCAAGGCTTTCAACACCAAGTCTTGGTCTTGGATTTGGGGTAGATCTGTTTACTCACAGCACAAGAACACTGCAGAAGTGGCTCTGGTGCTGGTGGGTGTGGTTTGCTAAGCAGGGAGGTTCACCTCTGAACACTTCAGGGTTAACTTGTGGCACCACATGAGGTTGGCAGCAGAGAAACTCAGGCAGAAGCTGGGAAGCTAATCTACATGCTGGAAGTAGTGTTCTGGGAACATTATCTCTACCCAAACTAATTTTCCTTGTTTCTGAGCTTGCTCAGAGGCACCACAGCATCTCTCCAAGGCATAACAGTGTGTAGCTCTCTGATAGTCCCTCCAGAAATCACATGGATGTTCTCTGTAAAAAATGGGAAGGAACTAAAGGTCCTTGCCAACACACTTTAGAACTGACTATGTCTTAATTTATCCCTGACAGAGTGTCTTACTCAGTAGGTGAGAATTTAGCTATGAGTATATTGAGTGGCAGCCAGCTTGGAGCATGAGTCTAATTTACTGTAACTCTTGCTACATTCTGTCTGATCATTATCGTGCTGAACAAAATGTTTTTAAAGTGCTTTTATAGGGTTGAGTGACTTGTTCAATAATTTATACCATTTTGGAGGGATTAGAGGATGAATTTAAGTCATCAAATAATGCCATTGTGGCTCAATGACTGCATTCTTTATCAGGAAAAAAAAAATCAGTTGTAATTATGCTCAAAAAGACAGAGACCCTTTATTCAGCAGTTCCCCCAAGAACAATGATATCAAAGATGCTGATAGGTCTCTCAGCTGTAAAGAGGGCTGTCCTTCTTTGTTAGGAAGGAATAGATCAGCTGCTGTCTGCTTATCTGTGTATCCATTGTGCCATGTATGCCACAGATTTTCAGTATGCCATGCCTTTAAACATCTGCTCCTTGCAGAAGCCAGGTATCCTTCTGCATGCACAGCTGTGCAAACCCCTGTGGAGCTCATGGCCCTACTTAAGTTGCTGGGAGTTTTGCCTCTAATTTCAGCAGAGAATTTCTATCAGAGTTCATGGAGCAAAGAAAAAGCAAAGTCCTTTAGGTGACTCTCTGGGGACCTTTACTTACACCAGATTGCAAGGCATCTGCCTGACCCTTATGATTGATTTAATGTTTCTTTTCCATTTTGTTTGTTTTTATTTATTTAAGCTGATAGCTGCCCTGTCCAGGCGACCCCTGATATCTCAAGAAGTTTTGCTTTCCACCAGTGGAATGAGCCTTGCAAGATTTCATTGGACCCAGCCTATGTCTAATGCTGTCAGACTAGCAGTGTAATACAAAGTTTTCATTTTCTCCTTAAAGATATCCAGTGAAATCATGAAATCCTGCTCGCTTGACCTCTGAGCTGGCTTTTCAGACAAGCTTTTAGCAGCTTAGGAAGACTTATCTCAGAGAGGAAAACCAGGTCATGCAGTGTGTGTGGACAAAGACTAGATAACTGATTTGAGCAAGGGAGAACACACAAAATCACGCTTTATCCTTGTAAAATGCCTGGATGTACAAGGTGAACACAGTTAGAGTAATTCCCCCAGAGGAGCTTGAGAGGTGCAGGCCAGAAGTAAACATGTCTAACTGTGAGGGTGTTTGGATTTGTAGTTCTCTGCACGTTGCTCTCCATGTCCCACACTTGTTAACTTGTCTGTATGACAGAGCCTGGTCCGAAGCCTAGCAGGATCTTTCCAATGCATTTGCATGTGGCTCCTAAATCTGTTACTACAGACTTGGTGCCCATGTAATTTCTTAGTCAGATTTCTTACCATCAGATGAGAATTGTCTCATTTCAGTGTACAGTCTCATGTCCAAGTTAGCCCCCCATGTTCCTCCAGTCAGCAGGAGAGGAGAGGAACCTCCAGACTCATCCCGTTCTTTTCAGAGGCCAGACTTGGCCAGTAACCCTCTGGAGACAATGATTTGCCTTCATTCCATGAACAGCCGGGAGAGCCTGGGTCGCTGGATTAGGTACCTAACTTTCTGATGGCATGAAACAAGCCTTTTTCTGGCTCCTAGATGGGATAATACAGTAAGTCCTGTCCACTGCATGTCTAGGAAAGCAGGGACTGCTGGGCCCAGCTGTGAAGATGGCTGTCTGAATCACTCAGCATTGAATTCAGATGCCATAGTAGTTGCGACACCTAATTATCCATGTATAGTAGGTGGTCCAAATAGGAGCGCACAGCAGAGCACCAGATGGGGGTTGCTGCTGTCAGATTAGATTGAGATTAGATAAAGCTTAATTAACACTTTATTTTTGTTAGATTCAACTCTGATTAGTCACACAAAAATATTACAGATAAGCAGGGCAGAAATCAAGAGGCATAACTAATATTATTAAAAACCAAGGAAGCATATTTACAGAGCAAGACCTTGCTAGTAAGGGGTTATTCCCTGAATTTGACACCTCTTTGGTCTGGAGAACAAGATGTACGTGGAAAGAGTTCTTTAGCACATCAACCAACTACTCTGTAAGCTTGCCCTTTCTAGCCCAAGCAATCTAATTTACATAATCATACATATTTCAACACCCATTTGAGGTACTTTATGTCATTGGCTAAAACTGTCATTATTTTCCATCACTTCTAGATTTGTAATAACAAGAGGGATACAGTATTTTAGAGATGTTTTATCAAGACTCCTAGTAACCTCAGTACAATTTATCAAGAATTTTGGCATCAAATCCCACAAATGTCACACCACAACTCCTTGCTATCCAGTATCATACTTCTGTTATGATACTTTGAATATTCTGAACCCATGGTTTGACCCATTGAAAGATTTTTGGCCTCCTAATTAACAAAGGTATGTGAATTCTTCTGTGTCAGAGTCTCCTTCTATTATTTGAATCCACATAGTCTCCTGGTAGGCTTCTCCTGCCTGTGAGTTCTAAAAACTTACCAGAAACTTTTGTGTGACCCACAGGGAAGGTCACTTTGCAGGAGTAGCCTGCAAAGGAGTCTTTGGATAAAATGTTTTTCTGTGCCAGATAGTACAAACCAGTGAGCCAAGTAAATCCCATTTAAACTTTATTTTTAAGTTAAAGGAGATATGTGCTCTCTATGGACCAAGAATGAATCCAACTTTTGCTTTTTAGGATATGAAAAGGATGTCACAGATTAAGATAGTTTTGCTGTAGAGCAAATATGCATGTTTAGAATATCTAAAATCCAAAATAATCCAAGCTTGCAATAAATGAACTCTTCTCCCTTGCCCTCTATTGTTGTCCATCTGCCAGGGCTGTGAAGGGATGACCTCTACAGGGAATCCAAATCAAACCAAGCCAATTCCTTTTTTTTTACCTCTGTGGTGTCTAACCAACTATTTACAGAATGTAGTATAACTCATGTAGTTCATTTAGTTCAGCTAGTTTCTGCTTTTGCTTTCTCTCCTTGTAAGCACAGTTAAGTGGTCAGCTGGGTGCTTCTACTTCACTTTTATCTGAGCTGTCTGGTCCAACACAGCTCAATGGGCATTGCAGATGCCAGTGAAAGCTCCTTACTGTACTTTTTATCACCTTGGCTCTGCCACCAGACAGTGAGAAGGATGCACTCTGGCCCCTCAAAAGTCTGATACCAATAAACAGGGTCTTTTCTTAGTTTATGTGTTTATTAAACTGTGTGGCTGTGACCAACCATGTGAAGATGGGGACAGAACTTGCATCTCTCCAATGTCTCTTCAAAGACATTGCCAGAAGACAGCACTGTGTCCCCCACAGCAAAGTCCATGGCTTGTCTGGCAGGGCAGACAGCGTGAGTGTAACAGGCTATCCAGAGCCCCCTGCTCCTCCCTCTGTGGGGTATTTACCTTTACTGTATCCCAAATGTGGGAAATACCACAGCAAAATATGAGAGTGATTTGACAAAGGCAATTGCATTTGTGCTTTCCCTTGCTCAGAGAAAGGAAACAGGACAGTGATACCCTTCCACCTGTTCTTTTTCATATGAGAGTAGGTCTATTCAAAAACAGGGATGCAAAACAGGTTTTCACTGCTCTTGCACAAGAATAATACAAAATGAGCAGAAGTCGTTCAAGAGAGTTTTTGTTGGCACCAACCTTCCCATTCTCCAGAGTCGCACGTTATCTGATAGCTGGCATACGGCAGGCTCTGGATAGTCTGTTATTCTTTCCCACGCTGCAAGATTTGGGCAGTAAATAGCTTAAACAAATGCCAGAAGTATAATTCATTTTTTACTTCATCTGATTTAAGGAAGACTTTCCTCAGATAATTCCTCCCAGGCATACTGTCCAAGGCAGGACTGGTCCCTGGTGGATCGAGCTATTCTGACCTCTGTAGCTGGCTCCATTTCAGCTTTGTAAAGGTTGGAGATAAAGAACAGAAGAAACAACTCACTATATCCAAGCACTGTTGTGCCTTTCTTTGAGCTCAGTGAGATGCCAGATGCTCCTTGAAGGGCCTGTGCCATTATACAATATTAGTGGTCCTATGTCACCTTTGATTAACCTTTTATTCCTGAAGCAGATAACCACCATGCCTGGTAATGCTACCAGAGGGGGGGCAGTGAGGCAGCAGATCAATTCTCGAGATAGGGATCCTGGCCAGGCAAAGAGTTAAACTCTGCAGGTCTGAAAGCAGAAATGGATGAGCTCTGTCTAACCCTGTTACCCCTCCAAGAAAAAGTCTTAGTACAATAAAATTGTTTGAGTTGGAAGGTACCTTTAAAGATCATCTAGTCCAACTCCCCTGCAATGGGCAGGGACACCTTCCACTAAACTATGTTGCTGAGAGCCTCGTCCAACCTGACTGTGAACACTTCCAGGACTGGGGCATTCACAACTACTCTGAGGAACCTGTTCCAGTAATTCGCCAACTCATAAAATTTTTTTTTTTATTGAATCTAGTCTGAATCTGAACTCTTTTAGTTTAAAACTACAAGTGGAATAGAGATTGCCAGTGAAGACTGAGTTGAAAGGTTGTTGAGTATCTTGACATCCATTCTTACCAGTTTGCTGGTCAGGTTCATGGAGGGAGTAAAGCTTTCCTTATCCTTCCTTTTCTGGCTGACATACCTGTACAAACCCTTCTTGTTACTCTTTGCATCCCTTGCCAAGTTCAGCTCCAGCCACACATTGGCCTTTCTGACCCCATCCCTACCCAGCTGCGAAGCATTCCTGTACTTTTCCTGGGATACCTGTTTTTGCTTCCACTGCCTGGGCATTTCTTTCTTGCCCTTTGATTTGATCAGCAGATCCTGACTCATCTATGTTGGTCTCTTGCATCTGTTTCCTGATTTCTTACATCTGAGGATTGAGAGCTCTTGCACTTTATGGAAAGCATTCTTAAAGAACTGCCAGCTGTTGTGCTCCCTTGTCCCTGAGGGCAGTTTCTCAGGGGGTCCTATTGACTAACTCCTGGAATGGCTGGAATTTTGCTTTCCTAAAATTCAGAGTCCTGACTTTACTCTTTGCCTGACCCAGAGAAATATTTGGAGCTGCTTGGATACCTGAGAAAAACACGTTGCTTCCTACATCTTGAGATCATAATGAAAAATTAGTCAAATCCCAGAAGTGCTTTTTAGTAAACCTGGTATTTTCACATTTTAATGAAACTGCTCTTGGCACAGACAGATGAGGGATAGGTAGATTTGTCAAACCCTCAGGCTACTGCAGCCACTGGCACCATTTTATCACACTCATCAAGACAGTGCAAGGGAATGGCTGGAGCTTAGGTTTATGTCAGTTCCTGCAAATTAATTCCCATCAGATTAAGTTGTTTTATAGAAAAGACAATGGTTGTTATAAAGGAAGGAGAGGGAAGACCACAGTTGGGGTTGTGTGATAAGGACTCATTTAAAACTGCATAGATGGGCAGTCAAAGCTGCTCCGTTGAACCCTGTGTTGTGCGCTTGCACCAGTGCCATGGACTGTCCCAGTGGGAAACCGTTTGTTTTTGTTCCACTCCCTGTTTCTGTGCCCAATGACACTTGGCCACTAGCTGCAGATGCTGATTTTGGTTAGCACCAGCCATTGTCCTGGGACAGGTAACTGGGAACAAAGAGATCCAGTCCCACCTGAGGCATGTCCCATCTGCAGCTTCAATCAGTGCAGGGAGATGCAGGTCAGAGCCTTCACACATTGCTTTTCAGTGTTGGCCATTGTTTGTCATCAGAGTTTGGAGCTCTTGGTGTTAGAAAGCTGATCCCAGGAGGCTCCAGTTTAAGGACGCTCATGTTCTTGCTGTGTATTCTCAGCAGGAGAGCTTTGATCTTAATGTGTCTCTGACAGTCATGTCACCCATGTTGTGCTCATTTGAATTCAAGTGTTTGGCTTCAGTGATGTGGTTTTTTCTGTTGTTATTGTTCTGTGTGTTTCATTATTTTTCTTTCTTCATTAAATATTTTGTTCAGGTTGCGTGCTCCCTCCTCCTGCAGAAAAATTGGCATTTATGGTATTTGCTTTGCTTTTTTATTGCTTGAGGAAAATTTCTATATTATGTCATCTTTTTTTCTTTTTTCTTTTTTTGTGCTTGTTAATTAGAAGTGACACAAATTTGTTTAAACTACAGACAATTAACAGGGAGAGTGTATTATATATGAGGATGGATATGGAAGATGCAAAGAAAATCTAGATAAATGGTAGTGGGAAAAAAAGCTGAGAAAACTAGAGACTAGCCTGGAAATCAAGAGCACAAAAAATTACAGTAATTTCCTATAGAATTTTTCATTAGTGTTTGTGTTCAAAAGGCACAGACTTATTCTCTTTCCATTAGTTCTGTTGGAATGTAAGAGTGTTGCAAATGCTGCACCCACATGTACGTGATCTTACAGTGACAGCCCCGGGCGGGTCTGGGTCTGGAAGTCAACGGCATTCATGTAGCGCCCTACTGAGCTCAGTGTCCCTCAGCCCAATGTCCCTCAGCATGGTTTATGCTCCAAGAACAAATAGCGGCCTTTGAGAATGAATCTTCCACATGTACCTCGTTCACTTGGCTCATGCGATCCTAGCAGCCCGGGTCTCCACAGGAACCTCTGGAACACGCTGCCCTGTACAGTGCCCACATACCCTTTGGTTTGCTGTGAGTGTCAGAGTCGCTACCAGGAGGGAAATGTGAGGATATGGCAAGATGCCAAAAAAGATACTTTATACGTAAGCCTGCTACCAGTGTCTTTTTTAGCACTGCTTTGTAAACTGCACGTTGAAATATAAACATGTATGTATGAGAGAGTCACCTATTACTGAATTACCCAGCGCTTCCTCTTGCAAGACTCTTTGTTTTGATTGATTATAGCTTTTCTAAGTGGGCTGAAATTTTCTGTATTGACCTCAGGCTAGATAATTTTTCTGAAAGATAATAAACATATGGCAGTGAGACAAGAACATTTATTAGATGAACAAGGTGTACATATACACAGATAATATATGCCCATACTAAAGATACAGACAGATAATCACAAGTGTCTAATTCAACCAGTTTAGGAAGTTTTCACTGCCTCAGTTGGAAATTACCCCTCAGTGGAAGCACAGAGCCTGCAAGTATGCACGTACCTTGTCCTGTAGCACTAGGCAAAACAGGTCCACTCACATCAGCTCTTGTTCCAGCAGTTTCTTAAACCTCCCTCATTTGGTTTTCTGCAATTGTGTGATGATAAACTAAAGGGCTTGCTTGTTGTAATGTAGACATTGCATATTGCAGCCATTGCAAATGATAATGCTGAAGTAGAACAAATCATCATGTGTTTGGTTTTGTCCAAAACCAGACAGGAATCTTCACTGTTCATGCTTACTGGCAAACTTATTTCAGAATAAGAGCTCATGAGGCATTTAAAAGTAAAGCTCCGTACAGAGCGCAGGACAGTCTTTGCCCAAGTACATCAGTGGAGGCTCTCTGCTGGTGTCTCTCTGAACCAGGTATTTTGTCCAGAAAGTGTAAGATGAGGTCACTGCAAGCCAAGAGTGCCACTGTGCCCCTGTGGCTGGATGGAGATCTGGGAGGAAATTCTAGCCCTGTTGAAGTCAGCTGGAGTTTTGCCATTGACTTCGATGGAGCCAACATTCCTCTTCAGATGCAGACATTTCACAATAACCTCCTCTGTTGAACTTTCAACACATGCATGTTATTTTCATTACAAATAAACAAAATATTTCTAAAATGGACACCTTCATATATACATATATACATTATGCCAGAAGATGACATTAAAAGTTCATCATGGTGCACATGGTAAAATACTAATAATCCATCCTTGTTGTCTCTGGGAAAATTCTGACATGAACAAATCTCCTTTAGGTCATCTTGCCTGAATATACAGCAATCAAATTTACAGTTGGGGGTTTATTATTTTTGCAGAATGCACATGCATTCCGAATTTTCTGTGCTCAGAAATGGAGACAAGACATTCATCTGTGTGCTTGGCTTTGGGAAAAGACGTCCCTGTGTGTCCGGACACGGGCCCTGGTATAGAGCAGACAGGAAATCTGCCAGACTGCCTCGGCAGGAGGCTGCCTTCCACACGTGCAGCAAGGAACAAGAAATGTCTTAATGATTAATCACTGTCAACCTTTGTTCTCATTAAAGACTTGATTGTCAGACAAGGCTGGTAATGAGGCGCTGTTCCTGGGCCTGTTGCTATGTGATTGTGCGAGGGCTGAATCTGAGCCTTGCACCCTGCAAGATGCAGCTCCCACTTTGCCCAAGTTTAAGGGGTTTGGGTTGGGAACATTGTGCCAAGAGTGCCTGCTAGCGGCTGTGGGTCTGTGCAGCTCTCTGGCAAGGGATTATGGAAAGGCTACAAATATATCTGAAAATCCATTCGCAAGGATCTTGGGCGTGAGCAGCTTCCTTGTTGGTGTTGAACAGGCAAAGTGCTGTAATAGGTTTCTATTAAGAATTGCACAAATAACTACCTGTCAATGTGAGGATTGGCTCCCTTCAGGGATTTGCTCACCCTTTTTTATGTTTGAGATTGTGCACAGTGTTACCTATTTCTGAAAATAGTTATGGAGTACACTTAAATTTCAGTGTGTCCCAAAAATGTTTTTTTTTAAAAGCCTGAACTGTCTGGATCTCCCAGGGAGAGCTGCAGCAGTTGGGTTTACTGAAATACTTATCCCTCTGCATGCTGAGTACCTGCTGCATCACTTGATGTCCAAACATATCACTCTAATGGGTGACTTACACCATGAGGATGCAGAAATCAGATGTGTGCTCCCTACTGTCAGGAGAGTTTCCAGTTTCAGTGTCTGAAGGGATTAGTCCACATTTCTTCTTTGGGCTCCACCACTCAATTTGTTGAAGGAGTGACACAGCATTTGCTTCTTTTCCCTGGTTAGATGAAGGCATCAGTATTTCTGGCAGAGAGCATGGGCTTGTGAAATTGCACTGCTGGTGTCCGTGTTTCCTTGTGTATGTGTCTTGGAAACATGGTTGTCCTTGAAATTTTTGTCCTGAGAGCTCAGATGTTCTCAGGAGAAAAACACAGAAGATAGTCCCATGTGGCCGAGCCAACTTCTTATAAACACTCCACAAAATTAATGAAAGGAAATATTTTGCAGCCTTTGCCCAGCAGTATCTCTGGATATTAGACACAGCAAAACAAGCTCTTGGGATCTTGCAATGTTCAGGATTTTCAAATGATGTTTATACAGATTTAAAATTGCTATAAAAATTATCTTCCTGGAATACATAAAAATATTCTCTGCCAGGTATTAGAGGAAATTCAACCTATAATAGTATCTTATGCCTGGTTAATCTGGGAGGCTTTTAGGCCACTCTATACAACACCCTTAGAAAGTCATCCACTAGTGCTTGACAAATCAAAGGGTGTTCACACTCACTGTTCCAGGCATCTTACTCAAGTGTGACTAGAAGCATCCAAGATGAGGTGTGTAAGGGAATGTTCCTATCATCTAATCTGGGTTCCTAACTCAGTTGTCTGAGTTAAACATCTGAAGCCTAATTAAAAGCCCTATCTCCCTGTGTAGTGAAGGGAGAGCTGCAGCAGGCAGTTTAGAGAGAATCTGTTCTAAGGTCTTTGTTAGAGACCTAAACTTAGAGGAGACTCACTTTTATGCTGTGTATTCCAGATATGAAAAAAGGTTGAATGAGTTTGAGTTGCTCAGGAAGATACTGTTTCCCACCCCCATCAGGCTGAACAAGCAGTAAGGCAAGGGAGAATCTGCCTGGTTCTGTTTCTCCCCAGTCTGTATTATTTCCATCTACATAGATCAGATCCTCAGCTGTTGCAGATGACTTTAACCTCAGGAACTTTTTGGTGCTCTCACAGTATACACTGGCACAGAAAGCAGCCCTCTGCACTCCAGTCAAAAATGGGAATTATTCCTAAAAATATGAAAACTCTTTAGGTGTTTCACTAGACCTAAAAAGAGTTCTTACTTGACAGGCACTCTGCCATGGTCCTTTTCTTGTCTGAGGCAAGATCACAGGGAGGCATTTCTTGGAGTTCAGATGACCATGAAAACCCCAGTATTGAGCAGAAAGGGGTGTATCTGCTTCCATTAAATGCAGCAAAAAAGAGGTGGCTGAGAAGAGGACTGGCAGGTACTGACTGAATATTCAGCAAAGCACTCTGTGCTCAGCTTCCTAAAGTTGCATGAGTCAGATCAGCTCTTCTCAATAAGTCCAAGTGCTTAGCCCAGCAGCTGCAGGAGAGCCTCAATTTGTGGCTATGGAAAGGAGCATGGCATCTGAGGCTGTGGAGGCTCACACCAGGGGCTCACAGGGGTCTGGACTTTGCTACCAGCCTTGCACTACTCTGAAACAGTGCAGAACTTGGTTGAACCATTACCTTTTCTCCTCCTCCTCCTCCTCCTCCTTCTCCTCTTCCTCCTCCTTCTTCTCCCTTTCCAAGTGCTAAGTTGTCCAGGGTGGTTTGCAGTCAAACCAGAAAGCCCCTGAGAAACTTGCACAGTTGGGGCAGCCACTGGCCCTTGAAGAAATCCACAGAGGATTTCCATCCTCACTCGAAGTAGCCCATGATGCCAATTAACACAACTGAATCAAACTGGTTATGAGTGAGGACATCATGCATAGATTTGGTCACCACATGAACATGATTTTGCACATCCTTTCCCCTGGAAGCAGCTTTTTGTAAGGCAAGCATCTGTCACTGAGCAGGCTTTCATAAATGGATCTGAAGTCTTTTCCTTTCTTCTTTTAATTCTTTGTTTCTTTAAGCCAGAACTGATGCAAAAGAAGAGTGAAAAGTCAGAGCTGTGACTCCCAATCTGATGCAGGACACAAAATGAGTTGTCCCACAGAGGAACAGAAAGATGGAAAAATTCCCCACCTCCTTTTGAGGGAAAATCTGCAAGAAGCAGAAGTTCATCGTGTGGCACAGATGTCAGGGCTCATCCAGGGAAGCAAACAGCCTCTGCGGGCATTGTGGTTTAGTAGAAAATTGACCATTGTTTCTCTTCTGTCCCATCAAAATTATTCATCAATTCAAAGCATTTCCAGGAGAAAGAAGGGCAAGGTTTGTGCATCCTTTCCCAGCCAAGTGTCCTTAAACCACATCTGAACTAAGAATACAGAGATGTAAAGGCTTTCAGAGCTCCTGACAAGCTTTGTTGGGAGAGGAGAGGAGAGGAGAGGAGAGGAGAGGAGAGGGAAAAAAGAAAAGTCTATTTTAGAAAGTTCATATGTGTGTTAGAAGCCAAAACATCCCTTCATTTGTATGAACACAAATCAGCTGCAGCAGGGATAGTGAAAGGCAAACTTGGTCTTAAATGCTTTGTTTTACTGCTAATTTAAACATTTGAATGTAATTTTCTTTGTGATGCTTAGGAACAAAACCACAGTTGTGCTACCAACTCAGAGGAGCTCTCACTGTCTTTCCGCATGTCATAGGTTTTATATCTCACTGTAACATCAGATGATGTGGTGCAATACATCTGCTTTGTACGTTGAGCATGGCCATGCTGAGGCTTCAGCACCCCCAGGGCAGATGGAGTTTTGTGGTGGTTAGTGAACACTAACCCAGCCCCAGCTGGTGTCAGGGACAGCCCTGAAAGGGCTGTAGGTCATTGGCAGGGCTGAAGGAACATGGCATGCATGAGTGCTGCCAACGAGAGGGGCAGGAACTGGGAATAAACCCAGGTATACATTTGTACCTGTTGGGGGTGTGATGCTTCCAGCCTGTCCCTTACATCAGGCTGGCTGCAGGGATGTGCTCCCCATCATGTCCTTGGGGCAAACTGGACAGGTTACCTTCCTCGTGCATGGAAACGTGGTGTCACAGTCCTGCAAGCACTTGGAGCTCCCCAGCTGGAGGATGCTGGGCTGCCTCTGCAGCCTGCTGGGCAGAGGTGCCCCTGGGCAAGGGGATATGCACTTGCCACTACAGGCTTTCTTTGGTCAAGGGTTTCTGAAGTTAAACCACGTGAACTGCAGCATGGGAACCCAGGAATGACATTAAAAACCAGCAGCTCTAGATGTGTGGAGTTGTAGTAAAGCTGCTGCAGTAAAGCTGGGTTAGAGCAGAATGAAACAGTTCAAGGAAAGCAAGGTAACGCCAACCCAAATCTGACCTTCCTCTCAGGAATATTGGAAGGCGTGCTTTGTCCTAGCGCAGGGGCAGAGCCCCACGTCCCTGGCAGCAGTGCAGCCCCTCTGCTGTCTGATTTGCAGAGATGGAAGTTCAGGGTGAGAGCAAGGCTTGATAGCACTGGTTCATGAAGGGTCAAACTGCTGTGCAGCTAGTCCCCTGATTTATTAGGAAACTGTTCTTCGTTCTCCCATCGCAACGTGAACATCAGCAGGCAGGAGAAGTAACACATCGTAGATTCATAGGCTCACACTGACATTTCATGAACAGCAGAGAAAGGACCAAATGCAAAGAAACCCCAACCTGGCTCCAAGTTGATGATTTACACTGTTTTCTCAGGGTCTGTTTGCCAAGCAGCTGGTGTTTTGTGCCAATGGCTATTACAGAAGAGCTTTCTTTGATAGATACTGCGAATGAACACTACACAGTTTATCTTAAAACAAAACCCCCCCACACTGCTTATATGGGTTGGTAGGGAATGAGGGAAAGAAAAAGTTAGGCTTTGTTGGTTTTTTGCATAGGACTGAAAGCACATTCCGGGGAGCCTGCACTATCTGCAAAAACGCGACAGATGAATTCTATTAATGGATGGAACATGTGGCTGAGTTCAAGCTAGAGTTGTCATTTGAATATAGAAGTCAAAGCCAATTTATTGTAACATATTTTTCTTTTCAAAATATTTTAGGAAAGACAAAAAAGTTTGCGCAACAACTTGGCAAGCAGGTCTGTTGAGAGGAGGTATTTTCTATCTTGCAGCTAACATAAGGGCTGAAAAATGTGGCAGTGCCGAGCAACCCTAGATTCCTTCTGGAACTGAAAGAAAGTGTGCAGGATATAATTGTGTAAGAGCCCAATAAATTTGAAGGGTGGGTTTGTAACACTGCCTTGGGGGCTGCAGGTGGCTCCAGAAGAAAGTAATGGTTTTTATTTCAGTAACAGTCTTTAAATATTTTATCTAACTAGCTATGCATTCATGTGGCCCCATCTAGAAGCCACAGAGTTATTTTAAAATAGAAATACCCATAACAATCATTGTGCTCCTTCCATGCCAGATGGTAGAAAGATAAGTGGAATTAGTCTGTAGTGAGTGTGTGTGTTATTGGGGATGGGGGGGAATGCAAAAGCAAAGGTGCAGGAATGAGCTTTCCTGGAGTTTGCAAAGCACTAAACATCAGTGCTCTGTGGTCTTCAGGGCATGGGTAGGATACATATGACCAATCATTTTTCCACTGTCGGTCAGTCCATATTTCCCCAAATGCCATGGGGGACAATGGCCATGGAGCAGAGCTATGCTAGGATAGTAGCCCAGATCCTGGCTCGACACCTCAGTATTGAGAGAACCGCTGCATAACAGGGAGCATCAGACTCTCACTGTGGAGTCTTTTGTTGCAAGGCAAAAATGCTGCTGCCTCTTAGGTTATACAGAGTTATGTGGTTGGTTTTTATGGTGAATTGCAGCCAAGCAGGGTCAGAGAATAAATGTGTCTCATGACTGTTGTGACCTCTTCAGTGTATCCCATTTTCTTTGTAGCTGTGTGCCTAAGAAATACTTGTGTATCGAGTGATCCAACACAGGCTGAGTATTTTTGTGTGTGTACTGAGAAAGCTATTTCCTACATTTGTAAAGGCCCAAGTACCAAACACTGCTGGAACAAGTAGGCAGAAAACATATTGCTGCCAAGGGAAATAATGGCCAAGAGAAAAGGGGCAGCATACTCTCATTCCATGTACATTCTCATCTTGTATGAGCATGTTTTGAGTTCTCTTGTACCTTCCCAATTGCCCTCCAAATAACTTTTTGCCGTCCCTTCCTTATGGAGCAGCACACTGGGAAGAGGAGGCAGATCTAGATCCCTTGCAAAGACAAGAGAGACCCTAAAACACTCTTCAAGGTCCTTCCCAGTTACACATTTATTTTAGCAAGGAAGTTGATACACTCTAAGCCTATTAAATCCTGTTGCTAATGGAAGTCAATTAGCAGTCTCTCAGAGATTGCTCTTGTCAGGGGGATGATGGGACGAATGAAAGCAGCACCATTCACCCCACTGTGAAGTATTAACTTACCACCTCTGTATTTTCTAAGAATAGATGCCACTTCTAGCAATAAGTCTGCAGCTTCTCGCTGCTGTTCACCAGATGGTAGGAACCAGCAGACACCAAGTTTGTTCCCTTGTGGTCAAACAAACTGCTGTACAGCCCGATGCACATTTCCTGAAAGATCCCCAGGACGGCTCCGTTACTTCTGTTAATGTTTCCCAAGCTCCTGGTACAATATTGAGGTTTTCCACTGGAACCACCTGACGCATTTTCAGAGTCTTTCCTGAGGGATGAAGTTACTCAATCTCCTTCTTACTTTGTCAAAGCCTTTGTATCGGTCACTTTTTGTGAGAGTCTGTGGGCTGTGTCCTGACTTCAGCTAATTGCATAAAAGGGATTATTTCCTTTTATTGATGCTTGTTATTATTTTCATCCTTCATGAGCCATTTCTTCTGTTTCAGGAACAACACTCTGTGGTAGGCCAGGGAGCTGGCCCCACTCCAAGCTCCAGTTCTTGCTCAAATCCAAACACTGGAAGTGGTTACATGAACTCATCCCAGCAATCATTGTTGAATCAGCAGCTGATGGAAAAGAAACAGGCTCTGCAACGGCAAATGATGGAGCAAAAACAACTCCTTCTACAGCAGCAGATGTTGGCAGAAGCTGTAAGTTTGCTAATTCCTTATTTTACATGGAAAATATTGTCATAAAAACAATAGAAAAGAAAGCTAAGACAGGGAGAAGAAAGCTCCCCAAAACTTCAAGGTCATTTTGGCAATGCCTAGAACTTCAAGAGTGTGCATTGTATTTTTCAGCACTTTTCTAAGCCCTTTTGAAACCTTCTTCAGTCCATACGAAAAAACTCAAGTGTCCAAGCTAATGCAGTTTCATTACAAGAACAGTCCAAGCACATGCTTGGTTTTGAGGCATATGAATATTGGCCGTGGTTTTGTTTGCGAGATAAACCAAGGTACACTGCTGTGCTACTTTGACCTCAGAAGAAAGTTGACTTCCAGGCTCTGTGACTCAGGCAGCATGGTGTAAAATGCCTGTGTGTAAGCAAGGATCAGGTACTTTGATTTTGGGCTTCAACACAAGTTTGTGTGCTTGGCTGGGATCATATATGAGTCCTACTTTCTCTGTTTTTATTTTTGCACTTCTAGATATCTGTAGCCCGTTCTTCTCTCTCCTTTGGTATCTGAGAGACTAGTTGGGAGTTTCTGGTTTTAGGAGACATGGGGGATTTTATAAGGGAAATATTTCTTGACTTTGTGATTTATGCAGTGGAAAAAAGAAGTTTCAAGTCAGCTCTCTGTGCTGCAGTTTTCTGTCAGATTTTTTAGCAGAACAAAAACTTAATTGCTCAACTAGCGTCTCTTAAATAAAATGGAAATTTAATCAACTTGGCTTTGCTTTTGTATTGTGTGCATGGAAATACACATATAGCTTGCCTACAGTTTTTACATTAATTGCAGGGATTTTCCGGGAGTCTCTCTTATTCACAAGGATTCAGGTTGAGCAGGATATAAAAACAAACCTTACAAATCTTAATCAGATCACTCACTCCCATCAAGAATTGTGAAAATGCCTAAATAACACAAGAAAGGCTCTTCTCCTGTTGTCTTTAAGTGTTTCTGGGAGAAGAAAATACAGATTTTTCACTAGAAGGTCCATTTGCATGCTGTTTTCAGGCAGATTATCCCCAAATTACTCTGATGGACTTGCATCACCAGCCAGGGCCTGACTCTTTTCACATTGACAAGCTGCTCTGCCATTCTGGCAGCTGAGCACAAAACCTGAAACCTGTGTGCATTGCAGAGGAGGTGTGAAGCTGTCCCAGCAGCTGCCCAGTAGATGCACATGTGCACCAAAATGGCAATCTCCTGCCATGGGGGCACATATCCCGAGGAGCTGTTGCTTATAGGTGAGCAGTAGCATTCTGGAGGCATCAAATCACACTGATGCTGATGAGAGATTTGGCATTGACTCCGGTGCCTGCTCTTTCCAGATCTTTATGAGCACAGGGCAGTTAGTCAGATTTCAGTTCAAGGACTTGGACTTTGATCTTCCTTTCGCTAGAGACATGTCCCTGCAAGCTCAAAATAATAAAAATCTCCCCAACTAATATTTGTTTTCTGCAATCTTTCCCTGCTGTCCTTGCCCCAATTCTTGTACTCCCAATGTAAGAGGAAATGTAACTCCACGTACATGTACAGGGAAGCACAGGGCAATGTTGAGTGGCATGAAAACACCCAGCCCAGCACCATCCTTGCTAAATCTTGCTACCTGCTGGTATCCCTACTGAGGAGAGCTGGGGGAGCACAAAGCAAGGATTTTGCTGGGTTTTGTGGTTGCCCCTCCAGTGTAGCAAGGCAGAGTGAGGGAGGGATGGGTGTGGCTGGGGGTGGAATTGACAAGATGAAATTGAAAGACACTTTGTACAGCAGTGCAGACATGACCATTGTTCTCGGAGGCTGAGAGGAAAGTTGAACCAGACTCAAACACAATGCAACCAGCAAAAAGATTTGCATATAGACTTCAGTAGGCGATGGCACAGTTTCACAAGTGGATCTCCTGTGGACTAGACAGGGTGAAAGGAAGAAATACTTCAGTTTTTGTACATAGCGAGAAAAGCAAGAGATGGGCAAAACACAGAGCCAGGAAAGCATAAAGCAAAGCAGATTAATGTACTTCTACTCTAATCCTCTAGGAGAAAATAACTCCACAAGATCAGCTGAACAGACACTTGACAAGACCACCACCAGATTATAAAGACCAAAGAAGGAATGTGGTCAACATGCAACAAGCAAACCAATATCCTGGTAAGTGCCCATGGGCTCAATGAAACACTTTCCTTTCTTCCTTCCTTTCAGCTGGAAGACCACCCATAAGAGCTGTGCGTGCATGGGATGACTGGGGCATGATTTTCTACTGGGGCATAATGATCTAGTTCCATCACTGAAGAGGCAGTAGGTGGTGGCTGCTGCTCTCCTGTGCTATGTACCTTACTGTCCTGCACCACTGAGAAGTGCTGGTGTATGATCTGGTGCTTCATCCAGGCTGATAGCACCTCTCTCAGACATGGGAAAGGAAGGGTTGGTACCCCTCCCGTTAGCACTATCTGGGGCAGATGTGCACCTAAATACTTGATGCAGAGATGTCCTCTTGACCATGCAACCTCACTGTGGTCAGATGCTTCTCTCCTGTATGTGGTGCATCTTGGTTCAGAGACTGAGATAAGAACCATCCATCCCTTCAAATGGCAGTTCATGTACAGTGTGAGGACCCTCATGTGGACTTTTAAGTACCTCGCATGGCACCATCATGTGTTGTACTTTTGGTCTGTTTAATGTTCCGTGGTCGTGGCCTTAGTGCTGCTCTACAAGCAGCATTTCAACAGATCAGTCAAACAGTAGAGTAAAAGCCCTTGCTTTCTGCCAGAATTGCCCAGGGCAGGATATGCCCAATACTTGAGGACTAGCCCTTTGTTTCATTTCTTGTGCCCTGACCTCCTTGGAGAGTCTAGTTTTTGTAGCACAGGATTGCTTGTTTGGCTTTTCATGCTGTTCACCTTGCTGGTTGGCTGAAGGCCACTCAGAGAGCAAAGGCAGAGTAAGGAAAAAATGCTGAGAAGAGAGAGGAGGTAGGGGAAATGCAGCAGATGGGACCAAAGGATGTTCTTTATACTGCAAAAGTGTCTGTGCATGTAAGTATAAAAAGCATCCTTTGCCTTCTAGTATATTTTTGTATGCAACATGCTAAGGAAAAAAAGATTTTTTTTTTTGTTGGTTTTTCCATAACTGTTGGCTTTGCAGATTCAGTCAGTGATCTGAGTCTTTCCTTCTTACCTGTCCTTTGTAGCAAAACTTTTTCAGCTTCTAATATGAATTTAATGAGCTCTGAAGTGCAGCTTACGCACATGCCACCCCTCTGCCCAACCTGCTGGCTATGGGGGACCCCTAGCCCAGCCCTGTAGGGATGGGCCAGGTTGGGGTGCTCAGGTGGCGTTCATGCACTCCTTTACTCTGCTTACAAGTTCTAGCAGTGATAAGCTTGCTGCAACCTGGAAACTGCTGCTTCCTAATGGACCTGGATGTTAATCTTCTCCAGTAAATTTGCACAATCATCCCAGTGTAATAGCCCATGGTGAGGGCCCTGCTTGCTGGCTTGGTACCTCCTGTACTCCCAAAACAAATGCTTTGGCAACCCCAGCAGTTTGCTGGGGAGTCTTGTGATTTGGTGTGTTGTTTAATGTTTGTTCCTGGAATCAAAAGATTAACTGAGAATCTTGGCTTTTACTTAAAAACAATCAATTTCTAGCCTGAGACAGAAAATGCAAGTGAGTGCAGCCACATCTGTGAAAGGCTCCAGAGTGAGTAGATCACCATTCCTATGTGGCAGCTCTTGTTGTTGTTAATCTGATGGACTCTTTGCCAGTCTTGTGGTATTTGGAGTCCCATCTCCTGGGTTTGAAACATGTGGGAATGGCAGCACTTGTCCATTCAAATCTCAAGTCCCTGCTGAGTGAGCCCTGGGACGACAGCGGCCTTTCAGGCAAGCCTGGGAGAAAGGGTTGTTCTGGGAGCTTCCAGCAAAGCTACCAGATGGAGCGATTAGGAAACTCTTGCATAAGGGAGTAACAGTAGGGAAACTGTTCCCTTTTTCTGGGAATAGCTTTGCTCAGATCGGGGAAGAAGAGACAAAAAACTAAATAAAATCACACAGGCCAGAGAAACTTGGTTAAGTATTTTATTTCTCTATACTTTTCCCTACAGTGCCATGCCATGGCAAGAAACCCCCAAGAAAAGAGCAGGTGAATCGGGTAGGGAAGCTGTTTCTCCAAATTGCTGTAGCCTGGGGTGCCCAGCTGCTGTACACAGTGCTTCTGAGGAAGGCATTTCTTCCCATCTGGAAGAAATAAGAATGGAAAATACTTGTGTTAAAAATAAAAGCATAAAAATAGCAAAACAAAGAAAGAGGAAGCTTCATCTTTTGGCAACAAGTCCAACCCCTTCCCAAACACTTGTGTTCTTTAAAAAGTGTAGCATTTGCTGGAGCAGTGAGCAATCCTGAGGTCTGCTCAACAGATGGCAGGGTCACCCCAGAAAGGGCTTCATCCCAGTGGCAATGAAGTGACTCTACAAACTTGTAATTCAGCTGGAGGGAGAGAACCATCTCTCCCCAGCTTGCTGTTCCAGATCTTTTGAAATGCCACTGAATTCTGTACCATTTCTCCCCTTTATATGGGATAAGGGAGCAAGAAATCAGGGCCCTATCCCTGCAAAAAATCACAGAATCACAGAAAGGTTTGGGTTGGAAGGGACCTTAAAGATCATCTAGTTCCAAATCTTCTGCCATGGGCAGGGACACCTTCCACTAGACTAGGTTGCTCAGAGCCCCATCCAACCTGGCCTTGAATACTTTCAGGGAGGGGACATTCACAGCTTTTTCACTAGTCCAGTGTCTCACCACCCCTGAGAAAATTTCTTCACTATGTTTAATCTAAACCTATCCTCTGTCAATTTAAAGTCATTCCCCCTTGTCCCATCACTGCATATCCTTGTAAAAAAGTCCCTCTCTATTTCTCTTGTAGCGTCCTTCAGGTACTGGGAAGAACTAGGTCACCTCAGAGCCTTCTCTTCTCCCAGCTTAACAACCCCAACTCTCTCAGCCTGTCTTCACAGGAGATGTTAGAGTAGTTCCAAAAACACACAACCCACCAGCAAAGTCAAAGGGGGGCTAATCATGTGGTTGCCAGCTGAGCACTGACTGTGGAAATTTTATTGTCCCTGTTGGGCTAAAACCAGGTGGACTCCCCACAGCCTATCCTGTCCCAGGGGCTGCCCAGCTCAGGGACTTAATTTAGGTGCTTAAGTTAGGACAACATAATTCTTAAAATAATTAGATCCTTTACAGTCAAGTGTCTCCCAGTTAGAGCCTGTTTGTGGAACAGGCTGCCTTCCAGGATAAGGCAAGCCTATTAATTTAGGTATTTATGTTTATATTGATTTGGAACAAGCACTCTGGTTGTGGAATGACGCTCAGTGTTAATAATAATTTGGGAAGAGTTATTTTTTAAGTCCTTAAGGAAAAAAAATGAATCCTTTGCATCCGTTACTAAATGAAAATAGCATATGTATAAAAATAATGCAGAAAATGCAGAAATATATAATTTTTTTCTTTGGTTCCAGTCTGTGGGAGCTGAACATCATTATGGTGAAATTTCAACAGCAACAGTATAGTAAACAGCTGTTCTTAAACATAGCCTTTTAAAATTTCTGTGTGCATGATTTGTCTGAAAGAGTTTTAAAAGAGCTAGCTGAGAGGTTCTCCAAATTCTTAGTGGCACTTTTTATTCAGTCTTGAAATGCCAAGGGAGACTGCTAATGCCATGATAAAAATTAAAAAACTAAGTAGGTAATTGCAGCCCTAGTAGCCTAATGCAGAGCTCAGCAAAATTACTGGGGAGCAGATACAGCCCAAATAAGAAAGAATTTAGGAAGAGGAGGATGTAATTAATTTCAAGCAACATGGGCTGATGTTAGAAGAATCTTTCCAAACTTGCAGGGTATCTCTTTCAATGAAACCACAACTTAAAGGCAGTAGTTGTTCAGGTTATGTCCTTTAAAGCATCTGACTTCTTACTGCCTATTTTGGTTAAGAAACCTGAGTGACACAAAATTAACATAGCTGAAAAGGAAATGGCTTACAGGTCTCCAGATATCACCATGAGCAGGCCATGTGATTGAAACCAGACATGCAAACATTGTCCGAGATGATGCTGAACTGGAAAAATAGAGCTTACTTGACATCCATATTGGAGATGTGCAAAAGTTATTCCTGTGACCAGCTATGATGTACAGCTCTGAAATCAAATGTCAAAAACTGTCAAGTTCTGACAGGAGCTCCAATGGACAGGACCAAAGGACTGGAAAACATGCCACACACTGAGACAGAAGTATTTGGAGAATGCTGCAAGCATTACACAATCTTGAAGCACCTGTGTAGTAGGAAGGAATTGATGACGGACCAACTAATAAAATTAATCATACAGACCAATATATAATAAGATTTGATGGCGAAGTCAAAGTTAGTCAAATTCCACCTGGTTTTGCCATACATACGAAGGATCAAACCAAGACAGTGTCTCATGCCCAACAATTGCTATTAGTTGCTCCCTATGAAATAGCAAATCTCCTCATTCCTCCACTGATAAGGGCTCAGGAAATTCCTGGTACCTTGGTAGCATTTGACAGCTTTTCTCACACTTTGGGGACCACCAAAAGAGGTATGAGAATTTAGCTTGTACTGTGCCATATGGCACAGATTTCCTCAGCTGACCCACACATTGTGTGAAGAAACATCTCCTCTCATTTATCTTGAACCTGACTTCTTTGAGCTGTGCTTCTTATAGGGTTTGTACTGGAAGCAACAGCAGCAAAAGGAATTAAGCTATGGAGCAGCTGATTGTGTGCAGAGAGGGTTCTCCACAGTGCCATCTACACCTACTGTGTTTAAAAAATGATTGGTCTTTTTCAACCAGTCTCTCAGGGATCAATTGAATTTTGCACTGTGTAAGCACTCAGCCTTCATGGCATAAATTACCTATTCTGGCCTCGAAATAGAGGCTATGTAGCCAAAGAAGTGATCTTGTGTCAAGGTTTGGAGGCTGAAGGCAAGAAAATCCTCTCTTCTTGGGATCCATTGGCAGATGTAAAATACAGGGAAATCCTCCATTGGGCAGAATTAGCCAGGAGTGACGAATCTGTGCCAACTCATAACTTGTAACACAAAAGGTGATGTTCATGTGCAGCAAGCGCTGGCACATCACATGTGGTTCCCTCATGGTCAAGTCTGTTTCTGCAGGGGCAAAAAGCCATACTCTAGCTGGGAAGAGAGTTTAGGAGGGGCATGTGTGGGGCTCACTAGGCGCAGCACCGAGTCATGTACTCGTACCTGCTTGGCCATCACGTGGGAGGACAGGCACATCACAGGCTGGGCTGAGCTGCTGTCCCAGAACACAGCTGCAAATGTGTGAGGTGCAGTCTTTGATTCTGCTGTCATCTGGGACAGACATTCCCAAAAAAGGATGGATACTGCTGCTGTAAGTGTGTAAGAAAGGTGGAAAAGGAGCCTGATGAAATTGCCTCTCACTCCCCATTGTCTCTAGAGGGAGAC
Source organism: Orthonyx spaldingii (assembly GCA_013397795.1). Taxonomy (NCBI): domain Eukaryota; kingdom Metazoa; phylum Chordata; class Aves; order Passeriformes; family Orthonychidae; genus Orthonyx; species Orthonyx spaldingii. The sequence continues at coordinate 500,721 of VZTJ01004371.1, read as the reverse complement.
AGGATGAGTCATGCACTGCAAGGAAGAAAAGTTCTTGATCTCTGATCACTTAGGCTTTGTCCTGTCTGATGTGTCTAGTGCTTCTGTAAAGGATGTGTCTAGTGGTTCTGTCTGTCCCTCCCTGCTCCAATATTTCTCTAACAATGAGCACCAGTTTTGGCTTATGTGCTCTCCTCTGAAGGGATGGAAAGACCACAGGGGGCTTAGTATAGGCCAAACCATCCTTTGGATGATAGGCATCTTCAAGGCCTTGAGCAAGTTCATGTAAGTCCTCTTAAGAGCAAAGTGTCTTCTTCAAGAAACTCTGTTCATAGAAAACTGGAGTTTTGAGCTGTTGGTACTTGAATGACACCACATGTTGAAGCACTCATGCTTGTTGTAACACTTCTGTTTTTTCCTTTCCAGGTGGTTCACCAGCTGTGAGCATGAGCTCCAACAACATGTCCTTATCCAACCCAATTTCAACTCATAGCATCATGCCCCAGAGCTCCAGCCTCATGTCCACCCCTGCTGGAACCCGGATGCCTTCTGTTCCTGCTGCTCGGAGTATGGGCTGCTACGGGAACCTTCCTTGCAACCAACCAAGCACATACAATGTGACTTCAGCAATGAACCAAATGCAGCCACACAGAAACCAAAATCAAGTTCTGCCCAGTCAGAATAACCCCATGGTGTCCCAACAGCAAACCATGACACAGGGGAACAACGGGGCAGCTTTTGGGACGGGGTCGGTGGTCAACTCTCCGCAAATAAGGCCAAGCTTGACCCATGGAGTGACAGGTATCCCTGCTCAACGGCCGGCCAACGTGATGATCACAGCTACTGCCAATGCCCAGAACTGGGCCCCACAAGAGGCTGCAGTGAAGCAGCAGGATGCACTGAAACCTGCAGGGGTCCGTTTCCCCACAGGCACTCCATATCCTAACCAGTCTTTGCAACGCAATGTAGGCAACCAGCATTTTCCTCAGCGTGCATTGGCACCTCCTAACCAGTTAACGGCGGGAGTCCAGATGAGGCCCCCTCTAAACCAAATGCACCAGACTCTAAATGGACAACCTGCTGGCTCGCTACGAGGGCTCAGCATAAGACCCAACCAGCTGAGAGGACAGACTGTGCCTACCTTGAATCAGCCAGGAACAAGCATGACACCGCCGTCATCTCTGCCATCAACCGGTTTCACAACTACCAACCAAACCTCCCGGGCTTACCAAGGAAGTGACCATGGTAATGACCTAACATTTGATTTTCTGAACCAGCAAGGTGACAGTATAGGACCTGCACTCAACAGTGACTCGGATTTTATAGATTCTTTACTGAAAACAGAACCTGGTAATGATGACTGGATGAAAGACATCAACCTCGACGAAATTTTAGGGAACCACTCATAAGTGACAGTACCAAGAGGGAACCAGATGAAGAGGCAGCAAGGACATTAGCTTTCTCTTTAAATGCCAACAACCTGCTTTATTAATTTACACTCCAGTAACCGGGCTGTCTTTTAAAATATGACATAGGGCAACTGCCCTGTTTGAAGAGTAGCTCTAGGAACAAAACTGAAGTGACAGCATAAGTGATATTTCTGCCTGCCACAAAGGAGTGAAAACACGTGAAGGGTCTGTTCCCTACACCTGTGCCCAGCCCATTGCAAACTCATTGGTTCTTCTCACAGGGGCTGCAGGAAAAAACGCATGCAGCTTCCCACACATGGAAGCACCAGACAGTGGTATGGGCTGTGGAACATCATTTCTCTGACTGCAAGTAAGACCTCAAGTGGTCCAGAGCTCTTCATAGTATTCACAGCCCTTAATGCCCTTGGGACTGCTCAACCCTGACAGCATCAAGCCCTGTGTAAATCTCATGGCATTACAAAAACTGTTTACTTCTGCACAGTACAAACTTATATTTGCTTTCCCAATGATTTTGTTATAAACCCTGTACCTTTTGTAGCACACAGCAGGGTAAGTGATCTTATCCAAGGGAAGAAGGAAACAGATCATGCAGTGTGTTACTCGATGTGCTCTACCATTTGCGTTCTCCCTTTCATCAGTGTTTGCAGTGAGTATTAGAGGATGCTGCTGTCCTGCCAGCAGCACAGTCATTCTGGGCATTGAGGGAAACATGAGATGAACTACTACCAAAGCTCAGGATCCTCACTTTGCCACCTTGCCCTACCCCAGGGACTCCAGTGACTTAATAGAAACCTGAGTGAGAATGGTGCTCATGATCTGACCCTCACTGACTACTCTCCCAGTCCAGCTTAGAGGAGGGCAAATACCTAAAGCTAAGCCACTGACCTCATTTTCATATCAAATCATGGGGAGTATCAATCAGGTAGTTCAGCCTGATCTTCTTCTCTCAAACAAGTTTAGCCCAGACAAAATGCCATCATCCATCTTCCTGGGGAGAAGCTGCCATTTTGGTTGCACAGCATTTTTCTTCCATCCTGTTTTCTCCCTTGCCGTATGGGGGGTGTTGAAAGAGTTCTGGTGATGGCCCAGGTCCCCACAGCCTCTGTCTGGAGTACGAGAAGCTCTGCCTCTGAAACTAGCATGCACATCAATTATAACTCACAGTAGGAGGCTCCACTCAGCCACATCTGTGCTTGTACGTGAAAGAGTTCTGGGGATTATTTCTGGGCACTGGACTCAGTCATCTCTTATGGGTTTGGGGATGGCTCAGTTAATATTGCCGTGAGCAATTTCTGTGCATCACTAAGAAAGTATCCTGGGGTAAGGACCATTCTCATAGGCAGTTTGCAGCCATCTTGCCTTGAAGGTTCACAGAGTAGAGCAGTAAGGATACAGACTGTCCCACACATGCCATGGAATAGTCTTGACTGTATTAAATTTTTTGCTATAGACTTGGTCAGTAAGGGTGTCAGAAGGATATGCTATATCACTATGAAGCAGCTCCACAGTGTTTCAGACAGGATTCGTGGATGGGAACAGATCTTGCAATTCAAATGAAAATGCTGTTCTTTAAAATGATGTGGTGCAAGGTGTTTCACAGCCTTCTCTGAATTAGCTAAAACTCGATGTGGCAAAGGAATACAATGCCTACGTTTGCATGCCTTGGTGCCAAGAGGCATTGCTCTGCCTGTGCAAGTGCTTTATTCATCCTTGTTAGTGGCAGTGGGATGAGTAGATTATTTGACAATAGCCTCTGCACTTATCTGACCTACTTCTTGCGAGAGGTTTTAATAAGGCTTTTTCAGTCATTTCCGCCTGTCATTTCAAATGGGCATAATTTTTGAAGATGTTTCAAGAAGCATCGTCACACAAATGAGCACTAGCACCTCCACAAAAGGTGTAACATGGGCATTTAGTTAGATATGCCAGTTGAGGATGTTCATTCCCAGAGAAATAAGGGGGACAAGAAAGCCTGCTGAAGAGTCCCTTCTGCCAAGCCAGCTAGTGATCATTGCACACCCCTGCATTGTGTAACGTGGTGACTCAGCTGCCCAGAAAGCTCCCTCTTCTTCCCAGTTTTGGCTGGATGCATATGGTCCCTTTGATATGTCAGTACAAGTTTTTCCAAGTTTTTGAAGAGCTTTTCAGCTCAGGCCACTGGGGTCCCACCTAAGTTTGGAGAGATACAGATGTGATCTAACAAATGTGTCCTGTATAAATCATGCAAAACTAGACTGAAGTAGTAGCTGCATTAGTTTGAAGTGGAAGGAAGATTGGCTCATCTGCCTCACACACCCTCTGTCCACAAGCAGGTCAGCAGTGGCTGCCAGAGCTCTGGTAGGAACAGATGACTGCGATGATGCCACTGAGGCCAAGGCTGCATTAGTATCACCATGAGCAATGGGCGCTGAATTCTGGTAACTCCAACTACCCTCACATGCCATTGAAAAAGCCACCACTGGTTTCTGTATTAAGACCAAACTGATTTCCAGATCCTCAAATGATGTAAAAAAAAATGGTTCAGCTGAGGAGCTGGTGCCAAGGAGTAAGGAGTTGGATTCAATGTTTCTCATGGGTCCCTTCCAACTCAGGATATTCTATGATTCTATGGTTCTATGATATCATGCAGTGGTGGACTCAATGCTGAGCGTTGTCCTGTTGGCCTCAGCCTGGAGTGCAAAAGACACTGGGCTGGAAGTGTCATCCTTGGGAGCAAAATTACATCCTGTCTTAAGTAAATTCAAAAAAGGTAGAGGCCATTTCCAGTCCTGTAAATATATGCCTGATGCATTTAAAATGCGAGCTTGTGAAAGACTCTTGCAACCAAAACTTGAATCCAGTATCATTTCTTCAGAACACTTGTATCTGAATGGAGCTAGTGTCTTCTTTTTTTCTTTTTTTGCAATGGCTAAGTGCACTACCCTTAGAGTTTATTTTTCATCATTGACTGGGCACTCTTCACAGTATTGGGTTGTAAATATAAAGAATTATTTGTTTTGTAAACTTTTGTAAAAACAACAACAAAAAGTAATAATATTTTGGTAGGAATAATAAAAATCATATTATTTGGGTTATATTTATACATATGTGAAATAAATATACTATCAAAAAGTTGTATTTTATACAAAAAGTCAACTGTTACCTTTTGTATTCTATATACAAACTTTTGTATGATATGATTGTTTATTTTTATCTGCAGATTTCAACTTTGGGTTTTGGGGGAGGGCAGAATGGGATCATGGTTAAATAGCTGGGTCTGACCCCAAGCTCACTGAAACCAATGGAGTCTTTCCATTGTCTTCACAGGCCTTTGAATCAAGCCTTTAAATCAGCTTCAGATATGTTTCACATCTGAAGCTCTCTGGAAACCTCAATATGAAAACATTCCAGGTTTCAAATTTTTTCCCCAAAAAAGGCTTTTATTATTATTATAATTATTGTTGTTATTGTTATTTCAGCTGTTGGGAGGCAGGTGGGACCTATGTAACTGTCATGTCCTTGTTGCATGTATGTCTGCTTTATATTTTCCCCATATTATAAACCAGTGTTTCTCTATACAGACTGAAAAGAAAAGTTGCTGTACAGAAATGTTTGTGTTTATGCATTTTTACATGTGGCTGTATATACCTCCTAGTACTATGCAGTGACACTTGACTCCATTTATTTTTCACCTAAACATGAATAGTATGTTTTTCAGTAGCTATCAAAACTCTGCCAAGTAAATCAATCAAAATTATCCCAAGTGTCTCTTTTCTTACTATGAATTTTATATGAATGTCTGTTTAGTCAACTGCTCATTCATCTGAGTAAATTAAAATTACGGTGATATTTTAGGAGGGGGATGAGAAAAATGAACATCTGGCAGCTTCCAGAAGCTCAGTCTGCCTCTTTGCCAGAGACCTGGGATATTTTCCTACTGTCTGAAGACATGGTTTCATTACCAGAAAGGGTTAAGGAATAATGGTTAACAAAAAATGCTATTTTAGCTCCTGGTGAATGGGTTGATGGAATCTTGCAGCAGAGCAATTTGCTCTAGGATCCTGAAAAAGTTAAAGCCGAGAACTGTGTACCCCCAAGAGTTAGTTACCCCAAGAGGGCTGGCCATGTCCCCAAGCCCATGCCCTGCCCTGGATCATACACTGGAGATATCTGCCCCACTCCCCTCACTAGCAGAGACCCCTAATGAGAAGCCAGAAATCAGACAACTGACTTCTCCTTTCCTCCTTGCCTCCTTCACATTACATCTCATTCTAGCCTAAAGAGATTCCAGCCGAAAGAGATTCCAGCATGTACTACATCACGTTTTTCACACAAGTACTCATCCTTACCAGGCTATTTTTAGAAGGTCAGACCTAAGGAAGTGTCCCGTTCCTCGAGAGGCTTTCCGGGCTCCATCTGCAAGTGGGCAGCTCTTCCTGCCCCATGAACTGAGCAGAAGGGGTGGTGGAGGGGCTGTTTTGAAGGGACAAATGTCAGCACAACACTGCCTGTGCTCAGAGACTGCCTTGTGCTATTTTCAGATGTAGAAAAAAAAAAAGGGCTCCCCACATCTTAACTGCTTAACTTCTGGTGGTGATGATGATGAGGGACTGCCATGCAGCACATCCACCGTTTTAGTCCCTCTGTGCTCACCTTCCCCTACAGGGTAAGCGGGAAGGCACCTCCCTTGGCTGCCCCTCACAACACCAGCTCCACTGCCTGCTGCCCTCCCAACAAGGTCTTTTTTGCTGATATTTCTCGGTCCCTCCATTGTATCTGACTCCCACCTACAAATGGCTTCTTTGTCCTTCCCTGGCATCTGGTGCTTTCACAGAAGGAATGAGGGAGGATGCTGGTAGATGACCAGTGTCCCACTGCAGTGGCTGTGCCCATACTCCCAATCCTGGATGGACATGCTGAAGTGAGGAGGTGCCCATGAGGTGTGTGGCTCTCTCCTCACTTCAACATTTCCAGCACAGGTGGTAGAAAGTGCTTCTGTTGCACCCAAGGGGGAAAATAAGGCACAGTTCCACTCATCCAAAGGTAAATCTGAAATAGATCAAGAAACTCATGCCCTAAAGAACATCCTGGGACCCCTCCCTGTCCCTGGAGTGTGGTTGTCTGTGCCACCAGGCTCTGAGTCCCTGGTAGTGCTTGGGAGCCATGACCATCCTCCTACAGGTCTCACGATCAAAAGCCATTCCTACTGTGAATGCAGGACAAGAGGGATAAGACAGTATAAAATACAAGTCACCCTGTGCCACATGGCTTCTGTGCCAGAAAATGTCCCCAGACCTGTCTCTTGTGCCCAGGGAGATGTAGCCAGAGAGACCACATGGAGGGGGTGTGAGACAAGAGTGGCAGTGAATATTTTCCCTCCCCCTCCAGATGCAGCACAGCAGGAATTGCACCAGGCCCAGGCGAGGGCTGACCTTTCCCACTGCATCCAAATCACTTGGTGGGAACCACTACCAGCTCGGGCAGCACAGCCAAGAGTGCTGCTCCCTCCCACGGCAGCATGGAGGTCTGGCAGCTGCAGGAACAGGGATGACATGGACAGGATTACTCCCTCCATAATAAAAGTTTCAACCATGGTAAAAGCTTACTTCATCCTAATTTTTAAATTAGGCATTCTGGGTCATGCAAACCACTTCAAAAGACCCTCTTTGCTAGAGTTCCAAATCATAGCCCAAGTATCTTTATAAATAAAATACAAAAATTATTTCATTCATTTCTTGTTCACAAAATTGTTACAGATTAGCTCAGCCAAAAGTTATTGTCCTACTGGAGAACTTGTAGAGTGAAATCCCAATCTATATGCTCCGGAAAAGGTCAAGCAAGCTGAAAAAAGCAGGTTGGTTAGGATTTAGAAATCTAGGCTTTAGAAAACTAAAACCAAACCCAACCAACCAACCAACCAACCAAACAAAAAGACCAAAACTAAAACCAAAACAAACAAAAGAAACTCAACATGAAGTAGCATTTAGCAAACTGGCATTTTCCTTACAAGGAGCTCCTTTAAAAGAGCCGAAGCTTAAATGTTTTTCCTGTAATGACTCAGCCTCCTGTGTGGTGGAGGGTAAGCACCCAGCAAGCGACCTTTGTGTGGATCTACGTGTTGCTGGTGTGCTGTGTGCCTGGGTACCAAGGTTGGATGAGCTGCTCCAGCATTCTCAGATGAGCAGTGGCAGAGGCAGCCTGAGCCTCCCAGAGCAGCAGGGATAAAGCCCCACTTGGCTGCGCTGCCATGTGCCTGGTGAGCAGCTTGCTGGCCCCAGACATGTCGTGCATTCCTGTACACGGCTTCAGACAACAAAGATGTTCTAGCTACATGTCTTTTTGGAGGGCTGCCTGACATGATTTTACTCTGGCTGACTGGTCTGCCTTGTTTGACAGGACACAGTTGCTCTGTTTTATCATTCTTGCCTAGCAACATTGGGAAAACCCTGTGGTGCTGTTAAGTGTTTGGGTGAAATGCTGAGTATAGGTGCATCCATGCAGCTTCTGTCAAAGTTAACAGAACTGAAGGCAAAACCTATCCCTCAATATCAATTTGAGATGAAAAGTTCCTGGTTGTTGTGAAGGTCAATGAACATCATGTAAGGGCAGGGTTTGTCCTTGATACCATTATGTTGGAGGGTCATGGTGGAAATAAAACCAGGAAATGTATTCAAATGGCCTTTTGTGCTTACCTGGCTTCTGAGTACAACAGGGAAGTTCAAATTTAGAGGCCTAAATTTTTCTTAATTAAATTAGTTCCTGAAGAGGTCCTAGAGTACCAGCTGCTGAGAAATATTTATTAGAAATAATTGTGGTATTGTTTAAGGATCTGATATGGAAAGCTCCTTCTTGTAGATGTGGTCTATAGGGTTAGTTCCATAAGATGATTTCATGAACAAGTGGTCACACATAACAGTTAGGTTAATATATGAGTATAATTCGCATATCAATGAAATTTCCATCAGTGAAAGACATCTTTTTCAAGGAAAAGCATATGTGGGGACTCAGAAATTTGGCTGCATCTCTTCAAATTTATTTGAGAAGGAAGCTGATGAGTTTTCCGAAAGTGCAGTTTTTAAAAACAGAAATGTGTCAGAATGCACATGCCATATTATTTGATTCCTCAAATTTAGCAATGTCTTTAAGGCAAATACTGAAGAATGTTTAAAAATACATGATTGGGCAATATAACCCTTTGTGAATCTACACAACGGTTATATGAAGCTAATGATGGTTTATTCCTTTTTTGAGTTCCTTCTCTTAAGGATTGTGCTTTTTTCCACATTACTTGTCCTTGAGCAAGACTTCTAGCTAGCATAATGTTATTCATAGTATCTCTATGAATAACCTGACTCTGTAGCAAATTCAGTGCAAAGAAACTCATTGTACTCTCACTGATTTCCTTAGTGTGAACATGTTAGCCTTGGTCTGTTGGATAACCAGGCCCACAGGATGTCTACAGCAGAGGTAGGAACCCCATGTGTGTATCCAAAAGGCTGATCAAAGCTGCAGGACTATGTGGTGTTCCCATTCACATGTGAGCAGCAAGTTAACTGCATTAGTACAACTTAGATCAGGATTTCATGCGTAACAGTCCCTGAAAGCCAACTTTTCCCTTAATTTAAGTAACAAATCCACTAACTAAGGAGGTTGCCCTCTCAAGAGTTACACGGCATCTTTATGTTATTATATGCCACACTGGTCGTGATTAATTGTGTGGATCTTACTAAAGTAAAGCCATCACATGATAATCTTATTCATTAACTTCCCCTCCAACACCAAAGACTTAATCTAGTGTGTTTTACTATATAAACTGCTAGCTTCTGACATACAAATACCAATAAACCATCTGTTTATACTGGGGAGTTTAAAACCTTCTCATAGAAAATATCTATTTTCTATGTGCTTTAGAGGGTTACAAAGAGAAGTTTTCAATAGCTAACAAGATAGTGCTGTTTAAAGAAGTAAATCATTAAAAAATGGTATTATAAAACCCTTCGTGAAGAACATTTCATTAGTTTCTCAACATTGAATATAGTCTTTTTATAAGTGACTCAAGTGCACAAAACAGCACAAAACCTCAGAAATATTCTTTTGTCATCTGTCTTTTTAACCCTCAGTAGTGGCCTATTTTGGCTTCCCCTTTTGGTTTTCTTTTTAAAAAAAAATTAAAATTGAGTCTTTTTTGTACACTTCACTGTGCCTCCAAAGCCTCCTGCTATTAGATCGGTTTTAGCTTTCAGCAAGTGAGAGTGTGCAATAAAGAAAAATCTTCCAATGACCACCAACACTGCAGCACAGCATAGCAGTGCACTTGGATGACAGATTAGCTCCAGAAATGCTACTTTTTATTAAATTATCTAAGCTTTCATCAGAGAATGCTTTCACCAGGCTTTTACAGCCTTTGATAAAAGGCAAGATTTTCGATAAGGAGCCCAAAGCCTGGCTCCCATGCCTACATTGATCTAAATGATGGTGTCTGGCCCTCAGATTTTAGCTTGTAGAATAGTGCCAGCCTGGTAATATGATGCAGCCCAGGCAGAAATGCAATGCAAATGAACAGGAGTCTAGAAAATGTATAGAAAAGAATGAAGGTTGCTTAGCCTGAAGAAGAGGAGGTTTGAGTGGGAATAGGAAAGAAAGTCTTTGAATGGATAGATCATTGTTGCCAGGGGAAGGGGTTGGGTATTTTCTGTAATGATCTCTACAGGCCAAGAAATCATAGCTTCAGGTTAGATGCCAGATGGAATTTTTTACCAGGAAGGATAATATAAGGATGGACTTATATAATATAAGGATGAGGAGGGTATGGGGTCTGAAGGTCCTCAGGACCTGCTTAGGCAGCTGTCAGAAATGATACTGGTATAGTTATCTGTCTTCAGCCAGAGGAATGGACTAGATGTCTTTGTGGGTCCTCACAGCAAGGCAGCTAAATTACTGAAAACAAGTGAAAAGTTTTCATGTTGAGGAAGAAAAGGGGGAAAAAAGTAAATAGTTTTGTGGGGTTTAAATCAATGAATACTTACCAATTCATATGAACAGCAATGCATCCCAGCCCACTCCCCCATCCTGTAAGGCAACTACTTAAATCCCACTCTGCTCCCACACCATGAAAAATGGCTGAGGGCTTGAGAGAGATAGGTTTGTCCCAGCTCTCATGTCTGCTCCTTCAGATGTTTTCCTGGGAAGTGAAGTTAAGGAAATATTCTATTTCAGCTCCCTTTCCTGAAGAAAAAGATTTTGATCCTGTGCTTGCACTTTTGTGTTAAAGTTACCAGATCAGGCTGGCTAATCACAGAAATGATCAGAAACTCTCAGAGATACCCGAATCCAGCCTGGAGCATGTCTCAGTTGATGTCTTTGTTCACTTCACAAAACCAAACAGGAATACCTTGTGAGAGGATTAGGTAACTGCAATTCAATCCAGATGATTGCTTTATTATGGAAAACCATCCCTCTCTATGCCACCCAGAAGGACAGCCACCACAGGACGACGGTACCACGGGCTCCTGTTCTACCCCAGCTGGAGCTGCAGGCTTTAGAGGCAGAGTTAAAAGAAGATGTACAGCTGCTACACGAGAGGGGCTTAACAGCGTGTGAACGCCATGTGCTTGTAAGACTATTTAAAGGATTAGGGGAGAATTAAATGTTTGTCTGTCTTTGTTGTTCAGCACAGGTTCAAAGCTGGAAGATGACAGATATTAAAGAAGATATTTCCCATCTTTAAATACCGGAAAGAGACTCCTAAAACAATAGCTGGGAAATGCAGGCATGACCTAATTGATTTACACAAAGATGCTGGGTGATTCCTACCGGATTGATGAAAAGCGTGCTATTCTGCAGTATAAAACAGTGATATAAAGTTCACAATTTCAAATACCGGTGAACAATCCCTAGCATGGACAAAAGAGCTGGCTCGGGATTTCTCTCTGGGAAACAGAAGGCAAGCATCCTGGCTGGTGGTTTCAATTCACCCCTCTACACTGGGCTGTGGGTTAACTGGTCAGTAGCAAAGCGATGCTTCCCATAGCCTCTCCTCAAAGCAGTTCTCTTGGGCAGGGGTGGTCACCAGTTCGTCTGCTGCTGTCAAATCTGCCTTGTACCAAGAATCAGAGCTCTTAAGTTCCCCAAACAGGGAACTTTATAACCTTTTAGGAAAACAGCAGACCTGACACAGAAACACTCTTGGAGAGATTCTCAGGTCAGCAGGTGCTTTCTGGGGGAAAGCTTTAGTTAAAGATTCAAGTAACTTCAGCTGGCAAGGGGAGGAATGGAGAGTCTTTCTCAGAGAGGTTATGACATCAAATCAGATTTTTACTGAACTGAGAAACTTGCAGCTCCACAAATAGGGCTAAGGGGGTCTTAAGACACCTTGGCATGCTCCTGATACTGAGCTATTTTGCATAGCTTAGACAGTTTTGGGGACATGGGCTAAGTTGTGACTCACAGCCCGCAGTTACTGCCTTCAGGCACCAGAGCTCTGCTCAGAGCAGTCACTCTGCTCTGTGCTGTGGCTGTGCCCTGGCTCCAGGCCCTTCTGTCTCCAGAATCATCCTGTCAAAATACCAGGTCCAGTGTTTCTGAAAGCATCTTTAGAAGGCAGACCGATGGCTGTTTTCTGCATGAGGGAACATCTCTTGCAACTGCATTTGGGAATTTCATGGACTATTCTTCTTCACTACTCGTTCTTATTTTATTCATTATAGAAAGGGCAGAGCAAAGGCGAAAACCTCACTCATTATATATTTCTCCTCTCCTCTTCCAGCCTATTTCTCTGAAAGATGTCATCACTGAAACAGTTAATTGGGACTAGTAGCAATTTATATCATCCTCAGAGAATGAAGGAAAATTCTTTGTAACAGCAAACCTCATTCTAGGCAAACACAGCCCTGACTTCCTAGGCTGCCCATCACCTAAAACAGCTGCATTATTTGTGATTTCACAGGCTCCACAGTGAAGAAAATAACTTTATTCATCTTCGCTGTCATCATAGTATAAATTTGAAATGTATTTGGATTTGTGTTAGGTTTAATGAGAGTGGGAATGTGCTCCATAGAACATTATACAAGTATTTTTACAATGTGTACTGAGATAACAGATATTCAGGTTATTGAGCAACATGTTCATACAGCCAAAGGCTTTATATCTTGTCCATGAAGAATGCTGGAGCACAGCAAGGACATTTCTCTCCTTTCCTGCCTTTCCTTTTAAAAAATGAATTAATATCTCTAACTGGGGACACTGGTCCTTCCTATATTAGGGTTACTTAACCCATGTCTTTACAATGGATCCTTGTGATCCTTTTCTGGGAAGGGATCAGACCTCCATTTTTTTGGGAAGCAGGTATTCATACTCCGCACAGGGAATGTCATTGGGGTAAAAAAGTATCTTTGACTTGGAAATTCCTCTCTGCTTTGGTTGAGACATTGAATGTTAAACCTCTGTTATTTCACTTCTCAGCTTCCATAGGCTGGAAAGCATGTTGGCAACACTTCAGAATGACTGAAGCATTGAGGGAGCTATGAGGCACATGCTGATGGTTCAAGCCAGGGCTCATTCTGAATTCCTGCTGACTTCAGGCACTGCCAACACCACAAAGCACCACTGCTCTCTGCAGTTGCTTTTGTAACAGAGTTGGCCAAAGCAAACATGTCCCAGCCAAAGTATCAGCGTCCAAACTGTCTCTGCTCCCGAACCACCTGAGCTTGTCTGTCAGCATGCTGAGGATGGGCTGAACCTGTTGGCAGAGCAGCAGCAGATATTGCGAAGAAACACAGCTCAGCTGCCAGAGCAGTTGCAGCTGGGAGATGGTGGAGGACTGTGCTTCATGTCTCCATCCTGTCACACCACCCTGGGGCCCCCATGACGGACTGAGGAATGCCATCCCTGAGCAGGGAAAAAAAAAAAAGAACAGTTGCCTTAGGTTTCTTTGTTCTCCTTCCACAGCAGTGCCAACATAACCAGCACTAAAACTCACTTCTCATCCTTCTCCTTTCTTGTCAGAGTCAAAAATTCCCCAGCTAAGAAATGAGGGCTGGATCTTCCTTCATGCACTCACCACCAGCAGAATATGTCCCTCTTAATGGCCCAAACTGCAGGGACCTGAGGCCCTTGTCCTTCAAGGGCAGGAAAGAGGATACTGGATTGTGCTCCTTCTCCTTATCTTTTGAGCCACACATGAGACAGCAATTCTTTTCAAACATCCCAGACTCCAGCCATACAGATGTGCACAAGCAGAATGAGGGTATCAAGATCACCAAAGTATACTGAAGGTTCAGAGGTGACTCACTGTAGATAACAGTAAGGTAACTTATTACACTCACATAAGATAATTAATGCTTAATTTTGGCCTTCAAAACTGCAGGAGCTTATATTTCAGCACTGCATCAGAGCCTTGCTATGCAGGGTAAAAGCAGATGACATCCAAATGCTGAACTATGACCAGAAGTGACATATTTGGTGTTGCTTGTGAAGGCAGGCATAAAACTGCTTATGTGCAGGCATAAAACTGGTTTTTAACTGCACAGTTCCTTGGTGGGTTTTATCCTGAACCTTCCCTGCATCCAACACTGAGATGGAATTTCTGAGTGGGATCCCTTTAGGTTATACAGGGAAATTTGAGAATGAGGCATTTCCTACTGTACACATGGCATTGCATCCTCAATATTTCTTTCATACATTACTTTGATGAATACCACACAGATTGACGTATTCATCAGTCAAATAAGTGGCAGAATGGACAAAAGCTGGCTGTTCTTTTCATGATCTAAAGCTGGCTTCAAGAGGAGGGCAGTGCTGTTCATGCCTAGGAGAATGGTAAAAGCAACCAGTCCTTTCAGCCCATGTCAAAATTAGAGTCTGAGACCACTTGTAGGACACTGCAGGCTCCTGCAGTTGTGCACTTCCCTGACTAGCCACTCACTACCACCTTCTTGGGAGAAGCACACATTCCGCTTTCCAGCTGCCTGGTACTCCTAGAAGCATTGCCCAGCATCCTCATACTGCGTGTGTAATGATTCTGGAGTCAATGAGAAACAGCTCCCTGAGTAGGTCCACATTGCTAAAATAAAAAGTGGTCGGAGGATGCTGGCCATGGAGCCAGGTAGAGCAAACTGGTTTCTGCTCATGCCATAACTACTTCCTTCTGGAGCCTTCCTTCTGGAGCAGTCTTGCCTCATCCCTGCAATATTTAGCTTGGTTCTCCTCTGGCCCCATTAAGGCCCCGCGATCTGCTTTTTCCAAATTTTAGTTCCATTGGAAATGGCAATAAGCTTCTTCCCTCATTTTATCCACGGGCTTAATGTATCTTCAGTTGCTTCCTGAACATTTTCTACAGCTCACACACAGCAAACAGATAACTTAGAGTAGACAATCAAACACTCTCAAATACTCCATTTTTCTTGCACTCACTGTTAATCTTGCAACTCCCCAACCCTTTCATCACTAGAGCATAAAACCCTGTTGCTTTTAAAAGAAAGAACGAGCCCTTCACATGGAAATTTGAGCTATCAAGACAAATAAAAGGGAAAACAAAAGGAATTAATTTGTACTGTGTTTTATATTCTAGAATTCTCATTTTTAATATCATCTGCAGATCTTACCATCAACATTTTATTGTGTTTCATTAAAACACTACCACAAATATGCATCTTCCTTAACAGAAAAGGAAGTATAAATGTGATAAAATCTTAACCATTTCCCTAATTGTAGTTATTAAACATAGCAGCTGCAGATTAAAATCGCACTTTGAGAAGTCTGTGTGCACATAAACAATGTAGACACTACTATTTCAGACAATGTAGACATAAAATTACTTAATTTGAAATGAATGTTTGCTTGAAAATTGGTGTATAAATCAGGACTGTAAAATACAGATTTGAGATCCAAGAGGTACAGAGACTCTTCTCCTCCATATGAACACCCTTCCCCATCTCAGAGACCGCAAGTGCTGAGACTTCAGACACCCTCCTAATGTCTGACACTACCAAACCAATTCTTGCCCCAACATCCTTCCTTCCTGCCTGCCTGATCATCCTACAACTTCTGGAAATACATTTATTTCCAGCAGTAGTGGTCTAACAAGCACCAGAAATGTCAAAAAATTTAACTCCTGTGAGTAATTCTTTCTTACTTCCTGTTTGCCAGATTGGAGACGATTACACAGATGCCAAGGAGCTGCTGGAGTGCAACAGCTCAAACCTGTAGACAGCTAGACAGCTGCTGTGATGTATTTAGCCCTTCAGGAGACAAGATGGGTTATTTGAATTGACACAAAAAATTGATCTGTGTGTTGTGCAGCATGTAGTGGAAGTCCTGCCCCTAGAGCCCGAGGCCTGCAGCTCTCCAGGTGCCCGCACCCTCACGCTCACCGCCTGCTCAGCACTTCAGTCCATGCCCTGGACTGCACTGGCACCATCACGAGCTGTAAGCAAACCCAGGCTACAGAGCATTGCAGTAATGCAGAGGCCATCGAGAATTAAAAGCATAAAGCAATTAAAAGCCAGGTGAATTGCCTGACTCCAGCAGACTGTACACACCGAGCACACACTGGGATGGATCCTGACATACTCATTAGCCTGTGGCAAATTTAATGCCTGACTGTTCTATGGGCAGCCATGAGCTGGTGGTGGGAGTGAAGACAAGAAAGCAGTACACAGACAGAGCAGCAGGAAGAATAAATAGTCTGCCCATCAGAAGTGCTTCATAAACACGTAACAAGCTATAGCGTATGGGATTAGGTCCAGGTTGAGTCCAAAGCCCCACATCTGTAGCACCTTGCATCAATATGGGCATGATTGCACAAAAAATAAAAAACAATTAAGTGACCAAAAAAAAGTGTTAAAGGGTCATTGATCATTAACTTCTGCTTCTGTCAAATACAGAGTGGGAGCAAGGCAAAAGCACTGTCGGGCTGACATCATAGCCCATAGAGAACCACATTGTGGGTGAGCTGAGGTGACCATTCTGATCAGGTTAACCAGAAGTATAGTAGCCTTGGAGGCACAGTGACGATTTAAATGTAGCTGAAGTCCTAAGTCTCTCTGTTTTGACTAGTTTCCAACTTCAATAGCACAGGCATCATGCATCAGCAGGACCAAATCTGTGTATGTTACCCTATGACCATCTTGTAACAGATGTTCTTGCAACCACAAGCAGCTCTAGCTCCAAATCACAGCCACAGCAAGTTGTTCTTCATCAACCTCTGCCTGTGCCAAAGCTCTTGCTGTTTCTGACCTCATACTTTATCAGCTGATGGGGCTTGACAAAAGGAACACATGCCACCTCCAGTGTGATTTGATGATCATATATCACAGTGGGATCTCACCAGTGACAATCCGCCCTTCCCAAGGCACTGAGAATCTTTTATCGGCTGCCCACTGCCCCTAAGCTGTACATCAAGGAGACAAGAAAATGTAATAAATCTCAGAACCATTTTAGTGAATCAAAGGAGACACAAGGGTGTCTCTGGTTGTGTGGTTTTCAGAACAATTATGGGACTGAGTCATTCTGCAAATTTGTTGGACTCACTGATGAGCACTAGACTAGAGAAGGCACAATGTGTGAAGCTGCCTTTGCCATAAACTATTTAATGTGCTGTCTAAGAGGGCACAGGAGTATATGAGTATAGTGGCAAACATATGGGAGATCCATAGAGCTGCAGCAAAGAGAGCTAGTTTCAGGATGGATAAGATTTTAATGTTGGGGCTAGAGCAAAAGGGACAAGGCGATCATTTTCAGAAGGGATTAGAGCTCTCACTCCCTTATTATTTATAGGCCTTTCAACCCTGTGCTGGGTTGTGTGATGAGAAGAGGGGGAGGGAGAGGAATGTCTGATGAGCTGTACCATGTAAGGACAGGTCATGACAACGACTGCAGCAGGGCAGCAAGCTTTCTCTGAGTGGATCATTTGAGTACATGATCCTGCTTCATGATCTACCCCTGACCACTGCAGAAGAATGATTCCTCTTCTGCTCCAGGGACATTTAGTCAGTCACAGATCATGACCAAACATCCCCACGAGACCCCTGCCAAAGGTTGTGCCAGAATGTCCAGGATGTGTGCCTGTCCCTAGCTTTGGTGAGCCCTGTGCTCACAGTGTGAGCCACAACAGACCTGTGTGTCAGCTGTGCAGCAGCAAAGCTGAAGAACTAATCCAGGAATTAGAACATCTGGATTCATAACATCTGGCACATTCATATAGCAGATGTATGAACCACACACACATACAGAGCTAGAAAGCCCCTAACTCAACAGATACATAGTTTAAACACAATGGATACAAATAGTATCTCACTTTCACACGGAAGGACTGAAGCAAAAGTCTTACTTCCTCTCACTTAATCATGTTTTACATGGTACATAAAATTATCCTCTTTGTGCTGGGTTCACCACAGCTTTGACAGCCTCTAAACACCTAAGAAAGCCTGGGGCTATGTATTTTTCACTTGATATATGCTACAACCACATACAATTTCAGGAAGTATTGGAGGATGTCTGCTTGTATTTTACTTGGAATTAATCTTTTACACTTTGGATTCAAGGAAGTTCCTTGTCATTCTCTTTCAGATATCATTCAGCTGTGTCAGCCACACAGCATTAAAGATGAACACAGATAATTTTATTACTTATCCATGATGTTAATTTTATTTTATTGTTTCCTGTGTTGAAATCACAAAATGAGAGAACATTCCCTCATTAAAAAAAAACAAAACAAAACAAACAAACAAACAAACAAAAAAAACCCAAAAAACCCCCCCAAAAAACCCAAAAAAACACTCCACATGATGATACTTGTAAGATAATGGTAAGGGATGTGGCAAGCAAAAGTAGGTTAACAGACTGAACTACACTTATTTTGCATCAGTTATACAACAGTCTTGTGAATTGTCCTTATTTGGTTTTGGTTATGTCAGGCTTTTATTTAATTCTCCATCACTTTTAGGAGCCCTGAGGTAACACACTTCACAGAGAGAATATTCTGACTGACTTTGAAAATGTGGTATTGTTGAGCAGAAAGACTCACTGAGCAGACTGCTAGTTTCTTTCAGCAGCAGGAGAGATCCAGGAGGTGATTAGCTTTGTTCTCATTTACAAAGCACCAGTGGGAATTTCTAAAGGGTTTCACAGGCCCTGGGGATAAGGCCAAGAACAAAACACGGCAGTGAAAAGCAAATAGAGCACTTCATCAATAAACTACTTAGAGATGCCACATCAATAGCAAATTAGGAAGAAAGGAAGGCACTCTAATACTTTCACATAGCAATGGAGGTTTATATATTGTTTTTATTCCTACTTGACTTTTTCTAAACAACTGCACCTCTATCAAACTAAGCTTAGCAGAGGGAATAGAGGTAATACCAACTCACCACAAGGCTATTTGATAAGATTTGAAAGGGAGACATGCACTGCTTTGTGCTAGTTCTACAGCGCTGACCTCTCCCAAGGGTTACTACTGCCAGGAACTCCATCCCCGGAAAGGCTAGGAAGAGAGCACACCAGTGGGAAAAGGCTACCAGGAACTGCCTGACTGCTTAGCAAAGATGCTGAAGAACTGCTGCCACAGCACCCCCTGCCCGCATGTCCCCACAGAGGACACCATCTGCTCGCTGGACTCAGGTGTGGATGGAAAGTTAAACAGAAGAGGCAGAGAGAGAGCATGTCATTAATACCTCAGCTTTTATTAATAAATGGTGCTTCTAAAATGTTCATTGCCCCTAACCAGAGGGGAGGAAAAAAGATGAACATTTAAAATAATTTTATAGCTGGAACAAAACCAGCAAAGGTCTATCTATGGATCTTTTGATTGTAATAATGTGGAGGCATTTTGCCTGGATTTTAAAGCTGCAATAAACCACTAGCAATTAGCTTATTTTTCCAACAAGGATCTCACTTTTAACCATAAAACCGAGTTTTCATTTTAGAAAATCCTCCACAAACTCTATTTTCTAGGCTGAAACCTTCCATCCCCCAAAACTCATTTGCCAATTTAGTAACTTTGTGTTCAGAAGATTAAAGGAAAAATACAAAAATAAACCCTGCTTAAACAAAGCTGTATTTTCAAGATTAAACCAGCTTCAAAATCATCCCACATCAACTTTGCTCAACAGCACTTGATAGAGACTAAAGGAAAGAGCAACAGAGGCAATTTCACAGCTGCATCATGCAGTCTCAGGTGGAGATGCTGCGAACCTGCTTCAGCATCCTGCATGACTTCTGACGACAGGAACAAAATTGGAAACAACAGAGAGAAACACATCAATTAATTTACTCCTTGGAGCATGAAGAGGGATGTTTCGATAACCATTCTATAACCACAGAGTATACAGATGTTTAGAAGACACAGGGTTTATCCTGTTTTGAGGTAGTATTTAAAATAGGAAAGTCTGTTTGGACCGATGCTCCTGACATCAGATGCTCTTTATCAACAAGCAGGCCTTTCTGAAAACCCACCTGCCTCCTAACACATCGCCATTGGTTCATTCTTTTTGCCTCAAGAGGTTCTTGCCAAAACAGCTATACATTTGAAAGACATCTGCATCCTTAGTATGGGAGGCTTAAGATGCAGTTCCCCAGTCTTTGTAAGCAATGCCAAGAGCTCTTCTCTTGCTCTTCGATTGCTTGAAGGAACTGAACGTACCATGGCTCTTACTGCAGAACACTTGATACCGAGCTGTGCCTGCAAAGCCTTCCGGGTACAGATCGCCACGGATGCATTCGAGCTTTCAGTCGGGTAATTTTACGGAGGATCTGCGCCAGCGTCCTGCAGACCTGACCCGTGTGTTTGTGACCTGCCACCTTCCATAGTCCCTGCTCCATCCCGTTGAGGGATGGACCCAGTGAGGATTCTCGAGCAGATACGGGCAATTACAAATGTGAGGCGCACAACTGTTTTAACTATGGGTGCACAGCCCAACCGGAAAGCCTAACGCAGGTGAGCTGACTTCAAGAAGGATGCTTGAGAGAAGACCATCTGTTTGCTCTTAGGAACGACCACCGTGCTCCGGGGATGGAAGAGAACCCGCGAGCTGCCTCCTTCCCTTGGTTCTCAAGAGGGCAAAAAGGGAGACCGCGGCCCGCTCTGTACCCTCTCGAGCCAGGCCCACCAGGCTGGCAGCGGCGCTGCCCGGCTCCTCGCACCCCGCGNGCATGGCCGCTTCCCGCCCCGCCGGGCGCCGGGCGCGGGGCTGAGGGACGCGGCGACACCGCCCGCCGCCGCGGGGCCACCGCCCGCCATGGAGGGGAGCTCCAGCTGCGAGAGCCTCGGCGCCGGGCGGGCGGCGGCGGCGCGGCCGCCCAGCGGCGACTCCCTGTCCAGGTACCGCCCGCCGCAGAGCCATCGCCGCCCGCCCGCAGGGCTCGGCGGCCCGGGACCACCGCGGGGCGTGGGGGCAGACGGAGGAAGCGGGGAGGGGCCGCCAGGGAAAAGGAAACCGAAGAGATGGAGCTGGCGCTGTTTGCTCCCTCTGTGGGCGGAAGGCTCCCGCGTTTCCCCGGGGTCGGGTCTCTCCTGCTGGGGGCGGCTGTGGGGTGACGGAGCAGGAAGGCAGGCGTGGGCTCTGCTCGGCTGCGGCACAGCCGTCCTCTCTTTCAGGCCTTTAATCAGAGCAGGAGGTGCCACCCCCACCGGGCTCTCGGTAAATCCCTGCATAGCCAAAGCAGTGCCGCTGCCCTTGGTGCCTGCGGTGGAGGTATCTGGGAGATGGGCAGCACAGGTAAGCGCTGCTGGAAGGGCAGGCGTGGCACCCGCTTGGGAGCTGCCTTTCGGCACGCTGCCGTGCCCAGGCCTTGGCCTCTTCAGGAGCTAATTCCCAGTGGCGTGTGGAGTGTTTGTGGTTTTGCCATCATGGCTTTTTCTGAGACCTTGACTTTGCGGTCTGAATGGCTTGTAATGCCATGTGGATAATATTCAAGGTCCTTAAGCCACCGAAGCCGAAAGAAGACTTTTGTATGCTTCCCACCTTCCAGGGGCTATCAGTGAAATTTGAATTTTGTGACTGAAAGCACATCCTGCTTGGGCCTTGTGTTTGATGGAAGAGGTTGCAGTAGGGTAGCAAGGGCAGGTGCTGAGAGACTGATAGGGCTGGTGGTCTGGGAAGCACTGGTGTTATTGTGGTAGAGCTTGGGAGCAGGATGACCTGATGGCTGCTGAAGGTTGTTCTGTCCCATTCTGGCTGCCCTTGCCATGCCCAAGTTGTAGAATCACAGGATAACTCAGAGTGAAGAGATCTCAGCATCCCTGAGTCCAACGTCCTGCTCATACCAGAGGCAGCTTTAAGATCAGATCAGGCTGCTTTTGGCTTCTACCCAGTTTGGTCTTGAAAACCTACAAAGATGAAGTGCACACAACCTCTCTGGGCAGCCCATCGACATCTGTATATCTTCCACTATCACTCGTGGCACTGGGGCTGCTTTTTGGTTCCCCCAAAGCAATCTCTCCCCAGTCTCTCCACACAGGCAGGGTGTTCCAGCCTCACTATCCCAGTGGTGCTTCCCTGAACTCCCTCCAGCTCCCTAGTTCCTGCACTGTGGGGCTAATGCCTGGATGCAGTATTCCAGAAAAGCTCTACGGAAAGCTGAGTAGAGGGGGATCCTTCACTGGCTCTCCTGGCTCTGCCTCTGTTCTTAGAGCTCAAGGTGCTGGTGACCACTTTGCTGCCAGCATCTCCAAACTCCCATGCTTGACTTTTACCCAGCTGCTCCTCAGACAGGCAGCACCAAGTTTGCACTTGGGTTTCTTAATTCTTGAGTCCTTCATAACTCCTGACCCTCATTTCACCCTTCTTCATCAAATTCTTCTGTTCCCTTCTCTCTGTGCTGGTTTGCTTGTGCAGTTCTACCAGTGCCCTGCCAGATGCCTGCAGGCCTCTTTCCCCCTTACCTAACTGACCCAATATATTCTTCTTTTTATCTCTGCATCAGCTCAGGCAACTTGGACCCATCTGGAGGTCATTCAGTGTAAAAGGCCTATGGACACTAAAGAGAGCTTAACTCAGAAGAGCCAGTGGCTACAAGGAAGCGCCTGCTAAGCCTCTCGGCAGCATGCCCTGCACAGATGGAACCGTTGGGAAATTGAGATGAGAAATCTGTTTCTGTTGAGCATGCACAAGGCTGTGTCCTTCAAACCCTGGAAAGGCACGGACTCTAACAGATTTCTTGGGATGTAAAAAAAGCTTATTCAGAAGCTTTCAGAATCTCAAGTCTCTGCTTGAACATCTAGAACTCGTAGAAGAAAGCTAGCCAGTTGGGGGTTTATTAATGTATTCCAAACAAAATATAGGCATTTGAAATAGATTAATGTTTTTTGTCAGTAATTATTAATAAAAAGACCCTCATCTTGAGTTGGTATATGCTGTGAAACTTTTTAGTTGAAATGGTTCAAGAGTAGGGCAACATTGCAAGAAAATAAAACAAGGTTCTTGTAATGAGAGATGCCTGGTGACCTTCAGAATGTTTATTATCAGCTTCCCATGCCAATCTAGTGATGCATATGCACAAATAAATAATTGTCTATGAATTAGACAGTAGATTGATTTTCATCAGGTTTTTTTTTTTTCATTAAAGATATACTGCAATCTGATTTTATACATCAGAATAATTCTCTGAAGGTGATTGGACTATTTGTATGCATTGAAATATACTTATTTTAATCTCTGTGATTGTGATCTAACAGCTAGACCAGCTTCAAATTGTAACCTATGACACATTTTCACCAAATGATTTTGCTTAAAAAGAAGAAGTTAGCTTTGGGGATGATGTGAGGAACACAATGAATCATGAGGATGCTGTCATCAGTTTTTATAATCCATTTTATTAAAAAGGAACAAAAACCAGAAAATGAGTCGAAGGTCAGTCATCCCAGAATCACCATTACCTAGCCTTGTGAAGCCTTACTGAGTTGTAGTTACTGAATTGTTTTATGCAAGATTTAGAAGACTTGGAAAGGTGCTAGTATGAAATATATATAGCAGTGCATTCTTTGGATTCTCTCAGCTCCAGATTGGAAGTGTTATTATTTCTAGAGGTACTTAAGGTCTAACTCGTCAAGCAGACATGCTTGATAGAGTTTACTTATACATAAGGCTGCTCACATTCAAATAAGTGCCTTGAAGAACATTATAGGTTTGTCTTTTAATAATGCACATGAGATATGGCAGTAAGGGCATTTGACAGTGAAAGTTGCTTTGATATTTTTATAGACCCTAGTAATGTGCAATACCTGTGGTCCTTGAGGAAGATGTAGGAATAATTAAACAAATGTTACCTACTTTCTGTCCCAACTAGAAAAACATTTGAAAAACTCCTAATGAGATTTACAGTGTCGTTGTTTGTTCAGGGTAAAAAATCAACAGCTCTCTGTGAAAATACCGAGTTAGTTTCAGATGAGCAGGTCACAGCTAATTAACTCAGCTGCCCTCATACTTGTGCTGAAACAGCTATTCTGCTTTTCAAGTCTCAGCTGTCTCACCCAGTGCTGTCTTTGTGTGGCGCAGCACTGGCTTCTGCAGCTCTCTGTGGTTTCCAAAGGTCAGTACTTAGGATGGACTTTCCCTTTCCATCCTGTTCTCATGGAAAACACATGATCATGAGCCAGCTACTCATAAAGAGCTGTGGTGGTATTTGACTAGCAGCTTGCAAGAAGTGCTTGTGTGTCTGCAGTGTCTGTCCAGGAACAACCTGTGAGACAGAAGAAGGAGTGAGGTAAAACACTGATTCAAATGTTTGATGAACTACAGTATGGTTATGTCCAGAAGAGCAAGCTTTTCTCAATGTTATGGACTGCGTTTATGTCTCTAGAATGGCCTGAGGATCCTGGGTGAGTGAGTGATAAACACAGTTCAGCTGTGCCAGTTATTCAGACTTCTTCCAAGACCATTCTTAAAATGAGTTTGTGGGTGGGTTTGTTGTATTGTTGTTTTTGCAAATTTGAGATTGCATACGGACCCTCTGACCTTTGGAATTCAAAGGAACAGCCAACAAAATTCTACCATAATCTTTTCCTTTTGTGAAAGGAAAGACAGAGTCATGCATGACTTTAGCAGAACACATGACTTTAGGAAAAAAGTGGCATCAAACTTCAGATATTTACTTTTCATTAACAGTGTTTAGGCATTTTGTTCATGCAGTCTATGTGGTTATGTTCTGTAGTTTCTGAATAAGCAAACATCTCTCTGTATTCCTCAGAAAAAGCATATCACAAATCAGTCTGAACAATGGTCCAATAAGATACCTAAGAGGCTTTCTGTTAGGTCTGCTGAAGATAAATTTGTATTGCCTGTGCAAAAGCGTGAAGATGATTGTACTGTAAAAAAACTGTTGTAGGAGACATCAGTGATATTTCAACATCAGTATAAAATGAGAGAAAGATAAGGCAGTGGGTAGATGTTTCCCACCAGCATGACTGTAGCAGTGCTTCATGTTACCGCTTTCTTGGTTGCTTGTTATCACCTTTCTTCTGGTGTTTATCATCCACAGAGGTCTGCAGACACGGTGGATTCTATGCACTGCACTTGTACTGAAGCATATGAGAACAATCATGCTCCTTGTCGTTATGTTTGCAGGGATAAGTCTGAAAACATAAACTCAGTGTAAATCAGTGCAGCAAGGTCTGTTGAACCAATAACTCCATGAGGTATGAACTTCCCCCTTGTCT
Organism: Orthonyx spaldingii; assembly: GCA_013397795.1. Taxonomy (NCBI): domain Eukaryota; kingdom Metazoa; phylum Chordata; class Aves; order Passeriformes; family Orthonychidae; genus Orthonyx; species Orthonyx spaldingii. Next base: position 475,683 of record VZTJ01004371.1, on the reverse strand, counting down.
CCAATAAGGCCCTGTCAATACCTGGTCTGATTTAAGGCTATGTTGAAGGAATTCTTTCCCGATGGGTGAGAGTGATGCTGGAAAGAGTTGGGTCTGTGAGCTGTTGGCTGAGGAGGGCTTTAGCTGTAGCACCACATTGCTACCAGATGTATGAGCTTTGCTGATTGAGTTGTTTCGTGATGAGTCATTGAAGTTAGAGTTTGAAGGGGAAGATTTTTGCCAGTTCTGGTGTTCGGTGAAATGCAAGTAGCTGTCATTTTCCTCATGGGCTTTGAGAGCATTTCTTGCATTTGATTTCTTGTAAGTGTGAAGCAGGATTTTTCAAGAGTTGTTACCATGAAAGACAACATTACTGGCTGAGTGTGGATAACTGGTTTTGCATCTCAGGAACTTAACACTATGCCTAGAACCAATTAGCGACTCCAGATGGGCTCATTATCATTGATTTTAATAAATGAGTGATAATTTCTAACACTTACTTGCTGTAAGAACTGAACTCCGTTCTGAGATAAGGGTGGGTTTTTTGTATACTGTGTATTGTGAAGATAAATAGCAGTTTTGCCTGCATATAGATTTGCAAAGTGAAGAGAATCTTTTTAATAGTCTCAAGGTATGGGACAGAAAATAATGAAAATAACATTCTGTGAAAAGGGCTTTAGAGCTTTTAATTTATAAGACTGCACTTGTGAAGACAAACCATTGCCTCTAAAGAATTTGCATATTGTTTTTAGTAGCAATCTTTGCCATGCACATTTCTGCTCCTGCGTTCAGCAGAAACCATTTCTACTTGTCTCAGAGTATGAGACCTTCAGCTTAAAAGTTTTCCTCTGTCAGGCACATGCACATCTCTTTGTCCCAGTTCTGAGCATTCAATAAAATGCTTCTTATTGATGACAAAAGTATTTGGGTTTAAGTATATTTTCGATTTGAGAATATAAAATACAATTGTCACTCACCTGTTCATTGTATGGTAATTAAGGTAACATTGGTGTTTAAAGGTCTCACAGGAATTTGCAGTATCATAGTTCTAGCTGCTGTACAGATGGCGATGCTTTCTGTGTTGAAGAGATGGGGACCAGCTATTTAATTGTACCTAAGACAGGACTACTCTGTTTTTGATAATGCCTGGTGGGTAATTTTACTAAGCTCTTGGATGTGCAGTTGAGTGCTGAGACTCCTTGCTGAGAGATTGGGCACAGAGTGAGAAAGTCTAAAGTCTAAGTATGAGATGAGAAACTGCAGTGGAGACATGAGTCTGACAACTAGCGAGGAGTGAAGCTAGGCTCAGAACACGACTCTCATGGGTCCCATCAAGCACTGCCTTTTCTGAAGAGAGATGGTGATGCTATGTTGACTAACAGCTTGTTTGCTAGACAGCTCTGAGTTGTACACATAGTTTCTTAACTACAGGCTATTTACAACAGAGGTGCAATTATAGAACCTGAATTTTAAGACTGAGGATGATCTGACAATGTCAAATTACACAATTCCTGTCTGTTGCATGATTATACTCGTGATAGGTTAACACCTGTCTTGAACAGATTTTGTTACCTATTTCTGATGTTTTGTCATCTCCCTTCCTTTGTTAATTCTTTTACACCTCATGTATACAGGCAAGAACTGCATTTGGAAAGGTCATAATATGTCTTTAATGGCTCAGCAGATTGACTGTCGACATCTTCTTTTTCATTAGTCTTTTCCTGATGACCTGCTTTACTGTTACTGGTTTTTCAGTGCTGAGGGTATCAGCAGTGTAAAAAGAGACCCGATCCATACATGAAAGGGCTTATGTTGACTCAGGAGTTTGACTCAGTGATCCTTGTGGGTCTCTTCCAACTCAGGATATTCTGTGTTACCAGAAAGCTTAGTCAAGGAAAACAAACAACAGGCCTTCATTAGAAATGAAGGAAACAGTCCAGAGGTCACCTTGATATTTGGATATTACGTACAAGTGTAGTTGTAATACAGCTCATGAAAAAGTCTTTTTATTTGTCCATGGGAAGCCCATTCCACCATGAGAGAAGAGTGTGACAGGAAGGGAATGAAGTGCTTAGTTTGTAGAGGTGTCTGGGATAACCCAGGGAAGTGAGAATACAGGAGAGACACTGTAACAGTAATTACGCCATCTTCATTTTTGACTGAAATAATGTCTCTTTTATTGCCCTAGTAACTGGGAGCTAATTGAAGAAAAAAAATCTGAAAGACGACAACAAAAAAATCAGTGGAACTTTTCAAGTATTTGCTTTTCCCTTTCCTACCATCTGTAGTCACTTTTGCCAGAGAATGTTCTCACTCAGTAATTTTCCAGTGATTTCAAGGTAGCTCTTTTCTTTGTTTCTCTCTTGCTTCTCTGCTCCATGAGTTCTTTGCCATTGCTTTCTAAACCCTGATATATTTGATGAAGAGAAAGTGTTAGCAGTTTTTGAGTCCATAACCCCTTCAAGGTGATTTTCTATCAATTTTGTTAGCTCTGTTCAAATGCTTCCACTTTACAGATCTGGCTTCTGTAGTCTTCTGGCCATGGCTCCAGAATCATTAATGCTGGGTCACCCAATGATTCAAATTTGATCTGGGTCAGGTGTGGGTGTGTGATCATATTTCTGCTGAACTGTTTGGAAAAACAGGAGTTTATGGGGTTTTTTTCTCTTTGTTCTGGGAAGACTGGCAACACCTGTTTAGAATAAAACGACGTTTTTGTCTGAATTTATTTGCTGTGATGTAGAGACTACATGTCCATACAAAGTGTTATGCTCAAAACCTTGTTCACGGGCAGAAAGGCAGTGTGTTTTTATATAGCAAAGAATTTATTCTTAGTGTAACTGAATTTTTGGAAGTCTAATCATGATTAGTCCAGATGCAATTATTACAGAAAAAGAAAGGATAATAATGAAGTTAAAACTGTCACACATTCCGTTCTTGGTTTCTACCCCTCTTCCTGGTGTTACGTTTACCCCTCTTCTGCTCATCTGGGTCCCAAGGTTGCTGATTTTATTCTGGTAGTAGTGAGTGTTAGAGCAAATTGTCAGCATCTGGAATCCTTTGCTGGGAGAAGTATGAGGTTCATCATGTTGATTTTTTTCCTTCTTTCTTTAGTGTAGGATCCACCTGGGGTCATTTTAGTAAGTTTGGTAAAATTACTTTACACCTACCTCATTTCTTCATTGGTCTGCAGTTCCACATTGCATCTGAGTTTTTGCTATATATAGTTGCTTTCATGGGTATTAGATACTATTTCTTTGTTCTCCCTGTTACCTCTGAAGCCAGTTTTGTCCAGCTCCAAGTCTGCATTTCTTTGGTTGATCACTGGTACGTTTTTTATGGCCAAAGTTTCAGGTGCCAAGCCTGTGCCCCTTTTTCATCCTGTGCCTCTACTCTTCCATGCCACATCCTGTGTCTCCACTTCTCCAGTTCTCTGCTGTGGTATCAGGCTGTTGTATTTCTCTCTACAAAGTTACTATGTTAGTGGTAAATATTCTGTATAGAATAGTTGCTTTTTACTGCTGTCTGTGCAAAACTGGTTGTACCACACACAAGCAAAAAAAACCAGGGTGGATATACATGCCTGACCAGTTACAGAAACTGCAGTCATACCTAAACCAGTTAAACCAAAGCTACAAGCAGACCAAGAAGAGTTTAGGCAAAGCAAAAGTGACAAGTCCCAAGGCCTTGAAAATTCACTAGAAAGCTTATGGCCTATGAAGAACAATGGCAGTACTGAATGACAGGGCAAAAGGCTAACCCAACTATTTTTTTCTGTACAAAACATAACTGCTGGAGTGAATATACCTCTGATCATTGCTTGGTGTTTTGTGATCAAAGTGTTTGCTGCATTTTTACCCCTCTACAAAATGCACTAATACATGAATGACTGAGCTGAACCACAACCTCATTTGTACCTTCTGCCTTTAGTGAAAATAAAGTATTTATGCTGTTTTTCTTGCTCTGCTAATAAATCCTGTTATTGACTTCAGTTGATATTGCTGCTCAATGGTGTTCTTGAAGAGAAGAGTTGCACAAATTGGTGGTAGGACTGCCCTCATGAACGGGTTCAGCTAAATCTGCCCATGAAAGGGCTGGAGGCTGGGAACGAGTTGGTTACAGTTGTGAGATTGAAGGGCCTGTCTGCTGGCTGTGGAGAGCAGATGCTGAAGGTAAGGGCAGGTCACTGGAACCTGTAGTACCAGAGATGAACTGCTCATGGATGACTGTCAAAGTCAGTTGATTTAACCAGCAGATGGATGCCTTTAACAAATCAAAACTGACCAGCATCTCATTTGTAAGTAGAACCTCTCTGAAAAGAAATGAAAAGTGTGGGATCTTCTGCTAATATTTTACCCAAGTTGACTTTTGGAGTAGACTGTTCTTGAAAATTCAGGCTGTGTCTTCCAGTCTGAGATTGGATAACTCACTCCCACACTGAAAATGAACCCCCACAACTTATGAGGGAGTACTTCCCAAGTCTTTTTCCTCGAAAGGTGAAGCAACAGAGTTGTCATTACACTACTAGTGCTAACAGAGTAGTCATTAAACACCGGGGTGTGAGAAGGAGGATGTGGGGGATTGTTGTTGGATGTGCTCAGAACTTGGGCCAGCAGAGCAGTCTTGGGCCTTCAGTATTCCCACCTGTTTGGGTACACCTTCTACTGATCAGTGCTGCCTCCAGCACCACAGAGAGACAGAGTTCACCTTTTTTTGCTAAAACATACTCTGATTCTGGATTCCACATTTTGATTCCACTTTCTGCTTCTACCTTGCATAAAGAAAAATACAGGCATCCTGCATGAGATTTTTCTCATCTGATTGGATTGATACAGAGTTCTGGTAGTCTCTGGGTTGTTTTTTTGTTTTTTTTTTTATTTTTTTATTTTTTTAATTTTTTTTTTTTTTAGACAATGAGGAAGAATGAGTCATCGCAGTTTCTCCACGGTGACTCTAAGTAGAGCCCACAGTAATTCAGATGTGACCACCTACACAGAACTCCCTCCCCATCATTGTGGTAAGGGCAAAGAGAGCATTGAATTTGGGTTGTTCTCAACTCCAAAAAAGGAAGGAGCTATTTCTTAATTCACAACATTCTTCTTTTTTACATGTTAACTAAATATATTCGCAACTGAGAAGAGAGCAGAGATTTGTAGTCTGGTTTCCTAAGCCCCATTTCTCCACGTATGTGTGTATATCTGTCTAGTTTATCCACTGATAATTTTTGTAACGTTTGGACAGTTTTAGCCATGTTTGACAGAGGAGTGAAAATAGTAACTTGTGACAAGTTTTGCATTTAAGCAAAAATGGAGATAGGAAGGGAGGGCACAGCAGTTCTTCCTTTACAGTAAAAGTTTGTTTGATTTTCAACACAAGGGAATACTTAGATGAGAAGGATGTCACGAATATATGCAGATTGTTTTGGACAAGGCTTCTCTCAAGTTGGAGAAATATGTTATATTCTCTCATTTTTGGATTTCCTTCTTTGCCTGTGCTTTCTCTGGTGTCTGCAAAAGGCCGTGTTCAGTTAAAAACATAAAGTAAATACAAACTGCTCTGCCACAAGACACTGATCTTCAGGAAACCAGGATAGGATCCGGTTCAGATTGCTATATCTCCATGGGAAGTAGGTATCTAAAAGCTCCCTACTCTCATCAGAACTACTCCACAAGTAATTCAGTAGAGCATAGATAAGTGTCCACCCTGGGAGGGCTGAATTGTTGTCTAAACTCCACTGCTTGGGTTTCCATTGGCTAAGTAGAAGCAGAGACACCCGTGTTATCCACCAGCCAGAGGCAAACCATTCTGACCTCAGTGATCCTACTCCTTTTTTATTTACTTGGTTTTTCACATACACTGATTTGTGCTTGAGGAAGCAGAATTGAAAGGAGGAAGTGGCTGTGGGTGATCTTAGATTAGCCCTCATTTCAGATGAATAAGAACTGATGTACAGAAAATCCTCAGATGAGTTTGCATAGTTTGTGTTTCTCATTTCATTGCAAGGCAGAAGAATTTGAAAGACCTTTGTTTTCAACTTGTACTCTGGAAGTTCTTCCTCCTGTTGAGAGGGAACTTCTTGTATTTTAGTTTATGACCATTGCTCCTCATCCTGTCGCTTGGCACTATCAAAGTGAGTCTGGCACGATCCTCTCAGCACCCACCTTGGAGATATTGATGAGATCTCTTCTCAGTCTTGGCTTCTCACACAAGTGCTCTGTGTTTCTGAAAACATCCTTGAATTTCTGAAAATAAAGCCCCATAATTATTGAATACTTGTTGGACTTGAGCCTTGAGATTTTGCTAGGGACCAGTTTCATGCAGGGACTGAACTGTCAGCAGAATAAAGGTGTTCCCAGTCTTTTTTTCTGAGCTGAATATGGCGGAGCACATGGCTGCGTAGTGTCTGTGAAAGCTTAGCAAGGTGTTACAGTTTTGCTGGGTGATACAAGACTCTCCAGATTGGCTATATTTATACATCCTTTCCTCCTTTTTTTGATTTTTCCCAGGATGGAACAAGTAATGTCATTGATTGGTAAATTGCTGTTATTTTTAATTCCTGTGGGTGTTAGGTTTATGGGGGTGAGTGGGTTGTGTGGTATGTGTTTTAAAGAAAATCAGAAAGTTTAACAATATGTGTTACGTTCTAACTAAGGTGTTTCTTTAATAGGGACATAGGAAGGAAGCTAAAGAAAAACTGAGACAGCACATGAACTGTGAGAAGTACATGTATATTTGGTTAATCTATACACAATTGGTTCTTAGTACGTAACTAGAAATTGAGGCACTGCCAGAATACAAATAGTAAAAGAGAAGTTATATCTGTCTTTTTACTCAGTTCTTATTTCTATCCTAAGGTAAGTACTTATTAATACAATTTTTGTTTCTCTGTCTTTCCTTGATCAAGTTAATAGATTTTTCCTAAAAAATAAAAATAAAAATTAACAAGCAAACAGAAGATTTTATATTCTGTGTTTCCATTTTTTTTTATTTCTCCTTGTTCTCCGGTTCTAGACTAGTTTTTGCAACTTAGCATGGGAATGTCAGAATTTGCATCAAAATCCTGTTAGTTTTTTACTTGCATATCTTTCTTGATAAGTTTCTGAAGGAAGGGTGTCAATGTTTATAAGGTAGATATAAGTATTGATTAATTGCAAGGGTGATTTTGAATTGCATATAGGATTTCCATTGTGGCTTTTGTCTTCATTCAAAGTACTTGTGGAGACAGTTCGATGTTGCCAGCTCTCTTTCTCCTGTGGGGTGCAGTGGGAAATCCAGGTTTGCTCTGATGTAGGAGATAGCAGCACCACCCAGGTGTCTTAATTCTCTTCCACAGGACATCCTGAGCCCTGGAAATCAGCATTTTCCGCAGGCAGGGCTAAGAGACAGTGGGTGTTCTTATAGCACCAGGAAACACTTGAAGTTGGATTTGTGAGTTCCCTTTCTGCCAGAGCAGTCATGCAGCATGGAGATTTCCTTGGCTGAGGCGGCTGCCTGGGCTGTCTGGAGGAGAACACTGCAGGTCAGGACATGTGCTGGTTCATCACGGCCCAAGAGATCTCTTGCCAGACGTGTTGTCAGTCAGCAATGTCCCTGATGGCTTTCTGTCTGTCCCAGTGCAGCACTGCATCAGCTATCTGAAGCCTGAGGTGCTGGAATGTCTCCACCTCAGCCATATTTTTTTGACCTAGAAATAGTTTTCTAAGGGCGGGCAAGATCTTCTTCACTTCTAGTTTAGTCCTGCCCTCTGTAGCATCTGATATTTGAAAACAAAGGCTGTAGCTTCTTCTGAGCAATGCCAGAGATGCCAAAAAGCATAGCAATAACCCAGTGTGTAGGAAGGCACAGAGAAGAGCAGGTGGGAGCACTGTTCCAGCAGGCAACCTTGTTTATGTTGACAGTAAATAGGGATGTGTTTTGAACCTCTCTTCATCTTATAATCTTAATTTATTTTCAATGCTAAGGGCCTGTGCTGGTGATTGGAAACCCCTAAGCTTTGGAGCACAGACCCAGATGTGTGCACCATCTCTAGGAAGTCTGTCAAACCCTCCTCCCAAGGGCTGAGCCGGACGGACAGGGCTGCCTTTCCGTTGTGTGTCACCCGGGGAAGGTGGGATGCCTGCCTTGCCCACCACTCTCTGCCCAAACTCCTAATGCTGCAAGCAGAAGTGCTTGTGCTAGGGTGGATTTTGCAATCCAAACATTTCCATTAGGAACTGGAATCAGACCAAAAACCTGGATTATCATCCTGTTTTCAGAAGGTAGTAACTAACATTGGACTTTCTGAATATGGGCTGAAATTAAACTGGTGGAACAGAGTCAAAACGTCAGTTCCTTGTGGAAGTCTGACAAGTTCTTGAATTTTTTATTTTTCTTCTTTCCTCTTGTAGCTGAGCATCATCTCATACCAGCTGGGAGCTTGTTAGAAATCGAACTTCCCTTTTGTTCTGCTCATGAATACAGATCATTTTGTGGTTATCTTTCTTGTGCTGGTCAGAGAATATTGGTTCAGGGGTCTCATAGCTCCTGTTCTTCCTGGTTTTTACCTTCTGGGTTGTTGACTCATGAAAGCATGATACTGTTGGCTCCTTGCTGTTATTAATTACATGATGCATATTGGTTTGTCTTTGGGCGTTGGTCTTTATTCTTGGAATCTTGCAAATATTTTAAACAACCAGCCTATTGTTTAGCAAGTGCTCTACACACACTGTAGGCCTTTTGTGAATTTCAGTTTAAAAAAATAATAAAAGAATGACTAATGGAGCACGAACGGTGCTTGTGACACTGTAGTCCATTGTGTAACTATTGAGAGCAAAATTTGCATTCCTAGAAAAGCTTGTTCACAGTCAAAATATAGGACATTCTCTTTGTGGCTCATGGGAAAAGATGTACTGTATATTCAGCTCAAGATGCTACTTGGAAGGATCAACTTTTGAAAAATGTCATTTTCCTCCCTTGGAACATTGAAGTCAGACTGAGACCTGGCTTTGCTTGGCAACAGAAGTGGCTTTTTCATTCAGGCAAGTGACATGGCGGGGGGCTATTTTAGGTCTCTCACATACATGCACCATGATTTGTTTGCTAAAATGGCTTCTCTTTTAGATGATGTTAAACTCTCTGACATTGATAACCCTTTTGAATACAAGAGTACATTATTATATGATATAAATATCTACCTTTTCTGAATGCCAGAGGCAGCCTGACAGTTGATGCTTTTCTTTCCTTCAAAAACATATTTGTTTATGGCTTTTAGTTCTTCCGCTCTGAGGTTGTCAAGCAGAGGTTAAAGTGGAATCTTTAAATGTTTAGAAAAATTGTGAGTTCCAGTCAACTCACCTGAAACTAATAGCTGTCTGTCCTGCATGTGCCTAAAAAGACAGGTGCTCAGAGAGGTAAGGCTGCATCTCATGTATGCTATAGGTAGCTTGCTGTGGCATTTGTTGTCTAGGTAGAATTAGCTTGTTTTGACTTTCTATTTCGCTGTGAAGAATTAAGATCCAGTCACTGCTCACCGGAGATACCACTCCTTTGTCTGTCTGCGAAATCTCTTTGAGAAAGGGGTTGCCTGTTATAATGGGCACACGTGGTGCCAATCACTGTGGGATTTCTGTCCTGGGAGGGATGGTGTTAAAATGCTAAAACTTAATTTACAGCAGCAGAGCCTGTTCTGGCCCCATGGCAGAGAGGAATCCAGCATAGAGTGCCCAGCTCCTGCTGCAAGGCCCTGGCTCCGTCAGATGCCAGCTGAGCTTTCAAGTGCTTGCCTGGAGAGGGGTGTGTGAGGGACTTCTGAAGCCCCTTAGGAGTATATGTGTATACACAGATAAGGACTATGGGGACCACTTAGCTAAGACCCACAGAGAGTTGCTGCGAATGGGAGAGTCTGATGTGGGCAACAGCTGGGTGTCCCAGGCCTGTTCAGCTAGTACTGGCTAGGACAGAGCCATATTCATGGGGAACAAGCACTGGTTTGTCTCCCTCCGCTCTGATGTGACTCAGGAGGTTTTTCAGTATTACTTTTTTCTTCTCTCGAAGAAACAGGAGTGTTGTCAGTCTGAGTTTGGGAAGTGAGCGGGGAGCACTCAATACCTCTGCAGCATTATACTTGTAAGAGAACTGCCCAAGTGCTACAAGTGCTTCTATTCATGGCCCTGCTGTAAATTCAGATCAATTGGACCCTGCTCTCTTGGCATCTGGAGCTTCCAAATTAAATTGTATTTGCCACTCGTCATCATTAATTTGCAGTTTTCACCTTGATTAATTTTTAGGAATGTACATAATGAGAAACTTTTAAAAAAGCAGGAAGAGAGGAAATGGCAATTTGCCCTCTGCAGTGTTTTTCTCATTTATGATCTCTGTGTCTGAAACTGTATTGCTTAGTGGTGCATTTTGTCACCTGTTTTCCATGTCAGTTCAGTGACTATTGAAACAAAATATTCTGTTTGAAACAGAAGAAATGATGTGAGCAGTTCATGCCAATTAGCATCTGAGTAATTGGCACACCTTTGCAAGCAATGAAGGAGCTGCTTGTTGTACTGACAGGGAAAGAATATTCATAAAGAAGGTGCTGGAAAAGTGACTTTATCATCACTGTCTGCTGATTTTGGTTGTGTTATTTATAGGATTGAGCCAGATTAGGATTTTAAGACACTGGTACAAAAAATAGGTGTCCTCAAACCCTATGCATGTACTGTAAATAAAATGGACATATTTTCCAGGGATGTGTTTCCAGAGGTGTTTCCCACAAATTGTTCCTTCAATTTTTTGTAGAGTTCTAAGTGTTAAATTCATATGCATATTCCTGCTCCTGGATTTAGGAGGGGAACTTTAGGAATCAGAACTTAATATTTTTTTCCTTCTTTTTACAGTCTCTGTTTTATTTTTTTTTGTTTTGGTTTTTTGTTTGTTTGGTTTTTAGACGGTATCTTATTTTGAAGCAAGACAAAAGTGTCTTTTTAACTTTTCAGTCTGAACAAGTGTCACAGAACCATAGAACGGTTTGGGTTGAAAGAGACCTTGAAGGTCATCTAGTTACAACCCCACTGCCAGGGGCAGAGACGTCTTCTGCTAGACCATGTTGCTCAAAGCCCCATCCAACCTGGCCTTGAACACTTCCAGGAATGCAGCATCCACAACTTCTCTGGGCAACCTGTGCCAGTGTATCACCACCTTCATTGTACCCAGTCCCTTTCTGCACAGGATTTACTTGTCTTTAGGAAGGTGTATATAATTTATGTTCTTGCTGATCAGAAGTATAGTAGAATGACTATATGTGTATTTTATATTTTTGCTGAACAGAATGAGGCACACCTCTAAGAGCTTGCTCTGAAATGACCATTCTCAATAATTACAGGCTGGGATGGTTTAGCCAGATCACACCTCATATTCATTTTGTGACTTTGTCTAAGGTTTTGCCAGAAGTTGTTGTCCAGTTTTAAGTGATGCATGAAATAGTTTATTGTGACTTTCTTTCGAGTCACACGACCTAAGAGAAGAGGTTCCATAGAGTGGTCATGCTTCAGCCTGATGTTCAAAGAAAGCTCTTCATAGAGATCTAGTAGAAGTTTTTCTTTCCTCTGAAGTGTAAGGATAGCAAAGTAAAATGTGCTGGGTTTGGAGTATGAAGAATGTTGTGTTAAGTTCCCTAAAACAGGGGTAAGGATACAGGTAGGAGAGCTCAGTGCTGCAGAAATGGTGCACTTGTCTGCATCAGGTTAAAACTTCAGGGCTTCACAGTTTGATTCTGGCAGTTTCTTTGCATCTTTGTGCTTATCTTCTGCCTGACTTGGTTCACTGTCATGCTCAGATCTTCACGAGGTCAAATTGCCCTCTTCAGCAGCTGTACTTGTGCTTTTTACTTCCAGGGAAAACTATTGCTTCTCTGTGCTAGGAAAGAACTTCATAGTCAAACTGTTAGTGTAACAGTTGCCGAAACAAATGGCAACAAGTGGCAACTTTGTTTCTCTTCCGGGGCTTTCTTATACATCACATTTTTTACCTTGCAAGGAGATTGCCTTGTATCATTAATGGCAAATGCCATTTAATGATACTTTTTGAAGTGGTTTAAGACTTCATCACCGGTTTCACGCGAAGTAGTTCTCCTGCACATTCCTAGTTTACCAGGTCATATTTGTGCATTGCAGACACTTCTGTTTGCAGCTTCTTTCCATCTTTGTTGACAGTTTAAGCTCAGCACACTGGCATACCTTCAATTCTGCTATGGGTGCAGTAATACCTTGCAATTGCCTGAACAGGAACCACCGGAGGGCATCTGTCTTAGTCTGAATTATATTTGAAAAACCATCTGGCATATTGCGAGATAGTCCTAATAATAACAATGAACACTTTATCTGGAGTTGAGTCACTGTTCTCCGTTTCCAGTGTAATTCTCCTATTAGTTGTATGTATGTATTCCATATAGCCAAAGGGTTACTACTGCGTGCAGGTACTGTATAACACCATTGTGTCGACAGCTCACGCTTGGGCGCATTTATCATTCAAAATCTGGCTATAAAGAAAAATATTTAAATAATAAAAATAGTTACCAAGATGAAACACACAGATCAGTGTTAGTTGCATCCTAGACCTGTTTCCTGCTTCTGTGTAGGGGAGGAATGAGGAAAGGAATAAATGGGGATGGCAGTCACAGGAGTAAGGTGCTTTCTTTGAAGGTGCTTTTGACCTATTGAATGAGTCTCTTTTCATACTTAACCACACATCCATCAACAAGGACAATGAAGAGCTGCCTGGGCCTGAAGCATGGGAAGATAAATGCTCCAGGAGGTCCTTGGTCTTCCTCACAGGAACTCACTTATTTTTCTGTAGGCAGAGCTCAATGTATTTTGTGAATCTGAGTATATGTTGTTCCCCAGAACTTTAATAAGGTTCAGAGATAATCCCATACTTTTGCATATTTAAGTAGTATTGAACCAGACCTTCAACTAGCAGTGACTGGCACAGCTCTAGTGATTTTTAACCCTGGCTGAAATCTGTCCAAACCTACCTGTGTTCTCAGATGTTTGTCAGGTGGCCCCCAACACAGCACTTCCATGTGCCCATCATGCCCTGGCCATCCCTCAGGTCTGCTCTGTGTTGCCTTACTGGTGAAACACAGCTGTTGTGGGATTGTCCCTGTGAGAACAGAATGTCCTCAGTGGGGTCCTCAGCAGATTAAACTGATGCCAGACATACCCATCATGCTGCCAAAAGTACTGCACGAGACAGCTTTAACTTTACATTGGCAAAAGCTGGGATAACGTGCAGAAGTCATGACAGAAGCACGAGTAAATGATTTGCCTGAGATGATGCAGAAGGGCTGGTGGCAAAGCATGGAGAGAGCTCTGGTCTCCTCACTTTGAGTTTGTGTGCCAGTCCTAGGATGTTCTCCTGCTCTCCCCCACCCAAACGCATATGAAACTGTGTGGTTTGAGGATCTTTGCTATTGTACTGGCAGCAGAGGAGAGCTAAGATTGACTAAACCACTGAAACTAATAAACTTCTCATGTGCACGCAGGGACATCAGATTAATTAGTTTGCTAAGCAGCGGAGCTGGAGCTGTGCAGCTGCCTGACAACGATAAGAGGAGGGAGCGGCAAACCAGTGGCTTTTCTGCTGTCTGCTCCTTCCGTCCATCTCAGCTCCCTGTAAATGGCAGATGAGGAGAACAGAGGTAGCGAGCCAAACATATGCAACCTATGCATACTGTGCCGAGCTGCATAATCCAGGGTATTGTTCGCTGTGTGTGCAGGCGTCTCTTCCCAAAAGCTCCCACTGCTGTCACTGGAGGGAGGCTTCACTGGTGGTTTCTGCGGGAGCACAGGGACATTGGTGTGGGGAGCTTTTGAAAATCCACTTCTAAAATGCAAATGCTTTCCTAGTTTAACAGCCACTTGAAGCCAAGCGTGATCAACAAACACAAAACGCTTTCACTGCTCAGACATGCTATGGATTATGGTTCTCCCCCTTTTCCCTTTTCTTTTTCTTTTTTCCCTGCATAATACAGTTTGCCTCTTAGTTTGGCGAAGTGAAATTCACAATTTCATAAAAATCTTTGGTCTACAATGATTGGATAATCGCTGCTTGTATATTAAGCAGTCACTGGGAATGTACCCAGGCAGACAAGTTGTGTCAGCGGAAAAATTGGTGAAATTTTGATCCTTTTGTTAGCACTCTCCCTTCCTGGGAGCTATTCAGAGCCGGTTGGACAGACAGCTCTTGGGGCTGTTTGGGTCTAGCTTGTCCTAGCTTTGAGGCAGAGAGCCTAGCATGCTCCATTAAACCTGTCCTGTCCAGGCTTTCCAGCTCCCTTTTCTGTCCCTAAAGGATGTGAAATTTTTCATGCAAATGCTTCTACCAATAACTTACTGTGCTCAGTGATTTTGCAGTGGTCACTTGGTTGAGTAAGCTGTCCTGCATGGTGTACAGGGACAAGTCAGCCGCTGGTGTGCCCTGGCTGAGGTACTTATACCTGTGCTAAAGGATTTGTGCTCAGAAGAGTCGCTGACCTATAAATGCATTTAAATACACAAAAGTTTGGGCCCTGAAAGGGGAGGGAGCTAGAAGGCATGGCTTCTGGAGGCTCACCCTGAGCTGGAGGCTTAGCCTGAGCCTCTGGCTCCCCCGGCTGGAGCCAGTGTAGGAGAAGGCATAGTGGGGACCCAGGGATAGGAGTCAGGCTTGTCACCCAGCCTTAAAGGCAGTTACAGTATCTGCTTGCTCTTCATTGTTAACTTTAAGTACCTTTAAGTACCTTAAAGTACATTCTGAGTACCATCTCCTTATAGGTTGCTGTACAGTAAACGGGTGCTGCTGTGTGGAATGATTAAGTGTTTTCAGGGTTTTTTTAAACATGCTTTTAAAAATCAAATTAATTAAACGGGTGCAAACACGAGGGTGAAAGCTTGGAAACTGAGGACTGACCGTTCAGAAACCAGGCTGAAAGAAGTTTCAAGGGAACACATAAGGGGTCTGAGCTCGTTTAAGTAAAGTAATGTAAAAATGTGGTTTAGTGCTAAGCCTAATTTAGCATGCCTGCAGGCTGCTGTGCGCAAAGTGTTCTCAGCCTTCCTCCTCATCTCCAGATACAGATTCCTTCCCTCTCTGTGTGCTGCATCTGATGATTTATATAGCCATGTAATGAATCCAATCAGCTCTGTTACCCAACAGAAGACTCTCTTCATGTTTATTAATAGTTTACGGCCCCATCAGATCAGCAGATTGAATCGTGCATCCCATGGTGCCCATCCAGCACAATGGAGATGGCAGCAGTCTGCAGTATGGGTTGAGAGGAGAGGGGAATGCAAGCAGCCGTCAGCAGCAGCAGACACTTTATATCAACTTTGTTGTAATGTGAAACTATACACAAATTCAGTGCTTATATGAGGCCTTTTCATTCACAGGAATGGGAGGTTTTGCAGATTCAATTCTTGCTGTTTTAGTGTACGATAATTTTCTACCTGAACAGAGACTGTAGTGTGGCTGTGGCATGAGTTGTATGCACAAGTGCCACTGGCCATCAGGAATTATGTGAGTTTACCTGGCAACACTGCAGGAGCTGAGAGTGTTGGAAAGCTGAGTGATTATCTTGAACCTTGTACAACAAGTGCATTTGGTGGAATTGTGTTAATCGATTGGCCACCAGTGTCATTTATTTTAAATAACATTTTACTGTTCCTAAAGGTTCCATTTTGAAGTTTCTACTTTGTAGGATGAAAGAGGTGCCAGTACTCTTTAATTCTTGAACAGATAGGACTAACTCCCAACAAGAGCCCAATTTTTCTGTAGTCCTTTTTGGTTTTAACACTCCCTGTGCAATACTTTGCCAAACTCCAAAGGATAGAAATAAAAATGGGATATTTTGGCCTTTTGGTGGCTGTTTATCAGCAGCAAAACAATTTTCAGACAATTAACAAATCTCCAGGCCTTTGGAAGCTCAGATACAACTATTTCTAGGTTGTCACATGTCTAATTAATATAAGCAGTAATGGTAATACTCCTGCTGGTATTCTGCTTTGGCCAAGGCTAGGCTTCCAAGTCTGATAGCTGATTCTTAAGAGTGTCTTTATACCCAGCTAAAACCTTTCTGGGGTCAGTAAGAGTGTGGGAATTAATTGCCACGAGTAGCGTTTATCACTGTACAGTGACTTCAGGGAGTAATGTTGTACCACGTAGGATCTTTCGTTACAGTCATCTGGGGTTTTAAAAGACTTAGTATCAAATGCTAATTTTAAGCAATTATGGTTCTAGGAGAGATTAAATAAAAATGCTCTAAAATATAAGTTTATTTTAATTGCTTACAGCTATATTAGGAAAACTGTATAGAAAAAGACAGTTTTTGTTTTGCTTTGTTATTTAACGAATCACATTTTATATCACCAGAGATGTATGCTGGGAGATTCTTTAATTCTCTTCAGGTTTGTATGTATCCTTGAAGAAGAAAACTTGTGTGTGATGAAAAGAGTTTTAATTCTGAATTTCTTCTACCACTGTACAGCTGCGGTTGGAGCTGTGCTGGCGTGCGTTCAGGAGTCTGTCTGTTTTCATCCCCTTGCAGCGCACTAATGTCTCCCATCTGAAAGGCTGAAATGGAGGGCCTTAGTTTCTGTAATTTAGGATTTGATCCAGTGTTAAGGAAACTTCCCTGTCCAACCATCCAGGAGCCAGTCTGACAGCTGCTCTCTCACCACCTGAGCTGGGACTGAAGCCCCTTCACAGCTGCACACCCCACACTCACGGACAGACCAGGTTTCTGTACCATCTCAACCCCACATTTCCCATAACAGAGTCTTAGACATCCCAGTCCTTCAAATAATTTAATCATGATGAAGTAACTGAATAACAAAATAGCAGCTTGCGCTGCTGTCTCCAAGGAGGGACCCCAAACAAAGGGAACCCTGGTGTACCCTGACAGTCTAAATGCAGGAAGGTCTGGGGGTCATTGGCTCCTGCTGTGTCTCTGAGTCTCCGGTCACCTGGCTGGACCACAGGTCCCCAGGCTTTTTGCTGTGCAAAGGGTTGGCAGTTCTGGCCTCTTGACTTGGGCTCTTGCCACCCACAGCTCAACCTGCAGCTCTACTGCAGCTGCTCACCCAGCTTTGGGCGCTGAGTGTGTTCCTCAGCACAAGCTGGTGGTTGTGTTAATGTTGGCTCAGTCTGAGCTGAGATTTAGTAATGAGTTGTGTACACTTTGGTAATCCCTGGTAATGGCAAGTAAAACAAGTTCTCTTAAAGCACTGCTGAGGGCTGAATAACTGAGAATGGAAAGGGTGGGAATAGTGAAAAATGCCTGATATGACTGTAAGCGAGTGGCTGGACTTGTCAGCTTTTGAACCTTCTTGAGCACAGTTTTGAAACACTCTGGTGTTTCTCTTTATAGCGCGTCCACGTCACAGTCGGACCAATCCACTCACACCAAATCTGCTTCTGCTGTGTCGTCTGACTCCATCTCCACCTCAGCAGACAACTTCTCTCCAGATTTAAGGGTATGTATGTTTTGTCTTAAAAAAGAAAAATTACAAAATGTGACCTCCTTCAGAGAATATGTCTTGCTTCTCTGATCTGGATATGGTAAAATAATGGCAGCTTTCAGTACCGCCAAAATATATTTAGCCAAATTACTGAAAGGACCTCAAATCAAACAGGTGAAATTGAAGTTTAATCTCTGCCATATGATGTCTTTCTTTATAAAGTCGTTTAATCTTCCAAAAGCTGACTCTGCAATCCTCACTTGGAGATGAATTTTCAAAGCAACTCCATTGTCTTTTAGGTGCTTTAAGTAAGTGAAATCCTCAACCTGTCAGTTATGTATACTTTTTCGTCCTGTTGTGTGTATATATATATATAAGAGCTGTCCTATCATGAGACCTTCTACTTGTTTGTAAACACTGAGTCCTTGGAAGTACCTTCTTTCAGAGATAGATTACAATCTCCAAGCTGATAAAAATAATCTTCTGTCACAATGAATTGCTCTGACATTAAAAGAGTTCAAACAGGGCTCTTTTAAGTCTGCTATTAGATTAGTTAATTATAAATTCAGAGTTCTAGTTTGGTGTCATAGGAGTTTTGAAAGCTATCACTATGCTCCTCTTATGAAACCAAGGGGTTTGCTGATATACCTTAGCTTTAAAAAAAATGTCCCTGAGTATAGAACTATTGGTACCAGTACATTCGAGTAACAACTCGAGCATTTCCCAGCTGTAGTTGAGAATCTTTATAAAAACGAAACACAGTAAAATTGCACAAAAATCTGTGATTACAAAGCTAATTCTTGACAACCATGATGATTTTTCATCCCATGAGTGTTGTCTCAGTCATCCATAATTAATAACAGAGAGTCCACCTGTTCACAAGTGACAAGAATATGAGTGTTTCTTTCTAAAGGCAGCTTATTAGCCAATTTTAAGCTAAGATTTGGAAATTAATCAGTAGTTTGTGTGCATTCGATGATAGTTTGCACCTTTTGCCTGTGGATACAAAAAGTAATCTTCTGAACATGCCTGGGTATGGAAATTTGTAATGTCTGAAGTTTTTTCCCTGTGAATTTGGGGTGTTCAGTCACTCTAACATACAGAAAACATCATTTTTAGGCTGAGGCTAAGTGACTTACTGATATGATTAAGATTGCAAATTCTGCTACAGCTCTAACTGTATAATATTATATTATATAGATAATATTATTAAAAAATTAAACTTATTTTCTTATTTTTTTACTGAAGTTTGCATATGTGTGATTCCTTTTTCAGTTTTGATGCACAACTCAACTTGCCTTCTCACAATTTTTGTGACACTTCAAGACTGTCTTTAGAACTGGAGGACAAGCTAATACTTCCTTTTTAGAATTGAAGTTTTCTTTCCCTTTTGGTGGTTAAGATGGCTCAACACATTTTCCTTGTAATCCTGATTGTGTCTTGTGACTCTTTCCCCCCTTTTGTCACCTTATCTGTGTGAACTGTAAGCTGTCTGGGCAGGGATTCCATAGCTCTCCTCAGCTTGTCTGGTTTCCTGTTCAATAGGGTCTCTGTATGCACTAGCAATCAAAAACAGTGTCCACAGAGGAATGTTCATTTAGCTGCATGATAGATTTTTTTCAAGCAGAAGATGCATATGTATTCCTGGAGGCCATTAGAAGTGCATAATTTCATGCTGTGCCACAGTTCCTGTAACATGCAGGAGTGATTTCTTCACAGCCTGCCCTCTTTTTTTATTTCTAAACAATCTAAAGTTCAGCCTTGGTTGGAACAAATGCTGCTGCTCTTTCATTTTAGAATAGTGTTTCAGGAGAGATGGTAAAGCATAGAATTAGTTATTTAGGATAAAGTTACTGCCGGCTAAGTGTGAGCACCTACTTCTGCTGGCAAAAGGCTTTTTGCTCTTCACCTGCATCAACTCTGTGTGAACACAATTCAGCACATGCCTTCTGTGCTTCACCTAAAGCTTACTCTTGCAGAGGTGGTGTGAGTGGCTGCAATGCAGCTGTGTGTAGGTGTAAAGCTGTGTCATGCCTTTACACTCGAGTGGCTGCTTGTCAGTGGTGGGCAGACCTAGAGAACATGCATTCCCATGCTCGTACTTGTATCAGAGTTTAGGGAGAAAGGGACAGTTTCCACTGCTACAGGTGGACTTAAATCTCCTAAATGAACTCATGCATTCATCATTTCACTCTTCATTCCTGAAAGTGTGTAATGCTGGAGAGCAGTCCTTGGGGGTCAGATGATCTATTCTCTACCTGTGGACAGCCTCTCCTGTTGGTATTGCCAGTGCGACCATCTGTCCTGAAATCATCACTGTCAGTGCTGGTGAGTTACTGTTTGCTCCCTGGGCTTCCTCTTGGAGCCTGGTGCAAGCTCCCAAAGGGAACAGTTTTTATGAGTAGTGGTCAGCTAATGCTGATTTCTTTAAGGTCTTAAGTCGAGGACAACAGACGTTCTTTCCCTGGGCTTGTCATTCTTTGCCTGGTTTTCTTCGAAATGACATCTGTCATGTGACAGTTCTGCAAGTTTTGAAAGTCAGTTCTGTGAGAGATTTTTTAAGGTCCTGATTGTTTTTGCTGTTTTCTTTGAACTTTCTGAGACAGGGTCTTTCCTTGGATGTTGCAGAAGAGGCAGTACCATTAACTGATACAGTGGCATGAGCATGTTCTCTGCTCAAGCTCTTTCCTTACATGCCTGAGCGTCTTGTGCAGCTTTCATTGGCACATGACAGCATGAACTCCCAAATTCTTACCAGCTACTGAGATTTGAGCTAAGCATCTCTTTACTGTGGGACAAAAAGAGGTCCAACATTGTGCCTGGAAGAATGTAAGAGAACAAACCCTGAAGAGGGAACTGATGCTTTTCTGTGGTAACTCAGTGGTATGGGAGGCAAGTGCCTGGGCTATGCCGTATTCTCCCAGGAAGGTGTTGCATCAGTTAGCTTTAAGAGGTTGAAAATAAACTTTTCAAGATTTTGACGTGGATATGCTATTATGATCTTGTTGTGTGTTTAAATTTTTCCTGTTAGAGTGAATTGCTATGTGGATTCATCATCACTCCTACCTCTATTTGGTCTCTGCCTCTGCATGTGCACTGGCTCAAATTTAGGAATTAAATCTCTGTGACGATGGAAAAACACTTTGTGATAGCTACAATTAGCACTCTTGTTTTCTGTGGGGAATTTTTAGAAGAATAGTAGGCGTCCATTGGGGGGAGGAGACCAGGAGAAGGACCCACCTAATTTCTTGCAGTCTGTGCCTGCAGTTTTCTTTTTGAGTGCAATTAACACTCTGTGTGTGTGCATGCATGTGTGTAATGAGGTAAATGAGACAACCACTGGGGATTCCTACTGAATGCATGTGCAGTATTTTTCCTAAATCTTTCTCCAAAGTATTTAATAATAACCTTTAAGAAGGTTTAGGGTTTGTTTTTTTTAATATATATTGAGCATGTCAGTATCTGGAACTGAGATTAAATTGCCTTTCCAGTAGAAAGTTTACAGAATTTTCACTTCATAAACTAGCTCTAAATAACTTTTGGCTGCTTGAGTTAGTTTCATAGGAAAAAAAAAGAAGAAAAAAACCCAACAAATCAAAACCCCAACAGAAAAACAACAAAGCACTCTCAGGTTCTCCTTCCACCCCCTTCCTGATCTCAAATCTGAAGCTGTTTAGAATTGATTTAGGGTGTATACTCTTGGAGGGATTTTTTAGCAAACACACTGCCATATGTTTTAACATAAGTTATAGATCAGGCAAGAACAGAATTGAAGTAGTTGGAAGTGAAAATGGAGTTGGAAATCCATAGATACTTTGTAATTTGGGTTGAGATGTTAAAAACACCTTAAAGCCAACATTGCCAAAGGGATTGGAGTGTATAAATAGCTGTTATAGATCTGGGAAGTTGGTGGTTAACAAAATACAGTGAGTTTCTTGCTCCTACGTCCTGTAGGCAGTATTTTCTTCTGTGCATATGAGGAGCTGTGTCTGTGCATTTTATAGTAGTTAAGTTTTCTTGCTGATGCTCTTTTATCGGTAGGGATTTTAATTTTAGGTAGCTG
Organism: Orthonyx spaldingii; assembly: GCA_013397795.1. Lineage (NCBI taxonomy): Eukaryota > Metazoa > Chordata > Aves > Passeriformes > Orthonychidae > Orthonyx > Orthonyx spaldingii. The sequence continues at coordinate 454,179 of VZTJ01004371.1, read as the reverse complement.
TTGCTTTATAGGATAATGCATGAAGTTTACCATGTTCAAAGCTTTGGAGTAGCTCTAATAAAAGAGTCGGATCCTGTCCATTTGCAATTGAGAAGCAGTGGATATGGCCAGCAGAGCCTGCTGCCACTTCCCTTAAGAAGAGTACCTTTGCCTGATAATTTGTTAAGGCCATTGTGTTTGCTTTTGGATTGTATGCAGCAAAAGCTTAAACCAAACAATGGAAACTCATATGCTGTTTTCTTTATATTGCTTCTTGCATCCAGAAAGAAGGAAACTACAGCAGATCTATATGTCACCTGCTTAGTTGTGCAACCTTCAGAAAAAGTGGTTCAAATCTCTATTTTAAACATTGCTGTTGTGACCACTAAACCATCGTCCCCTTTGAGGGCAACAATAAGATCCACAATTCCTGGTACTCCTCTGAAGTCGAGACAAAATGCTGTACAAGCATATGACCCATCCTTTGTGACAGTATGTTTCCTACATAGTGATTTTCTTATTTAATATATGACGAGTTGGTGGATTTATAGTGGGTTTATCCATGAGATGCAAAGATATTATTGTAGCATTCCCAGGACTTGAAGGTTAGAAATGTGAAGAAACAGAGTGGCTTGTGTAACCTTAATTTGTTATCTGTTGTGTGTATGGTCAGAGACTGTAGAAAAGCCCATGTGGTATATTTTGTGAGATACATAACTGGTGCATGACAAAAGGTATATGAAGGAGTATTTCCTTCCAAGACAGTAAATGGATACTGTTGCTGTCTGATTAGGTTTCCTGGATTAAATCTGTTTGGGCAAGTCTGCATTCAAGCTAGCCAACCACAATTCCTTTGCACTCGATAGAAGGACATAGATCATTTATGATCTGATCTGTCTCAGCTTTAAGGATATGCCCATGCTAGGTGAGAATGTCATGGAGCTGAGCTAGAGAAGTCCTTGGTGCAGATGTTAGGAACATGCTTTGGGGGCAGCAAGTGATTTCTGTGGATCCCAGCTTTAACTGAGCTCCAGTAAAGGTGCAATTTTATGTCTTTTGAGAACTTAATGTGTTTCTCTTCTGACTGTGGAGACAGTGCAGAGTAATATATCTCCAGGCATAGACTTCTAAAATTGAGGTAAGTCCTGTCCCTCAGGTGATACTGGGCAGGATTAACTGAAATGCCAGTCACTGACTTTGCCACCTTTGTCTTGCTTTATTCTAGCTTTAGTGCAAGTAGCTTAGACTAGGTTTATGTAGAACACACATATTGTTAGTAGAAAAACATATTGAAGAAAGATGTGATTCCCCCTCATCCGTTGCTGTAAATCACTAAAACTAGCCTCAGTGAGCTTTTCCATTACTATCTCTCTGCCAATGCAGGAAGTGTGTCAGGCTTTGGTTATGTGTAACACATGTTCAGCAAGAGCTGGGTTTAGAGAGTGATATAGCATTTTAAACTCTAAGCACTCATTTAAACATTGTTTTTCAGTTTTGATTTTAAGGGACTTTTCAGTCAGTGAGTGATGCTAGCTTGGAAGCACTAAATCATGACAAAACCTCTGCCTCAGCTCCTCCATGGTAGTTGAAGACTTTCTGCCCTGCCAGTCGGCTCTGTGATAATATATGGGGATAAATACTCCTGTTTCAGACTAGCCCTTGACTCTTTGCATGGGACTGCCTGTAAACAGCCTAGTTCATAGCAAATGCAGAGATGTCTTCCGTGTTGGGAGCTTTCCTTCCCAGTGCACTGGACTGTGACTGCTATTAAGTTACAGACTGTATTGCACAAGCCACCAGATGGTGAAGGTAATTGACCTGTGGGCACAAAACACTTGGCTAAATGTGAGCTGGTGATACAGCAGTGGAATTGAATAAACTGTTCATCTTTTTACTGTCACTGTGTCAAGACTTGACAGTGTATTTCTCTGCATCATTGCTTAGTTATGTTCTCACATGGAGGTGCACTTCATGTTTTTGTGGGTGTGCAGGAGTAGAAGCTATGCAGGCAGAAGTGGCCCTTACCTGACCTGCCAGTAGTATTTCCATAGGTCCCTTTGTATGCAGGGATGAAGTCTAAGGGCCAAATCCAAGAACAGACAGTGCTTTATGTTATCAAAGGTGTCAAACAGAGGGACTTAAAGAGCAGCAGAAGAGAAGTAAGGAAGTCTTACAGGAAAACATATTTTAACTATCTTGAAATTCTGATTTTGACCATATAAACTGTGTGTGTGTGCTTGTGGGAAATGGGCTTCCTTTCTTTGGAGCATTAAGCTGTTGATGAAAAAAAGGCACAAAGGCCTGGATCTGGAGAATGAATGATGCTCTTGTCCATAGACATGGTCATACCAGGACAGCCCTGTCAGTGACTGGAATTTAGCCCCTGCCATTACCATGTTTTTCAAGGATTCCAGTTTATAGTAAATGCTGCATATTTCATAAGAATTATAATAATTTTCATTTTAAAATATCCCAAGAGAGGGGAAATTTTGGTCCCCTCCTTGCACCTCTCCCCAGTAAGTCTTTTTCTGCATCTCCCCCTTTCAAGGAAACAAACCCACAGAGTAGCCAACCTCTGGGTTGAAAAATATTGATTTCATGCAAATTAGATAGGGGAAAAAGCCAGATGCAGTCAGTTTTCTGTGTCTTTTACGTGGAACTAATATTCCCTAAGTGCTCGTCTAGTTAGAAAAGAGCAAAGACAGCAAACATTGCTAATTTTTCTTATATAGAGGTACCTAAATGCTTGAATATGGAGTTATGCACAGTGAAAGAAATCTCTGGAAGCATTTATGATTGCCATCTATTAGGAATGGAAAAATAAGGAGAATGAGCAAATGGCCTTCATATGTTCTCAAAAATATTTTCATCTCTTCCTAATCGACTGCCATATTTCTCCTAGCTACAAAGTGCAAGAATTTTCTTTCTGTTGAGTAAAACCAGGTAAGAGGTGGCTTCCCCCCCTGCCCCCTGTTAGTTACAGCTTTGTAAATTGAAGGACAGATCAGGCAGGAATGAACAAGCATGGTATTTAAAGGGAGTACATGGATTTGTGATTGCATGCAGTGCCTGCCAAGATTTGATTTTCTGTAGATGTTTTTGCACGGAATAAAACATCTTTGTTCCCCTGTGTATGAATGTTTGCTCATTAGAAATACATAATTACTTGTATCAAACTCAAAAGTGAAATTCTTAGTAACAGAGGCAGTATTCTGTGACTTATTTTAGTTGGTAGAATTTATAACTCTGTTTTTGGTCAGAGTGTTTTTCTGTCACTTAAGACTGATGATATGAACTTCACTGAACTAGTTTAATGGTTTCCTTGAAACTTTTGATCTTCTTTTCACGTATAAGTTGTTTGCTAAACAAAATTCAGTAAAAATAAAGGATAGAGTCAAGCTAATGTGCTGTCCAAATTTTTTGAGCAGCCCATGGAGAACAGAGGCATTGTGGTTTGAGATGCATGTGGAACCCTTGGCACCGAAGAAGGTTCTGTATTAAAAAATGTTGAACTTGTCGGAATAGATAATATCTGCAACCTTCTGTGCCAGGGAGTGTTGCTGAGTTGAGTCAATGACGACTTTCTGTCAGAGCCTAATGAGAGAATTGTCTTGAGGCACCAAGCCATACAAACTTGAAGAGACAAGCCAGCCGTGGTTGAATGAGTGGCCCTCAACAATGTGTTCCTTTGAGCTTCTAAGCCTTGCCTTGTAGTTGTGCAGCGAGGGCCCAGGAGATTCACCAACCCAGAGAACCCAGAGAGGCTGTTCTTTGTCACTGGACATTCGGGTCTGAGTGGAGAAGAACATAGTGGAAAAAACAAAGCAGAAAACCCCAGGGAAACACTGCATGGTGGCTGCTTCCTCCTTCAGAGCAGTCCCTTTATATTACTTTGGGGATTATATTTCTTTTTTTAAAATACGATAATCTTCAGCTTCTTTTTAAAGATTTTCAAGACAGTGGTAAGTAAGCAAGAGATTTCTCAAGCCTTTTTATTCTTTCTCAAAATATATATGGTAGGTAGAGATCACAGTTTGTGATTTGTTTTTTTAGCTGTGTTGGAAAGGCACAGTTAAAAGGCAGTTGCAGTGTACTTTGTATGTTATTACTGTCTTTAGGGTAATGTAATGTTGTCAGAACATTTTTGATAACTGAAGTACCTCTTGTGGTTTTTTTAACCAAGCTAGGAGGCTGCCTTTGGCCAAGTGGTCTCTTAGGAGCTGAATGGGCTTGATGTGGTCTTTGGACGGTATATTTGATTCTTTGTGTACTCTTCTGAAATGATCCATGTGTCAATGGTGTTTTGTCTTTTCCTCTTTGAACTTTTAATATCCCAAAGGAATAAGACATAAAGCATTTCCCTGCAATTAATATCTTGCAGCTCTGAATGCCTCTAACATAGTTTTTCAAGCCATCTGGTCATAATCCTCAGAAAAGTCCCTGTGCCTCAGTCAGGCAGAGATATTTCTGTTCTTTGCTGTAGTCTTTCTGCTGTGGTATTCTTAATGATTCAAAAATAATCAACAAAGTCCGTTTACTTGTTCGATTTATGTTTTATTGCATTTCCAATAGGATTCTTAGCACATAAATCTTCTCCAAGTACACTTGAAATAGCCATAAATGGCAGCTGAAATTCTCCTCAAAGTAGTGCAGTATTTGCAGTCAAGTAAGCATAGCTTCTGTTCCGTGGTCCTGCTAATTGAGCACTGAGAGGACAGAAGCACCTTAGCAGTAAAATGCTAGGAAAGGTGTGCCCTTTTTCCTGTTGTGAGAAATGTTTCATTTAGAAAAGAAACCTATGCACCTGTGAAACACTGTCCTAAAGAAGCATACTCATCTTGTTTCTGCACAGATTTGTGTCAGTTCTACAGCTTCTGTCAATGGCAGCTGGCCAGACCTCTGTGGGGATTTTTTCCTGACATGAATGGAAAGCTTCTCTATCTGTTTTGTTTCAGGCATTTTTACACCATCATTGCAGTAATGATAAATCTTGATGCACCTGCCGTAGTGGCACTGTCCTTTGTTGATTGACTGATGGAAACAGCCATGAAAGAGGAAAGGGATGGAGTGGTAGGACAATTCAGGGAAGGAATAGGTGAACATGGTTTGAGACCCCCAAAAGCCATTTAAAACAGAGAAGCATTGGTTACATAAGTGTATGTGTTGTGCTATTAATTTATAAACAAAGTTAATAAATTAATGAAATATGTAAAAGTAATCCTATGGCTAAGTCTTTGCAGGAAGTCTGACTTCCCTGATGCAGTTCTTTGTGACAGCAGACAAGAGCCAGCTCTGACACAAAAGCTGTCTTTTATACCTCAGCTAAGATAACCTGTACTACAAGCTTTGGAGTCATGCCTTTTTAAATTAAATTCATGTAGTATTTGTATCTGACTTGGTTCATTCCCTGCTGCCTCTCTGCACACAGCACATTTGTACTTCTGTGCAAAGCATAGGATATGACTGCTCAGTTGTTTGGGGATGTCCAGGAGGTTGGGTTTTGCTATGCTGACCGCAGAGAAGGACCAGGGTTGGGATTTGCCCTTCCAGATCTGCACTGACATTCCTTTATCCTAGTTCTTAGTCTTCAGTGGGAAGAAAAGTACTTATACTAAAGGTGCATCTCCTAGGTATCCCACTTTCCACTGACTGGTACAGAGCACCAAGGGGGACTGGCATAGATGCAGATCTCCAGTTTTAGGTGAAATGGGTATTCCTGCAGCTTACTGACTACCCGGCCTGCAAAGTGGCAAAAATGGTGATTAAGGAGGGCATTCAATCATTTTCCATTTCTTGAGACAAAGACATTAAAAAAAAAAAGGCAGCAAAGGAAAGTTTAGATATATTAAGTACTTCCAGAATTTTCCCAAGTAGTCCTTTAAATGTGAAGTATCAGAGAGATACTTTCCTATCGGAGATAAAACCTGTCAGTTGGCTGTTGAGTTTAAATTCCGTCTTTCACACGTGATTTGAAAAGATATATATTGTTTAAACTCTACTCCTTCTCTCTGTATGTTTTTGTACACATACAGCATGCCCATTCTTGTCCCTGCAGCATATCTTTCACCTGTTGCTGCTCACCAGTGTGTGCTCACGAGGCAGACACATGCCAAATCTGAATTCAGGGGCTGCAGAAGCAAAGGGATTTTGTGTGTGTGCAATGTTTGTCTGTACAGGCAGGTTATATATGTTTATGTCAAGGGACCAGTTAAGAGACCACCTTCCTGACAGGAAACATAAAATAGTGTGTAGCTGGAACAAAAGCAATTCCCAGGTTGGAGAACTTGTCTCCTCAGCAGATGTAGCAGACATGGTTTTGGGAAAATGAGTAGTACAGGAGCAAGGTGTTCATGCTGTCAGGTTGAACGTGTTGTACCAGTGCTGTGACTTTATGCATAAAAACTCTGTTCAAAATGTGCAAAGTGACTTGGAGTGTGTAGGAGGTTACCAAGGAGAGATTAACTCAGAGGAAAGAAAAAAAATTACAAAAAGGGTACATTTTAATATTGTCTAAGCCAAAAAAGATTTCTTTTGCTCATTTTTATTGTGATTCAGGATAGAAGAATCTCTGAAGACTTGGGAAAACTGTTACACAACGATTTGGTAACACAAGCCTGTCTCCCCTTAAGTTGCATGAAGACAAACAATCTGACCTTTGTGAGTTTTAGGACTCAAATATTCAGGAGAAAGTAAAAAAGAATAAATGGAAAATGGCTAGGAGAGACCTTGGGTGTTCTCCTGATGCAACTTTGTTATCAGGAGGCTTGTGCAGTGTCCGGGGATAAAGTTACTTTCTTGCTGGTTGGTCCGAGCTGCTCCCTCTCTCTTGGCCAGATTTTACTCACCCTCACTCCTGTAGTCACACCCTGAGCTAGTCCTGGCAAAATGATCCAGGTTATGGAAAAACTTCCATTACAAAAGCCGTAAAGAGGACCCAGGCATCTTGACTGAAGCAGATACAGCAGCAATGACAGCACTGGCAGGGTGGGTAGGAGGAGGCAGCCCTGGCTTGGCCTCAGCCAGCGCAGGATGTGGGTTGTCAGCCAGGCTGTGCAGCATCACTGGTAGGCAAGCGCCTCGCCAGGCAGTACAAGAGGAAAACACATCAGCTGTTTTGTTCACGGTCAAAAAGCAAACCCTGAATTTAGAGTTCCATGTACCCTCACAGGTCCTTCTGGAACAGTGTTGAGCGGTGCACAGACCTCTAAGACCCTGTGCAGAGAGTTTGCTTGCTATTCAACTCTGTACCACTCCGGGTTGGCTGCAGCTGCTCAGGATGAGCTGCGTGCACAAATTGTACAGAGACATCAGCCAGGAGAGGGGTTTTTGTAGCAGCATGCTGGCTGCTGTGTTAGGAGGCAGTGTGAACGTGTGGTTGGAGAGGCTTGCCAGAACTGCAGTACCCTGAATCACAGCAGTCCTACCATTTTTAGCAGGGCCTAAACCTCTTTCCCTGACCCCATACAAGCAGGCAAAGATGATAATTTTGTTGCTCAGATCTGGAGGTTGCCTCTACAAAACAGCAGTTTCCCTGTCTTGGGTGCAGTAGTTGGGAGGGCATGAGAGAACTCTGCACCTTCAGCCAGGGGTGACTGGGCTGGAGCTAACGCAAAGTGGGATCCTGGAGTAGAGAAGCGGTTGTTGAATGCAGCAGTGTGGGTTTGTTCTGCCAAGTTGGTGCTTGGACAGAGGACAAAGGTAGGTGATGACATGAAGTCCTCACACCCTCTGAGCAGAGGAAGGACTTGTGTTTATGTTCTAAGGTACTGTCAGAGACTGAAAATAATTCATGCCTCAAACATTGATACTACAAAAGGCAACAACCAGAGATGCCTCCCTGAAGACTGGGACTTTGGACTGAAAGTCAAGCTGCTGATTAGATAAAGGGAAAGCCCTTTTGTTCAATCACCTGAAACAAACAAGGCTGGGGGAAAAGGTATGCATCCCCAAAAAGCCAAAGCCACCAGCTGTGCTGAGAGAATCATGCCCGGCTGAGTTTGGGGTGTGGGGGAACACAGCTCACAGAAGCCAGGCTTACAAACTTCCCCCCCCAACCGAGTGCGGTGGGGGAGAGATTTTTGGGTGTGTGGCATAACCTCTGGCCACAGGTACTGAACATCCATCCTCAACTATACAAACTGGCCCAGCTGTGTGAAACCCAACCCCACAGGCCAAATCCACGGGACTTTCACGTGAGAGGCAGCTGAGACCATCAAAGACCCCCCAAGGTGCCCCCCCGGATGCCTTGCACTACAGGACCACATGTGATGCAACAGATCCAAAGTCTGTTGCAAGAGACAATTGCAAACTCCAGGGACATACCTAGACATCATCCCCTGGCTTGAGGGTATATTAACCCAGGGCACTCTGTGCTTTTGGGGGACCTTCACCATCAAGAAGACCGGCAGGAGAGAATCATCAGGATGCCAGTGGGACCCACGGAGCGGTGATACTCTTTTATTCTGCCTCTGTCACTTCTCTGTCCCCTCAGCCTTTTTTCCTTTTCCTCCCTTTCTCTTCTCTTTCTCTCTCTCTCTCTCATATTTACTATCAAATAAAACTCATACTATTGACTGGCATATGGTCTCGTTTGCACCTTAATTCGGGCAGAGGTATTTCTAAACCTAATAATCGGATCATGACAGGTACTCCCATTCTCTGACTCTTAGCTGTTTCATCTAGAGGGAGAGCTGCTGACAGGTGGGATGGGTAGATGATGTTACTTGGTAAAAGAAGACAGAAATAAAGGCTGTTATTGTGTGTAACGAGTCTTCATTCCTCCAGAGATTCAGTTACCAAGCATAACATTTTTGTGGGGAAAAGATAATGAAGATCTTGTTTGACTTAGAGGCAAGGCAGAGTATTCCACTGGTTTTTGGTCATTGTATCTGTTTCTTACAGAAACCATCTTAGTGATGATTGTGACAAAAAGAGCCATGTTATGGCTCTATGTGACTCTATATCATCGTGGTCCTATCCCTAAGTAATAATGATTCGCCCAGCTCTGGATGTGCTCTTCAGTGCAGATCTCTAAGAACTCTTTGGTTTTATTCCCAGTGAACAATTGAAAAGGCTAAGGCACACAGGGGTGGCACATTTCAGCTGCAGGCATATGTGGTACCTGCGTCAATAGCACTTATCTATCAGCAGCTGCCATCTCCCTCTTGCAGCCGGGCTGCCGCAGTCGTGTCCCTGGCTCCTTTCCCTGCTTCCTCGCCTTACTGGTGCTCTTAATTTAATTTTGTAAGGTTTGCAGAGGGCTAAATTTGGGCCCAAGAGTGTTATTTTTAGAGTCTTGAAAATAGGCTAATGTACAAAAAAAGATTTTTCTCACAGTTTAATGAACCATTTTTGGATTTTGAGGGGGAGAGGAGGATGGCAGTAAGATGGAAGGGCTTTTCATGTCATCTTCTTAGTCATATAAGGAGCAAAGAGCCCATTTATGATACTGACATCATCTCAGAGCTTCATGTGCATTGTCCCATACCATTCTTTCTCCTTGATCTGTTTCCAAAACTCCTCTTCTCTTATTCATCCACTTTTCTTACCCGCTGCCGGCCCCTGTCCTTCAGTGGTGCCACAGATTCTTCTCCTGTGGCTGCTGCCTTTGTTTTCAGGCCCACAGAGATTGCATTTCTCCAAATCAATTTTAAGGATCCATTGATGGAGGTGGGTTTCAGGAAAATGCCTACCATTCATTTCTTGGTCTCTGCCAGGATGTTTTTCAAGCGTTCATGTTCCAACTAGAGGCTCGTTCAAAATCTAGTGCTGAGCAGATAGTGCATAGACTGGCACAACAGAGAAGTGTTTGTCCTGGACTTTCTGACCATGTCTGTCGCAGCCTTTTGGGAGGGATGGCTGTTATCCGGGGGTTATGTGCTTGCACTGACTTTGAAATCATCATGGAGTCAGTGCTTTGTTACCTGAGATAGGTATTGTGCTGAAGTCACTTGAGGGGTGGTGAAAATGAGTTTAGTCCTCAAGACTGTAGCAAAANCAGGAAAGCAAGCAAACAAACAAACAAACAAAACCTACAACTGTTTGAAAAAAAAAAAAAAAAAAAAAGGGGGGAGGCAAGGAGGCAGACCTCGAAGTGCTGTGTTTCCAGGAAGCCAGCCGTCTGCCACTCTGTGTTGAAGTGAGCACGGGTTTGGACTGCTAACCCTTTCCTCTGACCCTGGGGACAGAGAAGTGTGAGTGAGCAGATGGATTTTATTAGACTTAGAAGAGACAGTTTTTAAATTGAAAAGGCTTTCAACCTTGTCTTTACAGAATGATGTTGACATGGAGGTCCTTGTCTTTCATACTGCTTGCCTGTTCCCTTCTCTCCCCCACTGGCAGGACAGTGTTTAAAACCCACCTGAGCACTGCCCACCTCTGCCACCTCGGCAAATGTTTGTCATACCAAGTACTTTCTATGTATCTTACCTCATATTTGTTTTGGCTTAAGACATAACCCAGTCCCCCAAATGTTTACTGCTGAATGTGCTCCGGCTGACATCTGCAGGAGAGCAGCAAGTCCAGCTGCTGACCAAAGTGATCCTGGCAGCAGCTGCTGCCCGTGTGGGGTACGGACCTTCTCAAAGAAGCTGTGATCATATTCTGAACACAGAATGTGTTTTCACTAATGTCCTTCCAAGATAAAAGGCCAAAAAGATGACCACCACTTATGGGCTAATTAGCCAGAAGGCTCCATCTCATTTATCATAATCCAGATGTTATCCTGCTAATTTCAGGGCTGTTACTCAAGCGCTAAATTGGACACGCAGGAGTTGGGAGTGGGTCTACATCACAGGCTTTTGTCAGGGAGGCCCTCAGTCAGGGCTTTGATGGGGTGTGTGATCTTTGGCCAACACAGCTGTGCTGACAAGAAGTCCTCAACATCAATTTCTGCTCGTTATACCAGCAAAACCTTATTTTTACTGATATTGCTGATGTGGGGGGAGAGAAGCTTCCCAGCAAGTTACTGCCTGTGTGGGTTCTGTCAATGGTTACCTCTCTTTTGCTCGTCCTGTGGACTCCAGTCCAGCTGCTCTGGCAGCCTCCCTGGTAAGACCTGGTCTAAGTGGGTGCAGTTGTGAGGTTTGTATTAGGAAGCTGGGACTGTACTTGTTTTTATTATTAATTTTTTCCTGAGAGTCTTTTGAATGCATTTTTTAAAATATACATCTTGTTCTCAAGAAGGCTTTGATCTTGTTAATCTTTTCATCTATACATCAATCTGTTGTGTGAAAATGCTGGAATGTGCTCTTATTGTGGCAAGGGCTTTCTTTGGGTTTGTTTCCAATTTTTTTGTCATAGTTTAGGGAATTTTTCTTCCCCGAGGCTCTCCCTCTGGCTTGATCCTACATGAAAGTTGACCACAGACGTGTCAGGTTCTAGAATGCCACTTTAGGCTATGTCTTTGAATTTGCTTTGCAGGGATTTCCTGATACAAACTGAAGCAATTCTTTCTCTTTCCTTGCATTATGATAAAGAAAACATTTTGGGCAAGCCTGCACATTCAGCTGTGAGCAGCAATGAGCTCCCCCTGCCTGTCTTCACCAGGTGGGACACGTGCCAACCTTGAACTCAAAGTTTTGTGGTTGCTATAGCATGAGGCAGAGTCTGGACTAACTTACCTGCTCTCTATGTTAAGAGGCTGAGCAAACTGTATTGCTGAGGTTGTGGTCATTTGTCCAGTTCGAGACATGGACAACAAGATTAAAACTGTCTGCATTTGGCCACATAGACTTAGCCTTAATTTTGATCACTCATATTTGCTTTTCTCTCCTAGTTCTTATAGGTTTAAACCTCAGGTTATACTTTCCTAGGTAGAGCCATGCTTTCCTAAAATGTCCATCCACTCATGATAGCAGCTGTTCTTGTGAAAATGCAATCATAGGTCTGAGAAATCACGCCATGTGGTATAACATGAACTCAAAGAAAAGTGAGGAAGGGGTTATTTGGGCAAAATTTGGGGTCATTTTTTGGCAGCCAAAAAAAAAAAAAACAAAAAAAACCTATACCTCCTATATATGCCTGTCAAAATAGTACCTTTGTAACTGAGTCAAGTCAGGATTTTTGCAGCTGTGGGACCCTCACTGAACACAGTGGAGTGACCAAGGTGTCCTTTTAAACTTTCCTCAGTGTAAACTAGAAATTACTCTGCTGTACAGTTGATATCATCGTGGTAATCACTGAACACTTCAACTGGGAAAGGAACTGATTCCTTTGACTCTGTACATAACTGTGAGAGAATTTGACTTGTGGTGGTGGGCTGGGTAAGAGAAGGTTGGAGCATGAAAGGACACCTGGGAAGTGTGCTGCCAAAGCGTAGAGCCTGGTGGTGACCTCTGAAGAGACCCTATGCAGTACTTCAAGATCTTTGAATATTTGTTGTCCTTGATGCTGTTCACCTGTAAGCGTAAACTTCTTGGTTTATGAAAACATAATGAATTTCTCTTTGTACTCGTATCTTTTGCCTAGGTCCTGAGGGAGGCTAATAAATTGGCTGAAATGGAAGAGCCACCTTTGCTACCTGGGGAAACCATTAAAGACATGGGTACGTGAAGAGGAAATTCCTTATTGTTTGCTGACAAACAGTAGAATATCCATAGAGCAAAATATCTTGGCGGTCACTGACCAACAACAGCAAATTGCAGATGTTTTGGGAACCATGATCGTGTTATTTCATTAATTGAGCTATTGCACATCACATGGGCCAAGGTGTCTTATTTTAGCATGTAGCAAGTACAAAGCAATTCAATGCTCTTACCATGAGTGATGAGGTGGGTTGTGCATCTCTGCATTTGCTGCCTCCTGAGAGGACATGGATCCATTGTTTCAGTTTGTCCTTGCCACAGGGTAACTTCTTAGGCTGACACAGCACAACTGTGTGTCAAATCTCTATCATGGACTCTAGGAAAGGATACAGTGCTTTTGCAGGGAATGTGCTGTGATGGGGGATGGGTTTTTAAAATTTTTTTCATTCCGACATTGCGACATGCATCAGATTCACTGATGCTCTCCACTCTGTATGCTTGCGTAAGCCTCTTGATTAATTTTCTGTGAAAGATTTTGCATTCACTTTTTTAACATGTTGCCTTCCACTTAAGATGATGTGGAAGAGTGCAGCCTTAGTCCTGAACATAAAAAAATCAAAAAACGGAAACTGAAAATACTTCACAAAAAAATGCAACCAACAACAATTTAAAAACAAGCAAAAAACCCTCCAAACAACCCACCTCAAAGATTAATCTTTTTCTCATCCTCTTTCCTAAGGACTTTGAACTAATACTCCAACCATACACTCCAGACTGATATTTAACTCACTCCACAGATGCAGTTAGCTCTGACAGTGAGGCAGTATTTTGGAAGGTTCCTAGGGAATGGTTTAAGAGATCAGAGTTACCAGTGTTTTATCTGTTGGCAAATGGTCTGATGCGCCACGTAAATCTGTAAAACTGGGTGGCTTTTGGAGTAGCCCAGACAGCAGCTGCCTGTTCCAGCAAGAAGTTAAAGGCAGCAAAAAGGAAATCTTTGTTATTCATCAGCAATAATTGTTTCCTGCTAAAAGTGTGAAGAAAGGCAAGTGTAATTCTCCTAGTATTTTACAGGGAAGGGAAGAAAAAATATTTTCAGCCAACCCAATAATCTAGGGTAAGATTGGCCTGTAAAAGACAGGAATTCCACAAGCAGGGGGAATTAGTAAATCTGGTTTCCAATTTCTTTCTCCCATATGTATTCTCTTATACATACCAAAGGCTGAGCTCATTAGGCTTTCCCGTGGTGATAGCACTACTGCAACCTCTCTGTTATACCTGGCATTTGTTCCCACAAACAGTGAAGGACTTTAATGCATTGGAGATCCCTGTTTATCAAGTAGAGACTGCTGAAATCATGCAGCTGTGGCAGGGTTAAGGTCAGATAAGCCATGTGTGTAGGTACATTTGTACATGCGCAGTGTAATTAAGGAAAATTGTTTCCTTAGGAAGCCAGGCTAATAAAATGCAAATGTGAAAAGTGGTGTGGCTTACAAGCTGGCAAGGCCCATGTTTGAGCTCGTGCCTGGGGTTCCTTACCTGGAAAACATTTTTCTAGCACCTTTCCTCTTTACCCAGAAATCCTGTTCCTTTTCAGATGTAAATGTATGCTTTTCTTATTAGTGGATTTCGCTGGGTTTTTTAAAAACATTTTGAAATTACATTTTAAAAAATGGGAACTTCAGTGAAAAAAACTAGGCAGGCTGCCCTCACCCTTGTTATGCTTCCTGAGTCTGCTTTCAAATGTCTGTCAAACTGGTCTTTGAAAAGAAGTGATTAATAATCGGCCACTAATGAAACACTTGGTTTAATTAGAATAGGCTATAAGGATTTTGTGTTTAATTGTACTTCAAACAAATGCATGTAAATTTATATAAATAAATAAATGATGGAATTACTAGCAACCAGATATTGTGTGCGACATATTTTGCTCTGAATTAGTCACTTCTGATGATTTAAGGATCCTTCTCCACATCCAAATCTCGGGAGTCAGTGAAGACTGTGCAGAAGCGGAGCTGATGTGAGGATGATTTAGTTATATGAGTTGCCAGTGCCTTGCAATAAGGCAGACTTCTTCTCTCTCTCCCTCTGGGCTAAAGACCAAAATCTCATGGGATAAAGATAGAAGAAATTTAGGTCCCCAACCTGACACCCCAGTAGCCTCACACCTCATGTTCATGGTGGCTGTCTCCTGGATGGGAGGTGAGCTGTCCTCCTGACACAGCACTTGCAAAATGGGTCCCCTGGGGCTTGGAGGCTTGAGGTTATTAAGATGATCTCGGGAGTTCTTTCATGGATCTGTCAGCTCTGGTCAGTGAGTCTCCTCTGTGTTTTTGAGGAGTGTTATTACTTGTTGGTGATAGTGTAAACCATTGCCATGACACAGCCAGCCAACTGCTTCAGTGACAGAAGACGTGATAGGCAGCAGAGGTGGGGAGGCAACAACCTAAATCTTGGCATTTTTAATTGATATAAAACAGAAGGGGCAGTTAGGAGAGGTGTTTGCTATGGAAAGCCAGCAGCACCTCTTGCCTTTTGCTGGAACAAGTGAGAAACATTTGAGGCCTTTTAAGAAGGGGACTGTTTTGAGTCACCGTCACTCAGGCTCAGAAATAATTGAATTGCACAGAGTAACCTGATCGCTGACTTCAGACCTAAGATCACCAGCAGCTGGGTGTTACACAGATTCATGGCTCCTGCAAGTCACTGTAGCTCTGCTGGCTTTTAGCCTGAGGGCCTTCATCCCAGGGCTGACTCCACGAGCAAGCATGTACAGAAGGACCCAAGCATCCTAAAAACCACCTGCACGAGAATTGCCTTCTCCTATCCCTGGTGGCACAAACCATCTTGGGCACAATCCTTAGCATTTATGCAGATTGTTGTCAGCTTCAAATGTGTGCATCCAGGCAGGAGTGATTTCCTCTTTTTGTGCATGACATTCTCAGCTACTAGCAGTAAGAGCAAACAGTTTGCACCAAACACTGGCCTCTTGACAGGGACAAGCAGTTTTGTGCAAATGCAAGATTCTGGGTGATGATACTATTTCTACCTAAACTCTTCCCTTCTCCACAGAACTGAAACTTGCATGTTAGCTCTAGGCTGTAGGCTAGAACCCCAGATTAACCTTATTTTAATTTCATGATCTGCAAGGTAGAGCCCCCAAATATTGTTGCTGGCATAATTTTTACTTCCATATATTAACCGTGAAATTAACAACTTCTTTTTTTTTTTTTTTTTTTTTTTTTTTAAGCTAAGGATGTTACTTACATCTGCCCATTCACTGGAGCAATCAGAGGAACCCTTACTGTTACCAATTATAGACTGTATTTTAAAAGCATGGAACGGGTAAGCTTTTGAAATAATCTGCTTTTGTTACCTTTTCAATCTTTAGACCTAGGTGTTGTTTGATAGTATTTCCATGTGAAATGTAGCTATATGTTTGGGAATATAGACATAAGGGAGCAGGAGCTGGGGATTTTTCCCCCTCCCCTTTTTAAACTCACAAATTTCAACTGTCTACAGGACCCTCCTTTTGTCCTAGATGCGTCTTTAGGTGTAATCAACAGAGTGGAGAAAATTGGAGGTGCTTCCAGTCGCGGTGAGAATTCATACGGGCTGGAGATTGTATGCAAGGTAAACTTTTTATCTGTGTTTTGCAATAGGGGAAGGGGAACATATATTTTTAAAGGTTTTCTCTGTAGTACTGTAGGAGGTTTTGCCACGACTTCACAGGTGTCAATAACCATGACTTTAAAATTAATTTTCAGTATTCTCCAGCTCCACTCATTTGAAAAGAGATCCAAACCTTTTTCAGGCTTCATGCTGGGCAATGGCTTTTCTTCATCATAGACATATAGGCCTGCATCCCCTCTTCTCAGGGTTGCCCACCAGACTTATTCTAGGTAGACTCAAGTTACTGTGGAATACAGTTGGCCTTTCACTCATTTGCATTTCAAGAGCAAGAAAGGGGCACATTTCCCCTCTAAATCATTAGCTCATGTCCACCTCCTGCTGTGCTTTGTGGTGAGGGATTGGTGAGTAGCCTTCAGTCCTCGTTGAGGCTGTTCTTTCATTTCTTTCAAGTCAGTACATATTGCACACGTGCCTCTCAAGAGCCCTTGGAATAACTGGAAATACAAACTGCAGTAAAAATTAACAATTTGCCTCCTCATGTCTGTTTACTATAGACACACAAAGTAGATAAGGCCACCATCTCCCTTCCTAAATCCATATCTCTGGATGGCATGGCCCCTCTGCTTCCCTCAGTGACCACATAGGAAGAGCTGGATTCAGAATCTTGTAAGTGTTGGCCTGCTCAGAGCTTGTCAGAGCCCCTCAAGGCTGAGAGGATGCCACTTGCTGGATAAGAGCAGATAGAGGAATGAAAAGGAGTCCCAAACTGCTCTGGTCACTGCTGTGATTTTGAGGCACCAGGAATCTAAGCAGACTGTCAAGCTGTGGGTGTGCTGAGTCAAGACCAGTTACTGCAATCTGTACCAAATTATCCAGCTGCTCCCTTGTCCTGTTGCAGTCATAATCTGCCCTGGCTAACATAGGGTGGGGTGCTTGTGCTGGCAAGCTAATTTGTTCCCTGTTTTGATCTGGATTCCTAGTCCTCAGGCATCTTGTCTATAAGCACACCTGGTCAGGTTTGGAGTGACCTGTATCATTTCCCTGTGTGGGAATCTCAGGCACACACTAGGATGGGTGTTTTGGCCCTTTATAGCACATATATATATGTTAGCCTGCTTCACCAGGATATGCACAGCAGTTTAGTGCAATAACAGAGTGGTACAGGTACATTTTATGCATCCTGAAAAGTTCTCTGTCTGAGACCAATCCTGTAATCCCTGTAAGGAAGCAAAGTCTTCAGCTGTTTATCTGAGTCTTTGACTTGCTCTACCATCTTCATATACTTGAACTTGATAGCTCATTTCCTGGTGATGGCTTTTAGAGTCTTTACTGCAAGCATTTGAGTTGCAAACTTGGCTGGAAAAACTTAGAGATGCTTTATTCACTTTCCAAAATTGGTTTTGTACATGACTATGGAAAAGAGGTCCTGGATGGCCACTTTTTGTGTAAACTGCGCTGCTGTGCAAAGTGGAGGAGTTCTTGGTTTGAAAATATCCTCTTGAGTGCTCTGAGAGGTGAAAGCGTTAAAGGGAGATGACATTGGATGCTTTGCACCCAACTGTCTGTCCTTGCACCCTCTATGTACAGTAGCTCTGTGGAGGTACTTTGTTAGGCCATCCCCTCCAGTGGTCTTGTGGCACTGCTTGGCATGAGAGCTCAACGAGAGCCAAGGATGTCTGTCTCACGAAGTCCTGGTGGTCAGACATAGCTTTTTCCTGAGCAGGGCTGTCCTCAAGACTTTCAGCAAGTGGAGAGCTTCATGTGAAGGCAAGATGCTGTGGTCAGGCACAGCTGTGCCCTACCTCAGCTGCTCTGCTGTTGTTGGAGGCTGCAGACAACCCCTGAACCAAGCCCAACATTGCAATACAACACTCTTCAAAGTACAGTATTAAACCAATGCTAGAAAGAGCATTGTGATGTGACCCTGTTTTGAACTCTGGCTTTTGGATTTTCCTTGGATTTTGAAGTGGTACAGAAATTTGCAACTTGGTTTCCCTCTTTTTTTCCCTAGGATATTCGAAACTTGCGGTTTGCTCATAAGCCTGAAGGGAGAACTAGACGATCCATATTTGAGAATCTAATGAAATATGCTTTTCCAGTTTCAAATAATCTGGTAAGTGTTTTCTCTTCAGCTTTCACCAGAAGACACAGAGTAGCAGTAAACTGTTTTGTTCTGTCCCATCTACTTAATACAGCATTCACATGGGGTGCATTTTCTTGAAGGAGGAGAAGTGCTGCTTTTCAAATCTGTTTTAAACTTAATTCTGTAGGAGTTTAGATCATATAGGAAACAGGAAAAGTCTATTACTGTGCACTTCTTTCATGCATGGAGAATGACTTACTGATAAAGCCTTGTAAGAGAGGGAAAGTACTCAAATCACAGTGACATCCATCAGAGGTTTACAGTTAATGGTGACTGCACTGCCCCAGACCTGGAATGCAGCCCCTCTGCTGTCTAATTATGGCACTGCAATTGTTGTTTCAAATGCTGGTTGAAAGGATTTGGTTGTTAATCTGTAACAGTATTCTTGCCCAAGTAGTTTTATCTTCTCTCTTTAATAACAAACTCCTTCTGTCCGTGAAGTACTAAGTAATAGCCAAGCAAGATCATGGACATATGGGAAAGTGTATTGTTGTACTAATTACCTGCTACAGTGAGAATGTTAATCTTTTTTACAAAGCCCTAAAAGAAAAGTGGTGCGGTGGGGAAAAAGAAGGGTCAGTCATGAGTTAGTATGTGAGATATCAAACATCCTGTAAATGGGCTCTGAGTGGGCTCTTAATGGTAAATTTTCTTTCTTTCAGCCACTTTTTGCCTTTGAGTATAAAGAGGTTTTCCCAGAAAATGGATGGAAAGTGTATGACCCAACTTGGGAGTACAGAAGACAGGTGGGTATTGTGCCATATCCTTCCTCATCCTCTGCTCTTGAGGAGTGAGGGTCTGTGTGGTAATATAATTACAGGTCCCATGGAGCAGAGAATGATCCTGCTGATGAATGCTGTGCAGGCTGGGTTAGGATGTTGTTCTCCACACTGCAGTGACTGATGACAGCAGTACAGCTTTAGAGATAGTAGCATCCATAGATGGACATCAGCTCAGGCTGCAGAGAGCTGACTTTAGGCTCTGATAGAAAAATCTAATGCTCTAGCTTGGTGATCAGATACTGCTGGCAGTGAGGAACAGAGGGTGTGTGTTCCAGGTACAGGCATCCCATTGTTGAGTTTCACACCTCAGTGCTTGCTTATATTAGTTTTAATTCTTTCCAGGTTTTTCTGTCTTAAACAGCAGCTTGGGAGGAAAAAAATTATGTGTAGAATGCCTTCACTATCTTAGATGTGGTTCCTCAGCATAGGGATCAACCTAGAAAGTACTGTCATTTACCATATCTTAGAACACACAGTTGTAATGTGTCCAGAGTAGACTGATAGTAAGGTAGTAATGATCATGAAGTGACAGGCTGTCAATTAGGAATACTGTGGTAAAAACTTGAGTAGTCCTCTCTGGAGTAAAAGATCGGAGAATTTTGATTTTTATAATGAAATCACTCCTGTCATAAAGTTCTCAAGTAGAATAAAGAGCATGATTTGGTGACACGTTTGCCCTGAACACAGTAACCTTCTGTCTCCTCCAGATCCACCAGAATAAAATCAATTTTCCATTGTCATAAAGTTCTCAAGTAGAATAAAGAGCATGATTTGGTGACACGTTTGCCCTGAACACAGTAACCTTCTGTCTCCTCCAGATCCACCAGAATAAAATCAATTTTCCATTGTCATAAAGTTCTCAAGTAGAATAAAGAGCATGATTTGGTGACACGTTTGCCCTGAACACAGTAACCTTCTGTCTCCTCCAGATCCACCAGAATAAAATCAATTTTCCATTGTAAAATTAAGAAACTTTAAGCCATTTAAAGATTTATCTGGGTCTTTCTCATCAAATGAAACAAAACTAGACCTCTGTCCTAGCCTAGTTTTTCATCTGATTCCTGAAATCCAAAACCAAAGGATTCATTTTTCTAGCTCTGGTCTTCTGAAAGCTGGGCATGCCTTCTAAATTGGTTATCTAGGCCTGTCATTAACAGATGGGAGAGAGCGCTTCACTGTTGGGGGTGATTTGTTCTCTCCTAAAATAGCTGCCTAAGATAGATCACTGGCTTCTAGGCTGCTAATGGGAAGTGAGATGTATCTTACTGTATCTTACTGTATGCTGCCTGCATTGCAAAAAAAGTGTATGTTTTGCAATGAGATGCCACAATCTAAAATCCTGGTTGAGACAAGCTCCCATCGTTTGCAATCACTTTGTATCTAAGGTCAACTTGACTATAAGACCAGATAATGCAGCAGTTATTGCTTTGTTTAGAATTTACCTCTTTCTTGGTAGTTATTTTATGGGAAGATCTGCTTGTAGAAAAGGGTTTGCAGCCCAAGCTATTTGAGCAAGATGCTTCTTTATAGGGCTGAGAACTTTGGAGCGACAACTAAAGAATACCTGTGCTATCAAAATAATCTCCACTGGAAAGCACAGCATTCATTCAGCCAAGCATCAGTTAAAACAGGTGAAGTACAAAAGACACTTTTATAACACCTGGAAAGAAGAAAGGACAGCCTTAGATAATTTCTTTGTAGATTATTCCACTTTCTTAATCCTGGCGTGTTGGTTTTTATGATAGAAGCTTTTCTGTCCATATTTTTTTTATACTGTGATTTGGCGCACCTTAAATTTGTCATTACATGGTGAAAGGATACTTGTATTTGCATGCATGTGATTTGCAGCTCTTCATGACCTTTCTGTAAAGAAAATGAGTGTAAAACATGACACAGCTGAGTCATTGCTGCAGTGTGTGCTTGTGCTGTAGCCTGCTTTTGTGTTGTTCATGAGTGGGAAGGACAAACTTTGCCTGATTGCTTCTATGTCAAGAAACCAAACTAATGTCCACATGCTGAAGCCCTGAGTCCTTTTCCTGCATTGGTAACTGCAAAAGTGAATCCAAACCAGGATTTTTTGCAGCTACAGCCTTTCTGAGTTTTACGCGTGATGGGCCACGGTCACTACCATTCCAGACCACACAATCCATCTGTTCCAGTTCCTTATCTCCAAAACTGACCAACACCAGCTGCTGAAGAAGAGGCAAACCATACTGCAGTAGATGTTTATGTTGTGATCTGGCCAGGAGGAGAATTTCATCCCTTTTGTTAGATTAATTTAAATCCTGCAGCATGATGCTTTATGTCCCCTCCAAAACTTTTAGGTATTTCAGTCTGTTTATTTAATTCCAGCATTTGTAACTATGGATGTTCAATTTATCTGTGTGAATGTCGTAGCCTTTTTCCTTAATCCAACCAGGTTCTGCTAAAACAATAACAAATACTACAGTAAATCAGGATTATGTCTTGAAATGGCAGCAGGGATTCGTTAACAGTGAAATAAAACTGGCATCATCAAATCAGATAATGGGATTACCTGTCTCTGACTCCATGAATTGTGATCAGAAATAGAAAAGCAGGACATATGCACTGTCAGCAGGACCTTCTGGAATTGGTTTAAAAACTGTTGTAGAAGAGCTGGCCTAGGGCATCGGCAGCCCAGCAGTATGGCCAGGCATTAACTTGCTGTATCTTAGGCCAGGTCAGCCTTTTCCCTGTGGGAGCTGAGACATGCAGAGAGGGCAGCGCAGCAAA
The DNA here is from genome assembly GCA_013397795.1 of Orthonyx spaldingii. Lineage (NCBI taxonomy): Eukaryota > Metazoa > Chordata > Aves > Passeriformes > Orthonychidae > Orthonyx > Orthonyx spaldingii. The sequence goes on along the minus strand of VZTJ01004371.1, from coordinate 432,364 downwards.
GTAAACTCCAACTACCAGGCATCCAGAAAAGACTTTTAGACCAGGATCCGTGGTAAGATCTATGTCCACACTGATAGACATGGCAAGTTTGAGTGTGGTATGGTTTATTTATTACAATTTTTATTAAGATTAATAGAAATGTGTTGATATGATAGCAGTTCTAGCAGTTAGGAAAGATACTCAGTAAACCCCTGACTTCCCTGTTAGCATTCTTGGGAAAGATGGAAATATGTAACTTATTAAAAATCTGTGATTGTGTAAAACTATAGGGAGTAATAAACAACCTGTAGAGAACAAAAGGAACTCGGAGAGGTTTGAGATTTAGTTGGTAAATGGAATCACATGTGGCAAATGAAATTTAAAACTGAAATTGCTCCCTGATTTTTATTACACATGAGCTGGCAGAATATAAAACAGAATTGCGAAGTGAATAAGACTCACTTGAAACCAAAAGTCCTTAAGATGCCTTTGGAGTAACTTAAAGCTTTATTTTCCTTAATAAGATGGGGAGCATTTGGAAAATATTACAAGAGGTTGTTGTGAAGTTATGTGATGTTTCCCTATGAAAGTCATTCTTGTCTAATATCCTATGCTCTGGTCATATCTACTGGGGAGCCACAGTGTAGGGTGTGGTTGCTGCTTTCAGAGAAAACATGTAGAAACTCATAACTCAGAAGAACTGACCTGTTTTGAGGATGAAAGAAGTGCCTAGCATTAGTATACAAGCAGAGTGGGAAAGGTAGAGGATGATAACATCATCCTACAGAGGATTGTTGGGTGTAATTTAGGGAAGTAAAGTGACGATTGAACGGTTAAATGTCCCGTGGTTTAACTGAGGTCCTGCTTATGCTGGGTATGTCTCTACTGCAGAACAGATCACAGCTCTCTGGTGCTGAGTGGACACAGCCTGGGCTGAGTAAATGGCAGAGGGACCAGCTTGGCTCTGCAGCTGTATCCTGTAGGGATATCCAGGCAGCTGTATCCCTGTGTAGGGATGTACCTCAGCCAGTGTGCTCAGTCTCTTGGTATCTCATGTCTCAAACCAAGCCAAGTTTGAGAGGGGCACTGCTAGTGTAACTCAGGACCCTCCCTGTCTTGCCTGCTGCAGATCAAGGTGCACTTACATATCTAAACTCAGAGTGGATCTGCTCGATCCCGGAGAGAGATGTGACTCTCTGTAACTACAGCAAGGAAATTATTTTTTTCCTGTCAGTGAAAGATCCTCATGTGTTTAACCTTAACCATGTGCTTTGGAAGGTGGTGGTGTCAGTGCCATGCTGGTGTGGCTTCAACAGCTTTTCCCTGCAAACAAAGAAACTCCATCTTCTACAACATCAAGTGTAAATCCAGTGATAACCGAGCCCAAGTCATGGCAGTAAGGTGTGAATGACTGTCTAGAAGGAAACCAAGTCTAGTTTGTGTGTGGAGAGAACACAAAGGCTGTGTCTCTGTGGTTAGATGACATGGTTGTAAGGAGCGTTCCCAAGCACAGGGGCAAGTTTCAGGCATAGCTACAGACCAGGCTGTTACCATCCCTCTTTTGAGTGAGTGCATTTGAGCATCTTTAGCCACACACAAAGGTACTGTGGTGCAAGTCAAGGATCACCCGTAGGCAGGTTGGACAAACTGTCCTGTTTGGAGGATAAATGAGTTTAATAGTACAGATGTGAGGTGCATTGGTTCAGCTGGGCTCAGTGAGAATGGTCATGGGTACATGTAATTTATGACTATAGATGTGGCTTTGCTGCCTTCCTCAGTTGGCCCTCTGGCAGCCACCAGAGATACGAATTCCCCTAGAACCAGGGGCTGCTAGCAGCATTAATTTACCTGAAGAAAACAGACCTGTGCAGAAGGCTCTGGTCACTAATGTGGACATGCCATGTGCCCTGGCAGCTTCAGGATGATCACAACCTGCTGTTAGCGAGGCATGCCTGAGTTCCTCCTGCAGGTGCACAGGCAGGCAGTTCCCAGAGCCACTCCTTGGCCTGCAGAGGCTTAGTGAGTTACATCTGTAACAGTTTGGTTTGATAGTAGGCTTTTGGGTGCTTACAACTTACCAGGAAGCAGTAAAATGCATCTTAGATGAGGAAATACCAGTGTGCTTTATATCACATTTAGCTTTTTCTATTGATTCCAGCTGGAGAAAGGGCAAATCTGAAGGAGCACGAATCAATGCAGAAGCTACACTGCATTATGGCAGACGTCCAGGGAAGATGCAAATTCAGCTTCTCTTCTAGTCTACTTGGCTTAGTTCTGTTTGCTTCCAGTCCTCAGAGAAAGTCACGATCCGAATCCAAAGCGTTCTGAGTGGTGCTCCACCCAGATTCAAGGCTCCTGGGCCAGGGGAAAGCAGACATTCCCTATGAGTCAAAGGAAAGTTGAATGCTGACACACAGCATCTTTTCTTTCTTTGGGGGCTTGTCATGGATTTTTCTGGTCTGGGCTATTGCAGAGGACAGGTTTCCTTCAAATTTGTCAGTGTGGCAGCTGAAAGACTGAGAGCTTTGGAGAGCTTTAGAGCTCACTTTTGGTCCAAGCAGTGTGTGCTGAAGCCACACTGCCCAGCACTGTGAAAAGGGTGCTTTCCAGTGCCCACTCCTTGGTCTTCTCTGTGACCACTGGTAGAGTTGCTGTTAGAATGAAAAGGAGGAGCCTTTCTTCCATGTAGCTGCTTGTTAGCTCCCATTTTTCTTGCCAAGGCTGTGCTGACAGCGTAGTTTTCATTCAGATTTGGGGGAGGTGACATTTTCAGGAATTGCTTATGGATCCATTGCATGTACTTATTAGGAAGGACTGAGAACTAATTTGCCATTAGTCCACTTCCAGGTAGTAAACAGCTTGGTCACTGGCAAGAGTCTTGCTATTCCCTGGCTGACAGGAGAGCTGGTGGACCCAACAGATTCCTGTGTACAGCAGGTAGACCTCTGAGCATGTTTTACCTGTCAGTAAGCTTGAACTGTGTAGACACACTGCTTGATGTCTTTCTGCCAATTCTTCAGCTTCACACAGTGCCGAAAATAGCTTTCCTTGAGGCTTTTGGGGTACTCGTGATCCTTATAGTAACATTCCCTTCCCAGGGAGGCCCAAAGGACCATGGTGGTTCACAAGCAGGGTGTGTGACTGATACTAGACAGACAGTCTGGCCTCCCATCAGATTTCTAACCATGACCTCTTTTGACAGTGTGACTCACCACTGGAATGGGGAACCAGCTGCAGTCTGTGTGGGTCAGCCATAATTATCACAGCTCGTCTGACTCGTGTTAGATTTGTCATTTATTTCCTCTGGGAGCCACAACAGTGGTAATCAGTGTCCCACCACCCTCCTTTAAAATGAAGTAGTGTTTATTAGAACAGAAGCGTGTATTGTGTTAAGAGTTGATGTTCCCCTAAAACACGCTCTGTGCTTCACAGCCTGGCCATGTTTGCTGCAGCAGATGTGGCTTCCCCACAGAGGTGCTTTGTGTCAGAGCTCACCCCTGCTGCAGCAGAGGTCTGTTTAAATCTCTCCTTGCAGGCGGCTGCACCAGCCACTCCCTGTTGGTCTGTTCTCTCCCAACATCAGCCAAACCAAGTCTGCAGGTTGTCAGGGTCGTTCTCATTGTGCTTCAAGTGTTACTTGGAGATTGTTGTCTGGGAAGCTGTTGAGTGGTTTTCCCCGTCATGGCATGCTGAGCTCTATGATGTGTGTGTGGAGGTTCCCTGTTCTCCCAGTCCAAGCCCTTAGGACAACCAGAAAGCTTAGTGTGACAGAAACACGGGAGTTGCACATCACATACAGTCACGCAACCAGAGACATACAATTGTTAAGTTTTTGGTGTTTTTAGAGGTTTGCACAGTTGTGCCACAAACACTGAACAAAGCCTAAATGAGCCTGATTTTTTGGAGGTGTTTTAGTGCCTATTCTCCCTTCTTCCCCTCCCCTCCATCCTGTCTGGTAACTCCACTTTGTATCCCCAGTTTCCACCCACCACATCTGAACTAAGTGCCATGAGAGGACTGAGTTGGTCACCCATTCTGTCCTACTCCTGGCTCTCCTGTAAGCCCATGATGAGACCAGGAGATGTCTTAAAGATGGGCTCAGGGGGATCACCTGTGTTGCTACGTCTGTAGCCTCCACAGTTCTTTGCCATAGGTGACTCTTCCTGAAGTCCAGTTTCCCCGGTCTTCAGTGACTTGAGCAAAACATCCACCTCTCTGGGGAGAGGCATGAAATGCAAGTTACCAAGATAATGCTTTCCAAGGTGCCAGCCCTAAATGTCCTTCATTAATAAAAGTTGCCTTGAATTTCAGGTCTGGGGATTTGTCTGTGCTGAGGTCTCAGAGCGACTCATTTGCTAACCTGCTGTTTCCTCTGTAGGGAATTCCCAATGAAAGCTGGCGGTTGACCAAGATTAATGAGCGCTATGAGCTGTGTGATACATACCCTGCCATTCTAGCTGTGCCTGTAAACATTCCCGATGAGGAGCTAAAGAGAGTGGCATCCTTCAGATCAAGAGGACGCATACCAGTGAGTGAGACAGAAGAAACCACTTTGATGTGGTTTTTTTACACATACCTTTGGGCAATAAGTAATACCAAGATCAGGTTGAGTGGATTCCAGGGAGCAAATAAATGGTCAGTGGATAATAAAAGTGACAGCAACATGTTTGAAGACATAGAAAACATCAGTATCTTCTGAAACTACTGTTGTGAAAGAGATGTAGACTAAACCAAAACTGGAAGATAAGATAACTTAGCACAACTCAGACCAAATCTCAGTTCAGTTCCTGGGAAACACAAAGCAGCCCTGTTTGGCTGTTTACAATTGTCTGGCCTACTCTGACTTTCAGGATAGAGGAATACGTAGTGATATTCTTAATGAGAATGCTTATTAAATAAAATATGACAAAACATATTGTTATGATGATTATTTTAGAGGTAACTGAAAAGGTACTGGTTTACTCCTTAAGTCTATAGAAAAATCAGTCTTTGCCTAAAGTGCTTAACGTTTACATGGTGTAACATAAAGTAAGACATATCCCACATAGTGACTCACACAACAGCCAGAAAAACAGTCTCCATCATATTTAAAAGTCAGACTTTAAAAATTTGATCACCTTTTGTCTGTTTAAAGTTTGGGAATGCCACCAGAATGAGTAAAGACAGAAGAGTTCTTTCATTCAGTTGTGATTTAATAGAATCTAGCCTTCTGGAAACAGCTAATACAGGATCCTAGAGCAAGCCATTACAGGTGAATCACTTCACTGGTTTAATGAATCCCATTTTTCCTTAATTTATTTCCTATTTGTTTCCGAAGGTCTTGTCATGGATTCACCCAGAAAGTCAAGCAACGATCACTCGCTGTAGCCAGCCCATGGTGGGAGTGAGTGGCAAGCGAAGCAAGGAGGATGAAAAGTACCTTCAAGCCATCATGGATTCGAATGCTCAGTCCCATAAAATCTTCATATTTGATGCAAGGCCTAGTGTGAATGCTGTAGCCAATAAGGTCAGGTACATTTTCCTCTGTCTAAAACTGGAAATGTAATCATTTAGAGCACATTTCCCACCACCATTTCATATTATTAAGGGTCACAAAAGGGTTTTCCTCTGCAAAGGAAATCTGCATGCAATGATCTGATTCTCTAGACAGATTTTTATATCTGCACTGATGTCTGTAAGATATCAGTGTGACTACTAACTATCCATTATATTAATCTACAATGGGAGATGAGATTGGAAGGGGAAAAAAACCTGAAGTAGTGTTGAGGTCAAACTCTAGCACCCTGGATCTTGTGTATCACCATTTTTCAATTCACATAGTTGAAAGATTGCTTCCTCTAACAGCACCAGAAGTTTGTCCCTGTTAACTGTGATGGGAGCAGGAGATATTCAGCACTTCTGAAAATCAGGCATCAGGATTTTTAATTTCAATGTATAACTGGGAATTGCTAATGTCAAGGAATGTTGCTGTGTTCTTTCTGCTCTTAAAGAATCATAGAATGTTGTGGGTTGGAAGGGGCTTTTAAAGGTCATCTAGTCCAACCCTCCTCTGCCATGAGCAGGGACATCTTCTGCTAGATCAGGTTGCTCAGAGCCCTGTCCAACCTGACCTTGAATGTTTCCAGGAATGAGGCATCTGCCATTGTTCTGGAAAACAGAACACTGTTCCAGTGTTTTACCACCCTTATTTTGAAAAACTTCTTCTGTATCTAGTTTGAATCTACTCTCTATTACTTTCAAACCGTTACCCCTTGTCCTATCACAACAGGCCCAACTAAGACGTTGGTCCCCATCTTTCTTATAAGCCTCCTTTAAGTACTGGAAGGTTGCTATAAGGTCTCCCCAGGGCCTTCCCTTCTCAGCCTTTCCTCATAGGAGAGGTGCTCCAGCCCTCTGATCATCTTTGTGGATTTGATCCAACAATTCCATGTCTTTCCTCTCCTGAGACCCCAGGGCTGCATGCAGCTCTCCAAATGGGGTCTCACCAGAGCAGAGGGGCAGAACCCTCTCCCTGGCCCTGCTGCCCACGCTGCTTTGGGTGCAGCCCAGGACACATTTGGCTCTCTGGGCTGTGAGTGCACATGGCTGGGTCATGTCCAGGCTCTTATCCACCAACACCCCCAAGTCCTTCTCCCCAGGGCTGCTCTGATCTGTTCATCCCCAGCCTGTGTTGATACTGGGAGTGTCCTGATCCAGGTGCACCCCCTTGCATTTGGTCTTGTTAAACCTCATGGCGTTCCCCAGGCCCACTTCCCAAGCTTGTCCAAGTCCCTGTTGATGGCATCCTATCCTTCTGGAGTGTCAGCTGTACCACTCAGCCCGGTGTCATCTGCACATCTGATGAGGGTGCACTTGATCCTTCTGTTTTTGTCACTGATGAAGATATTAAATAGCACTGGTCCCAATAAGGACTCCTCAGGGACACCACTTGCCACTGACTGGACACTGAGCCATTGGCCACTACCCTCTGGCTGTGACTATCCAACTTCTCATCCATCAAACTGTCTGCCCATCATCTCTAGTCTAGAGAGAAGGATGTTGTGGGGGACTTTGTCAAAAGCTTTACAGAAGTCCAGGTAGATGACACCCATAGCCCTTCCCTTGTCCACTGATGTAGTCACTCCATCACAGAAAGCCACTGGGCTGGCCAGGCAGGACTTGCCCTTGGTGAAGCCATGCTGGCTGTCCTGAATCATCTCCCTGTCCTCTGTGTGCCCTAGCACATCTTCTAGAAGGATCTGTTCCATGTTACTCCCAGGCACAGAGGTGAGGCTGAGAGGTCAGTAGTTCCCAAGGTCCATCATTCTACCCTTCTAAAAATTGTGTTTCATACCATCACTTTAAGTTGTGTTTTAATGGTGGAGGTACTTCGTTGCACTCAAGATCTTTTTTTTTTTCTTTTTAATATCTGTCTTTCCCACTACTTAGGAAAGGCAATTAGTGTGTGGGTTATACTCCTCTGTAATAGTATGGTAAATTTTAAAATGATAGAATAGCGAATGTAATGAGTTAACAGCTTGAATGGGGATAAATGATAATTACAGAGGAAAAGAAGGCTTGTAATGTGATATTCTTTGGTAAAAATTATAGCATTCATTAGCTATTGCAGAAGAGAGACACAAAGTATGTGCCTGTACATGTTTGCTCCCAATTGTAACATAAAGCCAGTGGTTTTTGCCTGCTTTAGATAGCCCAGTCACTGTGGTATTTTGTCAGCTGCTATTTGCTCAAGACAAATGACTGGGATAAAGTACAAAACATGTTTTTGCTTAATGATTTGTATGTAAATTTTGTTCTTCAGGCTAAAGGAGGGGGCTACGAGAGCGAGGATGCCTATCAGAATGCAGAATTAGTGTTCCTGGACATTCACAATATTCATGTTATGAGAGAGTCACTGAGAAAACTGAAAGAAATTGTGTATCCCAATATCGAGGAGACTCATTGGCTGTCTAATTTAGAGTCAACTCACTGGCTAGAGCATATCAAGGTATGCATGTCTGCATCCACTGCATGTGGCTGAGCAACCACAAGTCCTTACCAGTCTATTCACTGGGAAAGACATCTGGAGCTAACCCCAGGATTTTCAATTCCTTGTAAATTTAAAGACTTACAATTTCTTTTCCATTTATAAGCAACTAAACCCATACTTTCTTGGAGTGAGGAATCTTAAGGCGATGAGAAGAAGGACAAGAGAAGGGGTTTAAATACTCAAAGATGGTGTTTTGGAAGTGAAGGATGTTCCTGGGTGATCTGTAACTGTGAAAACTCTGCTTAGAGCTCAAGGCACAGAGTTTCCAAGCTCTTGACTCGACTCCTTGACATCCTGGCATTATTGCCTTGTCCAGACAAGCAAATACTGGGAGTTTGTGCCCTGTCAGCCTTTCAGGAATCCAAGCAGAGTCACAATAAGGAGGCAAAATGTTTTGGCTTCTCCAGATGTTGGTCTTCAAATATGTTCTTTCTGTTCTAAAAGCGTTCAGCTTACACTGTTGCTCTGCTGACGCAGACAGGGGCAGATCTGCTCCTGGGGCAGCTGCAAGGTGATGGCTGTTCCTATCAGACACAAAATGCTCCTGCATTTAAATCCTCACATTTCCAAGGACTCAGCTTAATGCAAGGGCTCTTCTAGAGTTGTGCCTACACTACAGTTTAGATGTGTCGTCATCTTGCTGGAACAGAAAATGTGTTCACCAGTTTGCTGTCCTAGTTATAAAATAGTTGGAACCGATTTACCATTCTCCTTGAGGCAAACAGAGCCCTTGGTTTGTCCTGTGCTGTCACTAGCCATTTTTCATTTACAGTTTCTGTTCCAAAGAGATTTTGTAATCTGTTTTTTTCCTTGTCCTAGCTCATTCTTGCTGGAGCCCTTCGGATTGCTGACAAAGTGGAATCGGGCAAGACATCTGTGGTTGTACATTGCAGTGATGGCTGGGACCGGACAGCCCAGCTCACCTCTCTCTCCCTGCTCATGTTAGATGGCTACTACCGAACTATCAGGGGCTTTGAAGTGCTAGTGGAGAAGGAGTGGCTGAGCTTCGGCCACAGATTTCAGCTGGTGAGTCACTAGCCCATGGGAGGCACTGAACAGAAAGTTATTGTCCCTCTTGAAGGATTTCAGAGGAGTTTAGCCTTTCCTGTGAAAAGTTTCCCAGCTGAACTCGCAGAAGAAAGGTGAATGCTGATGCTATTGTTTTCTACCTGTAATTCCATTCATCTCTTAACCTCCTTGGGACTGTATTGGTTAGATACAAGGAACAGGTGGTATTAAATCTCTCAGGTGTCTGACTGATAATGTAATGTTCCCATGCTTAGGCCTGAACTAACAGTGTGCTTTGGGTTCAGTGCTAGCATTTCTGCTGGGAGTTGGCAGAGAACATTAGGCTATTTTTTGTCTTTCTTTCCAATTCAGTCCATTTTCTGAGACTGCTTGGGCACCATCATCTAAGAAATTGGTATTGAAGAGGCTGGGGAATTTGTTTATAGCCTTGGCCTCACATTTTCTTCAGGCACACTTTATTTTTGGAGAGGCTTCTAATTATTTAGGTGAAAGAGGAGCAGTTTGAGCCTGGACCAAGAGTAGCTTGTGGCTGTGTCTTTGCAGTTGGCAGAGAGGCAGCTTTGTGGGGCTTGTGACACAGCAATTTGTTACGGTTTGCACTGATGGGAATTGAGAGAGCCTTTCAGTAATATCCTTTCAGTCTTTGTTCTTATTGTGTTTTGCTCATAGCTGTGCTGTGGTGGTTGTTTAATATTGCAAGGACTAGAACAAGGTCTGTGTACAACACTTGCAGTGGTGGGTTGCACTGTCACATGCTCTGAGGAAGGTGGGGAAACTGAGGCACTAAAGCAACAAGTTCTGCTGCAGCAAGACTTGTTATTTGGTATGTGAACAATGAGTGTTTTAGCTTCTTCACTGTCTAGACAAGGAAGATATTGACAGTGATTTCCTTTGGTGAGGGGAGAACAGTATTAGGGATCTCTGTTACTTACATGTTCTTGTTCTGTCTTTGTACCGTACTTGGGGCTCCCGGGTAATACATAACCATTAATGTACTCTGCTAGTTCTGAGGAGTCGTGCCTCACATGTGTTGGCCACACAGCACGGTCAGGGTTGGAGGCCTGCTTCTGGGAATACTGTCATTGCTGCCTCTCTGGAGGTGGCAGGAGATGGGCTGGGCTGGTGTTTGTACAGCTCTTGGAAGCCGCGAGGTGTTGCGTGACGGTTATCGCTGCATGCCGTGCCTGTAGGTAGTGTTTGGATCTAGCGCACTCTCCTACTGAAGTAGCCAGGACAACAGCTGCAACTGAAGCAAAAAGCATTCTCATTTTTTTTCCTTCTGAACTTTAGCTATTAACTGAAATCAGTGCCAGCATAGCATCTGGAGCCTCTACTCAAACAACTCTTGTTTTAACTTAGCATGAAAATATCCCCATAAAGAATTTTCACTTCAAAGACAAAGAGTGTAGCTGTCCTTTACTCCTTTACCCACTGATATGGACAAAGCAATATCAAGACTCATTTGAAGTTTTTTAAAGCTGTTGGTAAAGGTTTAGGTGACTGAGAGCAGACCCCAGCAGTTTCCCCATGAAGCCCTGTGTGACTGGTGTTCTTTGTCCTGCTGTTTCAGAGAGTTGGCCACGGGGACAAGAATCACGCGGATGCGGATCGCTCTCCCGTCTTCCTGCAGTTCATCGACTGTGTCTGGCAAATGACAAGACAGGTAAACTGCTGGGTGGCACCCGTGTCCAAAGAGCCAGTGTATTGAGACATGGCACAGTGTCTAGGCACAGCAATGATTTCCAAGCTGACCTGTGCAGGCTTTCCTTCTTGGGCTTGTACTCTTGCTTTGATTCTGGCAGCAGGCTTTTTGGGAATCTGTTTAGCAAAGAGCCTGAAGGCACTTGCTAATGTCAGTCCCTAGCATGGCGAGTGCAACAGATCCCTGTTGCCTCTGTTCAAGCTGATCCTGTAACCAAACTGCAGCAAGACATGCTCAATTTTAACTTCTTCTGAAGGCAAATGTACTGCTCCCAATTCATAATATGAGGCACAGAGCTGAGTGCCTCACTTCAGATCAGGTATGGCTGAGGTACAGTCCAGGTGGCATTCACTATGTCTGGGAGGTTTTTCCCCAAGGTATGTGGAACCTGGAAGGTTTTTTGTATCTTCTGTGACACAAAAGTCAGCTGTGGTTAGGCAGTTCACTGAAAAAAAGTTAAGCTCATCATGGATTAAACCAGGAGAAATGGAAGAGAAGGATACCACTATATATGGTATATGAAGCTGTACCACATCCATGCAGAGAGAAGAAATAAGTCACTTCATCATCAAAAGTCACTTCATTGTGGTCTCCTTGGATTGCTCCAACAGCTGGGCATCCTGACCTGCAGCTGGTGAGGTCAGGATATCACAACTGGGGCAGCCTGGGAAGAGAAGGGTGGTTGTGAGGGAGGAAGGCCTCCTGCTCTCCTCTCCATCACCCCTGCATGTCTTTGCAGTTCACTGCGTGTATTCTTATTGACCCTTTGTGGAGCTTCAGTTGCCCCTGTCTCAGGTCAGATTGTTTCTGCACAGAACTCAGCAACAAATATGGCTTGTGCCCATACACCTGTCCCTCCTGCTGATCCCTGTCACAAGGTGCCTCCCTGCTATTCCCTCTGGGCAGTGCTGTGTTAGGCACCTAGGTTATTTCCATTTGGCCCTGGGAAATTTCCACTTTTTGAATGTATTTATTTCACGGGTGCCTTTTGTTCACAGTCCAGCTGCATGGCTTGTAATGAGGGGCAGGCATAGCAGAGCTTCAATTTGAAGCAGCACTGAGTGTGTATAAACACAGTGCTCTAACCCTTCAGACCTCTGGCTTTTGCTCAAAATTCCTCTCTGCACATGCAAAGCAGCTTTCCAAGAGGGAAACTCTTGCTCCTGGAAGGAGCAAGTATGACCCTGAATATCCAACCAGGCAGGGAACAGGGACAGATCCTGTTCTAGAAATCAAGAGGCCAATTCCTTACCAAGACCACAGTGTGGGAGAAAGTTTATTTTCCTGTTTTAAAATCCCAACCTAATTTTCTGTTTCTGCCTAAAGTTTCCTACGGCATTTGAGTTCAATGAGTACTTCCTGATCACCATCCTGGATCACCTGTACAGCTGTTTGTTTGGGACCTTCCTGTGCAGCAGTGAGCAGCAGAGAGTGAAGGAGGTAAGACAGCTTCTCTCCAAGGTAAAAGCCTGCTCCTGATTGCTTTAGCTAGCCAGATATTGCTACAGAAGCTGGTTCCTCACTCAAACATAGTTGTAGGTGTGGATCTGGGAAATGCCAAGCCCCCTTCTCAACAGTTGGGACCTGGGGTATTTTCCTCTTTGCACAAACTGCTATCTGTTGGAGGCTTCATGTTTCAGAGCACCACCATCTCCCTTCTGGATACTCTGTCTACTTCCAGCTAGTCACTAGTGGTTGAATAGTTCCTGGTGTCTCCCAGGTAGTGGAAATGCAATTTTACTTTGAACTTCAGTTTATTGTAACCTTTTCTGTGGGAACTGGTACTTTTTTGTCATCCCTTTTCTTTGAAGTGGTCCCTTTAGGGTGTTTTTAACTACCAAGTGCAGTAGTTAATCTACCACATGACCTACTGTCATTCTGCACACACAGGTTACAGCAAGTAGCTGCTCTTCATGTGTGTTCTTGCTGTGCTTGCATCTTTCTGGGAGAGGGACAGCTCTCCTACTATTAGTAAGGACGTGCCTCTCTGTCCTGCCACAAGCCAGCTCTGCCCTGCAGTCTGGATGAGGTTTGTTTGCCCAGGGAGGAGCGTAGGGATGTGTACATTGACACCCAGTCTGGAATTAGAAGGAAAACAGTGGCACTTGTTCTGTCTCACCTCCCTGAAGATGAAGCATTCTGTCACCAAAGGCTGCAGCCTAACAGCACAGAGGTACACGAGGGCAGTGCTGTGCAGACCTGATGTGATTACATTTGATAGAACATCACTTAAAAATAAACATAAAAACTAGCTGTAAAATAAAAGTCATAGCATTTTACTATAGTGAAATCAGTGTCCCTGTTTCTTTGGAGTCCACAGTGACTGAACAGTTGTCATTTCCAGGGAAGAAAATCTGCATGCTGTTTGCACGTGGGTTTAGGGGTTTTTTTAAAGGCCTCAGCCTAGTGAAGTACTTAATCTAGAAAGTACTTCAGCACTGGTTTCAGTGGGAGTATTCACAGGCCTAATTATTCCACTAGATCAGGGCCTAAGTCAAATGTTTTCTTTTTTTTCTTTGCAATTAAATACTCCAGCAAGTCCTCCAGGAGCACTTTAGAGAACTGAAGTTTTAACTAAAGCACTGAGAGTTCACATGCCAGTGTCCCCTTGCTGTACCAATGGTGATTCCTGGTCTGTGTTGGCAGCTGGGTGGGTCAGAGGGGTTGTTCTGTGCCAGGGCACGTGTGCCTGCCTGCATCCATGTGCTTTGAGCACAATAACCACATCAAAAGAACAGTTTTGGGGTTTTTTTAAGCTACAAAAAGCAACAAACTCCGTATTAATGACAGGCATATGTCTATGCTGCTGTAGTTTGTAGATAGCTGGGATTCACGTGGCAACTAAAGCCTCCCCCACCCCTTTCCCTTACAGAGCCTTCCAAAAAAGACTGTATCACTTTGGTCTTACATCAACAGCCAACTGGAAGACTTTACTAACCCCTTGTACGTGAGCTACTCCAACCACGTCCTGTATCCCGTGGCCAGCATGCGCCACCTCGAGCTGTGGGTCGGCTACTACATCCGCTGGAACCCCAGGATGAAGCCTCAGGTACACCTCTTCCTACTTGTGCTTCCCTCTCTCCTAGTACCAATCCTGTTATTTTGGAGGTCAAGACCTTTACCTAATGTGCAGACTTATGCCGCCACAGCTTAAATCTGAAAACAAATGCCTAAATTCAAATGCCAGCAAGAGCAAGCACCACCTAGAGCTGCTGGGTTCAGGTGCTCAGCTGGACATCACCACCTTGGGAAATCTGCAGGAGCTGAAGATTCTGAGCAATTTGGGAAATTTCTCATGTAGAATGGGGGAAAAAAATCTGAATTCTCTTTACAGAAGAGCTTAAACACCTAAGACTTCTCTAGATGTGGGATTCTAGATAGGAATTTTGGGTCTGTATTTAAATTACTGTTGATGGGAACCTGCTGCTTGCTTTGGCTGCCTGAAATGCAGGGGCCTGACCCCAATCAGCAGGGAAGCTGGCTTGCCCAGGGAAGGCACTTCAGACAAGCAGTCTGACCCCTGAATGCTGACATCACTTTTTAGTAGGAAAGGACAAAAATTCCCAATTGCCTCAGTGCCCATCTGCACGTAACAGCTCTGCAAATCTGCATAGTTAGAGACAGGAACCCAGCAAACACTTTGCAGTACTGCCAAACTGTCAGAACTATCTGAAAATACTTAGAAGAAGCTGGCTGGTTTTTTTGCCTCCCAAGCCCCTGAAATTATGTCCAGGCTGAGATGCCATGGCCAGTGTCCCCCAGAAATGTCAGAGACTAGAGTTTGGCAATTGTTGTCTTCCTAAATACATTCAGACTGCTTTGTTTAGCCACCATTGCACTGTGCATGTTGGATTCAAATGAGCATCCCAAAGCCAGAGCAACCGCTCAGGTACCTGTGAGCTGGGGACTGATCACGCTCATGTACCTCCCCTCCTTCCCTCATAGCTGTGTGTAAGGTCAGCAACAGTTTGGTGCTTCAGGCCTCCACTTCCACGCTGATCTCCCAGCACTCAGCTATACATTTCCTTGCAGGAACCTGTCCACAATCGCTACAAGGAGCTCCTGGCCAAGCGGGCTGAGCTGCAGAAGAAAGTGGAGGAACTGCAGAGAGAAATCACCAACCGTTCCACCTCGTCCTCCGAGCGAGCCGGCTCTCCCGCACAGTGCGTCGCTCCCGTACAGACGGTTGTATAATATGGGCTTTTTTTTTGCTGCGTACCTTCCCAGGACCATGAGGGGGGAAGCTTTTCTGAAATCCCCTGGATTTCCAGCATTGTGCCTGGGAGATGCCAACCTATTTATTTATTTCTCTCCAAGGGTAATTTATTAGTACTGTAGCACTAGAGAAAGCTTAAAGCAAAACCCAACACAGACAAGGCCCCCTATGCAATTAACCTTCTCAGTGGCTAGCTTATAATACAAGCCAATGGCACTTGCCACCTGTAAGAAGCCTGGAGCTCGCTCTTTGTTCACTGATGTGCTGGAAATCACTTGGCTTGAAAGAGTCTGTGCACAAGCATGAAGTACCATGGAAGAAAAATGTCTGCTCAGAAGTTTGAAAGGCCTAACCTGATTTTGTATTGGAGCCTCAGATGCAGCTGTGACATCACACACCCTCCTGCACAGCAGAGTGAATGAGGGCGTTTGCCAACAAACCTGGAGACAAGCAACAATAGTGTCTGAAATGTCATTCCCTTCACCTTAACCTCGATCATAGGAAGCCATGTAAACAATGCCTTATTTAAAGAAAGGGCAGCTTCTCTCAATAAAACACGGTGGTAGAGGAGCAACATACAGGACTTGATTTTGTAGGACAACGTTTACTTCCATCTCTGCAACTTTAGAATCTCACTTATGGTTTACAGTGGGTGTGCCAGGATGCAACTTAAGCACCTTTATTTTTGAGGGGGGAGCAGAGTGTGGCTCCCCTGGGCTTTCTACAGCTCCGCTGGCCTCCAGTGCCTCATAGTCATCAGGGGAAAGGTAGTGGAATACCAAGGGGCATGTATGAACTGCTGGGATCAGCCATTACATTTTGCTTGGGTAAGCATAATTAGCAATTTTAATGCTTCTGTGCAGGGTTATAGTGGTGTACTTATGGTATTTCAGTTTTCTGCTAACCAATGGAAGCAACTGTGCATCAACCAAAGACGCCTTTCTGCCTGCATTGCAACTGCTGCTTTAGGTTTTTCTGGCAACCTGAACAGCTTAGCCATTTTCTAAACCCTACCTTTTTCCTCATAGTCTGCTTCAAGAACTGGTGTCACTCAACTAAACTCAAGTTGAAATTCAGTTTTAATACAAAAATTTACTGTAGGAGATAAAACACACACTTGGTGAAACCATGACTGCCCCCTTGCTCTTCCAAACAGGTAAGCACAGGGCTGCAGAAGAAGGGGCTTACAGCAAAGGCAGTTAAGTATGTGCAGTCTTCAGGCTGCTTCTCCACCTCTGTGCTAAGAAGGGGCACTGCTAGGTGTGGGTTCCTGTGTTTCTCTTTTATGACAGGATCCCAGACTGTGGGCACCTGTTTAATATACCTGTCAGCTGCTTCACTCAGCTGCAATTCTTCTAGAGAAGGATATTTGGAGAGAGCATGAGTCAACCCATTTCCACCTAAGAAACTGCCTTTCAAAAGCCACATGCCTTCCAAGGCAGTTAACAGCCATTTCCTCCTGCAGTCTCCACTTCTGCCTGCTCTACTGCTGCAATCACCACACTGTGCTTACAGAGAAATCCACAGCCACCGTCCAACAGGATGAGTAATAGGCTGCACAGCATCACCACCTTTCTTATAGGGTGGCCTGACACATTATAGTTCAATAGAGCAAAGAATCCACACAAAATACTTTCTAAGGACTTGGATTTGCTTTGTGGTTAAAGAGCAGGTCTGCTCTTATGTACAATCGCTATATAGGAAGGTTTAAAGCATTACCCTGTATTAGCAAATTGGCTATGTGTGTATATTTTGTTTCTTGATGAAGTCTGTTTGGTTTCCTTAACACTAATTAATAAAAATGGATAAATGGATAAAGTTCCTGTGCTCTTATTTTCAACTATGTGGTTTGCCAAAGGACTTGAAGGACATGCAAACATTAAATAAATAGCACTGCAAGTTGAGTGTGTGAAATCCAAATGTCTCTCATTCTTCTACAGAGGTCTATCTTGCAAGATGCTAATGTTGAAACTCTGAAGTCTAGAATGACAGAAAACCAAGATTCATCTTTGGACAAGTTTCATTTATCCTGTACCCACCAGTATTAATACAGATACAGTGCTTAGCTGCTCAGTATTATAAAAACAGAATCACAGAATGGTTTGAGTTGGAAGGGACCTTTAAAGATCATCCAGTTCCAACCTCCCTAATGGGCAGAGACACCTACCACTAGACCAGGTTGCTCAAAGCCCCATCCAACCTGGCCTTGAACAGTACCAGGGGTGGTGCATCTACAACTTCTCTGGGCAACCTGTGCCAGTGCCTCACTGCCCTCATGGTAAAGAATTTCTTCCTGGTATCTAATCTAAACCTGCCCTCTCAGTGTAAAGCCATTCCCCCTTGTCCTATCATTACGTTCCCTTTCCAGCTCTCTTATAACCCTTTCAGGTGCTAGAAGGTCTCCCCAGAGCTTCCTCCTCACCAGGCTAAACAACCCCAACTCTCACCGAAGCTACTGTCTAATACACTACGAAGTGCAGAATGATTTTTTTTTAATTGTGAAAGTATTTCACTCCAAGTATTCTGAAATACTTTCACGGTTAAAAAAAAACCTCTACAATTTCTGCACCTTACAGTGCATTGGCACAGTAACTTCTGTGTAAAAGGAAGATTCACATTTTTGCATGTAACTTATGCAAAGCCTAAATTCACTGGGATGATTTGTGGTCAACTCAGTGGATGCTCCCTGATGCTCTCAACCCTAGTGGGCTTAATTCTAATGTGGGCACGCCACTCATTCACTATAGGCAGCATAGATGGAGCCTAAAATACTCCTAAGCCCTCCACCAGTAATGAGCTGCATGAGGACAGCCTGAGGTCATGCTGAAGTTAACCCATCTTTGAGCAAGCTGATCTCCAGAGGTCATCCTGAGCAAAATGACTAAGTTTCAACTACTGATTTTTCAGGACCTCTGGTATGAACTGCTTTCTAAGTGGTTACTCCCACTATACCTGGTTAGCAGCATCCAACAGCGTCTAACACCTTATGTGTCTCAGATGCAAGGAGACAAGCTGGGTGAATCACCTACAGGCAACAAACTCAACCCCCTTCTGCCTGTGTTGACCCTGCAGAGCTCCCTCCCTGTTCAGCTACAGGCAAGGATGCACAACTGTGACTTTAACCTTACCTGCAGCTCTCATTCATCACCCTGACCAGGGAGAAGTCACCTTGCCATGAAAAGCCCACTGGCTGTGGCACAGTGCTGCAGCAAACACCGAGCTAATTTAGAGGAAGTGCAGCTTTCCCACAATTCATTCAACAGGCAAGCTGGCTTTATTATTTTTCAACTGTATATACAGGTAATCTGGGTCTTCTATACATTCCATTAATAGGAAATTCTTTAAATTATTAACATAATAAATAACATTTAATCAGCTGTGCAAGTCAGAGCACAAACTTAATTGCACTACTACCAAAGTAGATAGCTCATCAAAGCACATACTTCAAGTTAAAAGCAAGAGGCCAGGACCAAATGGCATGATTGAGGCACTTGCAGTTTAAAACACTCCTTTACCACACAAAGCTGTCAGCTAGACACAGAGTATTGCCCCCTATCCTACAGCTTTTTCCTAAAGCAGGATTTCTGTAGACAAATTTCACTTGATCATTAAGCAACATAATTCCTAAGTTACCTTGCTCCTTTTCTGAGTACTCAAACATCCACTGCCACTAAGGCTGACTAATGCAACAGAGCAGAACAAGAATGAGGGAAACCTTTTGAAGAGAGCTCCATAGAACACCTTTGAAGGGGTTTAATCTGTTCTCCCTCAGACACTCCCAGAGATGGAGTCATTGCAGCTGCACACAGAACAGAACAGACAAAAGCCCTCAAAACCCAGGGCCACAGCACTGTTTTCACACAAGATGCACCCCGAGAGGCCGCCCAGATCAGCAACAGCATGAAATGGCACTGGCACATCACACACACACACCAACCCACATAAATGTGCAGTGCTTGGTGTGCTGAACAACATGGAGGGACTGCTGGAACCGTAACATAAGGGAACTGGGGGAGCCCAATTGTTAAGATTCAGTGGCTGTGTACCTTGAAAATGGAATGTGATTTAAGCTAGACCATAATATATACAATCAAATGCAGGGATGGAGAACCAAGAGCCCACAAGCCTGTATTTCAAAAGTGCTCTCAGCATACAGTAGTCTCTTCCACACAGCAAGAAAGGCAACTGCTTTAGATCCAGAATGTGAGGAAGTTTGGCCAGGATGGTTCAAGAACATCTCCTGCAGACAAGTCACTAGTCCCAGCTGATATCATCTTTCTGTAGTGAAGTCTGTATGGTCTGCATGTCTCTCAGCAACTGAAGATTTTTCCGACTCTTCTCTCCAGGCTTCACTTTGATGGGACCTGCATTCTTTCCTTTTGTGGTTACTGTAGTTGTTACTTTAACCTCACTAACAGGGAACCTGCTGTCTTTTATTTGTTTGGCAGAAGTCTTTCTGGACTTGCATTCTCTCTTAAGTCTCTCTAGCTGAAAGAGAATCCCAAAGAAAAACATTAAGAAGTGATCTTGTTTCAGTTTTATGTTCAGCAATTCTTCCAAACAGCTGAAATATCCCACCATTTATCTCACCCAGCTAAGCAAATAGTTGTTTCCAAGTCACACTGAACAATAAATATTTTATTTGCCTTACAAAGCATTGTTGTATTTGCATCTTTAGAGCTGTGTTTAGCTTACAGTCTGACCTACTACCTCTAAAAACTGAGAAGTTCATTATGGGTGAACATCGTTATTAGAAATGTAACAGAAGAAGGTGTAGATGAAAAAAACTGATTGGTCACTGTTACCATCCAGTGATTAAAAAAAGAAAACAAGTTTTTTTTACCTGCATACTAGTAATTTTAATAGGTAGTCACTGTTAGAAATGTAGCTTTGAAAAGAATACCAGAGCTCTGCTGGGGTGAAGAGGTGGTATCCACACGCCACACTGTAAAATCACAGCATGTGAGACTCAGTACTCCCCAGCAAAGACTGAAAGGGGAACTGGACAGTCTGAGGTGCAGACACGTTCATATGCCCAAACCACAACATGGGTGGCTTCTACAACTCCCCTCTCTTCAGATGGTGCTGCTGCTCCCTCCTCCTAGCTGACAGCGTGCAGCAATTTTCCCAAACTCTGACTCCTAAAAATTTGCCAATAGCATATGCAGCATCATTACTGCTGGGAACTACAGCACATCTGCTTCTCCGCAGCAGTTCATCTGAAGATCATAAGATAGCAAAAGTGAGTAATGCTCCTAACAGCAAGCATTTCACAGGTCCATTCTGGATGTCGGCTCTCAGCACGCGTTTTGTGTATCAGTTACATAAGGTGAGGGTGAATTGTGGTTTGCGTGAACTGAACCAGATTAAACACATGGGATTAAGGTCTTTGAAAGAAATTCACTAAAATTAATGAAGACAAGAGAAAACAAGGAACACGTTTTATAGCTTTGAATGAACAGGCTACACTATCCAAAATGTTTTGTAAGTTATAAAATAAGCAAAACAGACATCTGGTGTCTTATAAAATGCAAATTAAAACATAAATAGGTCATTTACTCCAAGTAAAGGAAAACTGTTAAATAATGTTCAAAGGACAAGAGGACTGTAAAATGCAATGCAAGAACAGATGCAAAAGCTCTGCCCAGGACAGGGTGAAGAGTGGGCACAAGGCTGACAGAAAAGATATTTCTACAAAGATACTGGGATAGAAAGATGGAGGTATGCAGACTAACTTTGGGACACCAAAGCTAGAACTAGACAATACTACTCTAAAGTAGTTATTTCTGCTTTATGCAGTTGCTGCTAGATTAGGATATAACATAAAAAAATCCCTGCTTAAGTCAGCAACTCTACATGACCATGAACACAGTCAACAGAAACTCACCTGCAAACGATGCCTCCGAACTTTGCTGATTTGGTCTGCCTTGGCTTCCATCTTTCCCACCAGTGCATCAAGTTCCCTCTCCAGATCTTCCCTCACTGCAATGGTTGGGGCTTCCTGGATGAGCTTTGACAGCTGCTGGTGATCACTAGCACACGTTTCAGAGAGAACAAGGCTTGCATGAGGCTCCCTTGGCTTCTACAGCTCATACCCCAGTTCAGAAATAACACATCTAGGAAACCATAGCATCAGCAGCCAGACATGTTCAACACACCATAAGAAACCAGTAAGAACAGTTTTGCTGCCTTGCAGCATTATTCCAGTACCACATCCTGGCAGCAGGCTGCTGCAACATTGTCTCAATAATCTAAGGAGCTTCCACCTCCAAAATGCACATTCAAAATGACCAAATCACCCCTAGAAAGCTTGATTTCAGCACTCATTCAGTTAATATTTTGTGTATCTGTACCTAGTGCAGTTGTGCAGTATGGTAACAATTCGTGTTCTCTTAACCAGGACAAGCAAAATGCCCAGCAAAGCTGTCCTTTAATGGACTATTTGTCCAGATCCTGCTTTTGGCTAGGATAGAGTTCTCATTGTTAGGAGTTGTTACAGTGCTGTGTTTTGGATTCAGTACAAAATTAATGTTGATAACACTGATGTTTTTGTTGTTGCTGAGCAGTGCCTACCCTAAGCCAAGGGCTCTTCAGTGTCTCCTGCTACACCAGTGAGGAGGGGCACAACAAGCTGGGGCAGGGAGACACTTGGGATAGCTGATTCAAACTGCCCAAAGGGATATTCCATACCATAAAACATCACGCCCAGTATATAAACTAGGAGCAGTTGGCCATGAGGGGACAATTGCTGCTGGGGACAGGCATCGGTTAGCAGGTAGTGAGCAACTATACTGTGCATCACATGCTTTTTTATCTTGGGTTTTATTCCTCTCCCTTTTTCATTACTGTCATCATGACATTTTACTTTATTTCAATTACTAAACTGTCCTTACTTCAGCCCATTACTTTTACCTTTTCCCAGTTTCCCTCCCCAGTCCACCAGAGCAGAGGGGCGGGAAAGCAGCTGCATGGTGCCTGGCTGCCAGCTGGGGTTAAACCAAGACAGTACTTTTTGGCACCAGAAATGGGCCATGAGGGGTTAACGACAGGTCTGACCGGGGAGTGTGAAGACAAGTCTTTTCTTGGCATTGCTGCGTTAGTTTAATAGCGGCTGCTCACAATGCCGGTTTATGGTGCCACGGAATCCCTGGCCATGAAATTCCTGGGGGAACGGGCGTCCTCCGCGCGCTGCGGGAGCCACCTACTGGGAAATCGGTGTAATTACACCTTTATCCTACAGAGGAGACATGGTCTTCTCCCCTTCTTCTCGAGGCTGACTACAACAGCCTCTGAGAACTCTCAATATCCCACGGGTGCTAAAACCAGCGTGGTCCCCGTGCCAGGATCCAGCATGGTGCTGAACGGGGTTCAGATCAGGGGAGGATTTGTGTCTGGGGACAGTGAGCGAGCAGCTGCGTGGGACTGAGTTGCTGGTTAAACCCCACAAAGGGTAAGCTACCTTCTGCACAAAGCACAGGATATAGAGGGTACACACCTCAGGAAATCCCGGGTTTTACCTACGGGACGACAGAGAGAACATGAAGTGGGATGGAAAACCTATACCTCAACTCTAGAGGCACAGGTATGTGAATTGCAGGAAAAAACCAAGCACAAATAGGGATTCTTCCAGGAAAGTTGCTGCTTAAGTCTTCAACCGGCATTTCCCAGACAGAGTGGGAGGGTTGATCTTATTCCTGATCCTACGGAAAGGAATTCTAATTTTTTTTACAGGAAATGGAGAATCCTAGGACCAGTATTAGAGGAGTCTCTCTCCATCCAGGTGCAGGACAGGGACAACCAGGTTTACAGAACTGTGTGGATCAGATGGCCTGGGCACATCAGCCCCATGGGATACAAGGCTTTAGCACACCCTGGTGCACAGTGTACCCTAATGCCATCAAGCCATACAGGGGCAGAACCCATCTGTATTTCTGGAGTGACAGGGGAACAGCTTGAAATCAGCCTGACAAAATGACTGGCAAAAACACCCCATTGTGACTGTCCCAGAGGCTCTGTGCACCCCTGGCAGAGACTGTCTCGAGGGCATTTAAGGGACACCAAAGGGTACTGGTGGGCTTTCAGTACAGCTGCCTTGGAGACAAAGGAAATGAAGCATCTGTCTGCCCCGCTCCATCTCTCAGAGGACCCTTCTGATGTGGGGCTGCTGAAGGTCAGAGAACAAGAGGTGAAAGGATGATTTGGGTTGGAAGGGACCTTAAGAATCATTGAGTTCCAAACTCCCTACCATAGGCATTTTCGACTAGACCAGCTGCCCAGAGCCCTATCCAACCTGACCTAGAATGTTTCCAGCAATGGGCATCTACAGCTTCTCTGTAGGACAACCTGTTCCAGTGCCTCACCATCCTCACAGTAAAGAATTTCTTTCTAATATCTAATCTAAGTCTGCCCTCTTTCAGTTTAAAGCCATTACCCCTCATGCAAACACTACACATCCTTGTAAAAAGTCCCTCTCCAGCTCTCTTGTAGCCTCCTTTGAGCCCTGAAAGGCCACGATGAGGTCTCCCTGGAGCCTTCTCTTCTCCAGGCTGAACAACCCCAGCTCTCTCAGCCTGTCTTCAAAGGAGAGGTGCTCCAGGCCTCTGATTGTCTTTGTGGCCTCCTCTGAACTCACTCAAGCAGGTCCACATCCTTCTCATGTTGGGGACCCAGAGCTGGATGCAGCTCTCCAGGTGGAGTCTCTGCAGAGCACAGCAGAGGGGCAGAATCCCCTCCCTCACCCTGCTGCCCACACTGCTTTGGGTGCAGCCCAGGACAGGATTGGCTTTCTGGGCTATGAGTGCACATGGCTGGGTCATGGCCAGCCTCTCCTCCACAAGCACCCCAAAATTACTTCAGCCATTCAGCTCTCCACCCACCACATTTTCCTGTCCTG
Organism: Orthonyx spaldingii; assembly: GCA_013397795.1. Classification (NCBI taxonomy): domain Eukaryota; kingdom Metazoa; phylum Chordata; class Aves; order Passeriformes; family Orthonychidae; genus Orthonyx; species Orthonyx spaldingii. Next base: position 408,516 of record VZTJ01004371.1, on the reverse strand, counting down.
AAAGACTTATGACAGCTGAGTCTGAGGTCATGGACTACATTAACTCAGTGGATTAATAATGGGATGATCCACAGACTACAGGAATATCTGTGTGTAGATACATCAAAAGACTGGAAAGATGATGGTGGTTAACTGGGACATATTGGAAAGCGTGGGGCTTGGGCAGGACATAAATGGTACAGTATAAAGGATGGATACTGCCCATCCCAACAGTGGGGAGGGATGGGTGCAGGGGTGTGTGAGTGGCTGCAGGGTCCTGAGCTGCTGGCTGGGTCCACACCACAACAGTGTACTGCATTGCAGCTGTGACCACACTTCTCCCTTAGTTATTCTGAATTTAATACTGCTGCACATAAGCACAGGTCTGGCATCCATACTGTTTAGCAGTCTCTAACTGCAAGGAGAAATGACAGCCTCTGCAGCCAGCAAGACAAAGATTACATGCTGGAGATTTCCTAAAATAAGACCTTACTCAGGCAAAACCTTCCAAGTTCAAATGAAAAAGGCAAAAATATGAAACATCTGCATTCATAATCTGCAGTGGAAAATACACCACACTCACAAACTCATCTGTCCAAATTCATCTTGTAAGGTCAGCAACACTTCTGAGAGCTCCTCCTGAGATGAGGACGAGTCCATGGGCAGGGATGGGCGCCTGCCTTTGCTGGCAGGATGAGCGGTACTGGTGGGTTTCACTACAGGAGTCTCGTTTACCACATGTCTGTTACACAAAGCTTTTGTGTGATGTTTCATCAGGTGTAGGACGTGTTGCACGTTGGCAGCAACTGAATGACTGGGACTGGTAGACTGAAAGGAAAAGAGATTTCTTTTAAATGGCATTATCAACAACTTGGTAATACTGGAGAGCATTTAGAAACAGTGACCCTTTTGCTGACAAGAACACAATTTTTGTTTGAATTAATATGCACTAACAACATCTTGTCAAGCAGCATAGTGCAGGCCCATTTTTGGAAATATCAGCTCAGCTAGTTGTCAATATCAAACAAGTACTTTGCAGACAATCTGTAAGAAAAGTGTCAAAGAAAATTAAATGATCTGACCACTGGGTGTCAGGAGTGCATCAAGCCAAAGTCCCTTAAGGGGCTGCAGCTACTGAGCTCTAAGCTTTGGAATTAATCAGCTCACCTTCCCAGCCACAAAGGGTACATCACCCAGACACAGTCTGTAATGGGGCTGCACAGTGGGACGTCTTCCAAGAGAGCATTTCTGCAAAGAAAGAACAGACAAGTGTTTAGCAAAAATTATACTACAGCAAACCCACTTTCCCTTTACTTTGTAGTGAAAGAGGCAACCTGCTCCCTGATCACATGCACACAACTGTATTTAACTTCCCAGTAACTGCCCTTCTCTTCCCCACATCTTACCTTCTCTGGCTGCTTAGCTTTTTTCCTGGGTTGTCTTGCTTTTGGAGAAAGCATTGGTGATGCTGCTTGAATCAGCAGTCTGTTGGTTTCCAGGCCTGTCTGAAGCTACAATTGAGGGAATATGGGGAGTTACTGAAATTGTATTAACAAATAATCAGAGACAGAGCAAGCACAGAATTGCCAACCAAGAATTTTTAAAACACAGACTCTCTGCAAATTTTTAGGATATCTTTGCAGTCCAAGGTCAACTTAAACACTAAATATTTCCTCTGGTAGCATTACTCACCAGTAATCCTAGTAAGTTAAGAGAATTAGGCCTTATAGTGCATTAGTCCCACGCAGGCAAGTGCCAAAACATCAGCTGTGCTTTACACTTGACAAGGTATTGGGAAGCTCAAGCCACCCAACCCTGATCAATTGATCCCATGACATATAGTCACTAGGCAACTACTCATTCCGTTCTGTTATATTTGACAGTAAAAAATCTGCCAAAGAAACAAAAAACCACAATAAAAAAACTAACCACCAAACCATCTATGGAAAGAGTTAAGGTTAGAACTTCCTGTCGACAGTGAGAATCCTAACACGCTTCACTGTTCCTTTCAGGAGGAAGATATGGCATGGCTTTAGAAACCATGTCCTGAAGAAGCATTCACAGTATAATTTTTCATTATTAATTTGAGATACCCCTTTCCCCATCACACCAAATTCATGGAAAAGGTTAATGCTAGAGCCTAACATATTACCTCCATAATTCTTCAGCATACAATGAAAGTTTAATGAACACCACACTTTCATGTTAGAAGACCAGTCAGTATCCTTAAGGGCTCATAAGCAAGAGTATGTTGTCTCTTTTTTGCCTCCTTCTACAATATTTTAATTACTATTATGAACAAGGAAGTCCATTTGTTGACCTTGATATATTTAGAGGTTTCCATGCATACTGAATTATTAATTAGTCTGAATTTCTACTCCTCTTTTCCAACTAACTTCTTTTAGTAAAGAAATCAAAGCTTCAGTGCACAGGTGGTGTCAGAAAAAGATTTCCAAAAAGCTCAGAGAACTTCAGAACATTTGGTACCTCAGGCAGGAGGAAAAAACAAAAAAGAAAAAAAAAAAGACTAAAACCAGGATTTCATTATTTGGTGAAGCATATGGGGGCACTTTCAGTAAGCTTAGATGCAAAGTTGATAAAAAGGAGGAGCTAATTACAGTGCATACCAGTACAAAAGAAATTTCCTGTTGGTTACCTCAGCAGCTTTTTCCTGAACAAGTTTCCTTGCATGTTCTTCCTCCTGAAGCTTCTGTTCCAGTTCTTTCATTTTTTTCTAGTCAAAGTTGAACAAAAATAATAGCATTACTAATGAAACAATTTTTTTCTTCCTGAAGCTTACAATACTAAGAGCTTGAGCAAAACTATGAGTTCATCTTACTTAAAGATTAATGAAGACTTGAGCATTAGAATGATTGCTGATGCTTCACCTGTATAGGCATAAATACAGCAGTCAAAAGCTTATGCTTAACATTTAAATTGATTTTTCTATTCTTACTTTCACAACTGGTATCTGAAGTTGTCACAGTCAACAGAGAAATACACAAGACTCTTTCTCTTCAATTGTAAAAACACCCTAGACAGTAGGTTGCTTTGTGTACATTATCCTCCAAGATTCTGTACTACAAAAGAGCTAACAAAGACTTATCATTATAAGCCAAGAGAAGACTTGCTTTATTTAGACCACTAACGGTATTTTTGCTAAAATCTATAACTTACACTCTTACAAGAAAAGAATTTTTGAACATCTAGCCACCTTCCTAATAAAGAAGAGGGAGGAAAGGTTGTATGATGCCTCTGAGATAACATTAAACCAAACTGCAGTAATTTCATCTTTTTATCACAAAAGCATGTAAGAACTCTTTTGAAACTCCTTTTCAAAGGAAAAGGTTAAGGAGAAAAGCACACATTTCTTTGTAAACCTCCAATAAGATGAAAACATTGTTTAAACAAGATACACTGAAATTCCCAACGTGAAAGTTATTTGATAACTTTCTGGCTTTATACAGCAGTGAAAAAACAATCCAGAGCTCCAGTACCCAAAACAATTTCCCTTCTCTTCCCACAAATACTGATAATTCACAGAGCCACTAATCAAACTTGAGACAGAAAAGCATGCTATACAGAGTGACAGCTGTATTTGTACACTTGTTTGTTTATAAACCCACTACACTGAGGTACTAAATATTTCAGTTCTGCTTTACTTAAGCATTAACTGCAAAAATAATGTAATGAGTTGTTATACAAAGGTGCTAAAAGGCAAAAGCCCGGATAAACACTGAGGACAAAGGCACCATACAAAGGAATCAACTTTTTCTGTTGAATAAAAGAACCATTCTGATGATTTTTTTTTCTTTCAAAACGAAGGTGTTCCAGGTAACTTAAAATCGTCCTCTGCGCTTTACAGTTATTGGCACAACTCTTGATACCCATGTGGTCAGTCTCAAAGACCTTTCATTAACCTGTTAAGTCTGACAGAATTTTTACGATGAAAATATTGAGGAAAATATTCTGTTTAAACTGAAGACTGACGTGAAGCTGGGCCAAGACTTTTATCTCAGATGAATGAGTATTCCCTCGGCTAGGTGTTAAGCTGCAGGTGCAGCTCAAACTGCACAGCAAGAGTGCATCTTACTGTATCATCTGTGATAGACCCTGTTAGAAATGATATACCCAACTTAGATTCTTTCTTTTCCTGTTTACAGAAGAAGGTATTATCCAGATTACTGGACTGTCACTAAGAGGCCACAGAGCCAAGCAAACAGACCCTGCCCAGCAGTGCTGCCCATCATGTAAGAGAGCACTGCACAGCAAGCAGACTGCAGGTCAGCACTGGGCTGCCTCAACATCCCGCTCAATCACCAGGAGCCACTGCAAAAAACTTTAATGACAAAACAGAAGTAAAGTATTTCAATGTCTATTTTTGGCCTGTTTTCTAACAGAAAATAAATTTCATGCAATCACCTACTCAGAGAATCCCAGAATCATAGAATGGTTTAGGTTGAAAGGGACCTTGAAGGGTCACCTAAGTCCAAGGCCCCTGACATGGGCAGGGACACTTTCCACTAGACCAGGTTGCTCAGAGCCCTGTCCAAACTCATCTTGAATGTTTCCAGGAACAGAGCATCTACCACCTCTGTGGACAATTTGTTCCAGTGTTTTGCCCCCCTCACTGCAAAAAAATTTCTTCCTTATATTTAGTCCATCCTCTTCTAGTTTAAAACCATTGCCCCTTGTTCTATCACTACAGGCCCTGCTAAAACACCTGTCCCCACCTTTCTTACAAGCCCCCTTTAAAAACAGAAAGGCGACAATAAGATCTCCCTGGAGCCTGCTCTCCTCCAGGCTGAACAACCCCAACTCTCTCAGTCTGTCTCCATAGGAGAGGTGTTCCAACCCTCTGATAATTTTTGTGGCCTTCTCTGAAGCTGCTCCAACAGTTCCATGTCCTTCCCGTGCTGAGGATCTCAGGGTTGGACACAGCACTCCAGGTGGGGTCTCACAAGGGCAGAGTGGAAGGGCAGAATCACCCTCCTCACTCCTGGCCATGCTGCTTTGGCTGCAGCCCAATCCACAGAACAGGGGGAGAGGGGTGGTTTAAGTCTCAATGTAAGCATTAAAATCAATTACTTGAACCACAGTTGTTCAAAACATGTCATACACACACACACATTCAAATTCTGGTTGTCTAGTTACACAGAAGACCACAACCCAAACTGCACTTTTAGGGAACAGCTGGGTTTCTTTACTCCATTTTCAGACACAGCCACATTCAGATCTTCTCAGTCAGCTGTCCAGAGACTGCACTGCAGGACTACAGTTGCAATAAAGATGTCTCAAAAGCATTTTCAGAGTAAGTACTCCAAATGAAAGTACTTCACATAAATGGGAATCGCAGCATTTCCTTTTCACAGGCAATACTGATATTAGCAAATTACCTGTAGACAATACTCATAGGGCCAGGTAGTGGCTCTGGGGAGATTAAATGCTCTCACTAAGACCCCCACACAACTTGTGCTCTGGCAGTGTCTGAACTCAGAGGCAGATACATCATTGCTCACATGAGCCATCACTTCACCACTTTCCATCCATTTCAGCACATCATGTATGAAATAGTCTTTTATTTCTTGTTTCAAATTCAACTTGAAAATGTTCCTATGATCTTTCCACAACTACAGCAGAGATCAATGAGGGAACAGATGCAATGCTTCTGAGCAGAGAGTGCAGTCACTCTTTGAAGATTATAAGGCAACACTTATCACATGGATGCTCACACAGGAACACAGCCTATAATCACAGAGGCAGGCAGACCTGTCAACCAGAAAATGGCTCAAGACAGCATAATGATCACAAAGAAAATTACTTTTCATCACAGCTAAATGCAGATTTATTTCAGTTCCTAGAATTGCTTCAAAATTGTGTGAATTTAACACCGAATTCCTCTAAAACATATTTAATTGTGACAGCTACTAATTCCTAAAGATAAAGAATCAAAGACCTCTGGTTTGGTCCAGAAAAAGAACACAAAAAGAACCATAAGGCTGAAATTATTTTCACTAGCCAGGCACAAAAAGGCAAACAACCCAGTCTCACCAAACTTCAGCTACTACCAGTCAAAAACTTGGTAAAAGCCTTTCAGAGGGAATGCCAGTTGCTGAACAGGTTGTTTCAACTCTAACCCTGGATGACACTACTGCTACTTTCAGAGTACAAGACCCAGGGGACTTCTTTTTCTCTTTGCAAGTGTTTGGCCTAAGTGAACAATGCAAGCACTTGTACTCTACAACTGCAGCTCACCACAATGGGGTGTCAAGATCTTAAAAAGCTTGTTGCAGCTGCTTTGGCTCAGGGACTTCGAAGAATAGTTGCAGCATCTAAATGTCCTGCAGCAAGCCAAGTAGCTAAAGATTTACTACCAAACATCTCCTTAGATACTTCTGGAGAAACACCATCTACTTTAGCACCTGAGGTAAGGGCTGGTATGCAGGGTGGCAAGCATATGATTTTAAAAGAATCCAGAGCTGCCATCCTCAATACCACAATCTAATCATGTACTACCTGGTCCTTTTGGGGAAGCAGGGAAGAAATTTGCAGAAGGAAGCCTCTCCCTGGTTAAGCTCTCTGTAGTTTCTAGGCTTGGGAGACCTGCGGTCTCTCTTACGGCTGCAGGGAGATGTACGTGGATGGGACTTCAGAGGCCAACACCACAGATGGTACACAGAGATGTATGGGCACGGCATTGGTAGCGAGGGGGCTACAGGGGTGGCTTCTGTGAGGAGCTGCCAGAAGTTTCCCCATGTCAACAGAGACAATGCCAACAGAGCCAATGCCAGCTGGCTCCAAGACAGACCCACTGCCGGCCAAGGCTGAGCCCGACAGCAACAGCGGTAGCACCTCTGCAATTACAGATTTAAGGAGGGGGAAAAAAAACCTGCTGGGGAACAGCAGCCAGAAGGAAGAAGTAAGAATATTTGAAATAAGCAGCCTTGCAGACCCTAACGTCCATGAGGGAGGGGGAGGACATACTCCAGGTGCCACAGCAGAGATCCCCCTGCAGCCCATGGCGAGACTGTTTTATTTCTCACCATAAAATTACAAAAATTATAAAAATTCAAGGATCAACCCACCACAACAGAATATGACCACAGTCATGTTGAGTTTGTAGAAGCTACTGATTCAGAGTCCTGAAAAGGCAGACTGACTCAAACCCACTGAGAGTCACCCAGTGCTAGAGGACTTGCAACACCAGTCTCCACAAGTCTGCACACAAAGTAGTAATAATTGTGTTTCTTAATAAAGAGGGCTAAAATAAAAAAAAAAAAATGCATCAAATTCATACAAGTCAAGATAAATCTGGATAATAACAGAAAATAACTGCTAGCCTTCAGTAGCATGCAAAGCAAGGCAAGATCTTAGGAATGGCTGCAATCTTACAATGCCTAGGCACCAACCAAGCACAAAAGAGGAACACCAACAGACTGTTAAGGCTTAATAAAACTCCAACTCTTGCAGTGTACAGTGACCTAAAGCCTACCTGAATATGTAGACTTTCAGCAATAACTTCAATTTTTTACAACACCTCAGTTTAAAATGAAGTTTAGTTGCTGTCTCACTCTAAAGCACAAGGCTTTGCTGAGCTCTGCTACTGCCATACAGCTATGAAGTACAGAATACAATAAACAAGATAAATCTGATATAGTATCCAATGCAAATGACAGACCTCTGCTATGGACTGCATCATAGTAAGTCTGCTATACTCTTTTTCCAGCATATCCAGCTTTTCCAATTTGGACTGAACATGTGATTGGTCAAGAAGCCGATCTCTCTCCAAGGAGCCCTTGAAGGGAGAAGTGAAAAGGAAAACAATTATAAGCACAAGAAAACAAGACCATCTGTAGTAAGCCTTGTGTCTGGAGCACAAAGGAGGCCCAGAAACAGTCCAAAGGAACTACTACTTCCTCTGTGCAATTTTAGATGGTGCCACAATCAGGGAACAAACTGCACCACTGGTCCACCAGTGTTGGGGAACCGCACATTTAACCACATCTCAGAGAGGATTCTGCAATCTCTCCTTCTTCCCAACCCAACATAGTAAAAAAAACCAAAAATTCATTATGCAGAAATTAGAAATAGCTTTCTTGATTTTTTTTTCTTCAGTAAATATTTAACAGACTGAAATAGAATAGCCACAGAGACCAATGAACAGACAGCTCTAGGTGACCTATCTGCCTATAAAACAAAATTCAAGTTCATTTTCCATATAGGCCAAATTTCAATCACTCTGGGTGGGAAATAGAAATTTTACTGCTATTTCTACAGAATCTGTATTTCAGCCCCAATTTAGCAAGAACAGTGCTAGTAAAAAAAAAAAATCCCCAAAGACCTGAAGAGCGTAAACACAAAAGGGAGGGTTTTTCCCAGTGGCACACCGATATAACAGTGGAGGATAAGGATGAGCTACTGCAGTAAGCCAATCATCCAGAAGCAAACAATTCATATTAATACCAGAGCCTGCTATTGCCTTAGAAATGGGTGCACAAAGAAAATACCAGGGCCTTAAGAAGACTGGGAAACTTAAGTATGGAGGCTATCCATACCTAAGTATATGATGGCCAGCTGAAATAAACATCCACACTTAAAAGTATTAAAATTACTGTAACTATGAAAAATCATGACATAATTAGTGATTTTAATGATTTAACCCTGAGATAGTTTTAGGAACACACCTGTTTCTCCAAGAGATGTGACTTCTCATTTTCTGCATGCTGGATCATTTTTCTCATGTAGTCCAGCTGTTTCTCTAGAAGGCTGCATCGAGACTCAGCAGCAGCCAGCTGAGAAGCCAGTTCTGAAGATAACAGAAGGCAGAAAATGGAAATCATGCACTGCTTGTTCCTGGGATTTTTCTGTTGTTGCTTTCAATTTTAAAACAAACAAGAAAAGGACCATCTAAGAAACTTACATATTATGCCTAATGATGTCCTGTATGCATAAAAATCCCTTAAACAAAGAATGCCTTTACATTATTTCTTTGTAACGCCACATGCCATTGCATATTAAAAGACGCTGAACAAAGTAAATTAAAATTCGTTTATGCATTGATATAAATTTTCATCCACATCAGTGTTCTGTAGTATCAATATAAAGTTTGCAAACAACCTTGATTTTTCTTTGACACTTCAGTCTTGTCATGTTCCTTGTGTTGCATTTGTTCACTCAGTACTTTTTTATAGTCTGCTGTTTCCCTGCTGAGGTGTTTTACATTCTCCTCTGCCTGAAACCGTTCCAACTCCAGTCGATGAATTTTTTCCTGGAGATTCTTCAGAGCTGAAAATATTGCTGCAATTGAACAAGTACCTTTTGTTAGATACCATTAAATGACCAATTCAAGACAACACTGAACTTGAAACATTATTATAAAAGCATGTTATGTAAGAAGGTCAGAGTGTTCCTTACCAGCATCCAAGAGCCCTTCCAGGAATTAAGACCCATTTCCCTTTAAACCATAACTGATTCTAAAACTAGTCTCAAACAAATAGATGCCCTTAGTGCGCACCCTTCACCTGACAATTTTGGGAAAGATACAACTATTTCCCAGAACAAGGCATATAAATATTGTGTCGATTAAGAACAAACAGTGCACCCTCTGACTCTTTTATCAAAAGGAAATGAAAAGTCACAACTAGATAGTTAAAACAGTGGCAATTCTCCATATTAATAGTGCTCCTGCCACAACAAATACACAAACACAATATTCCTATGAATGGCCACACAACATATTAAAGGTTAACTATGAGAAGGGCTATAAAAGTGCTTATTTATAAGCAGACTTCTTTTTTTAATTCTTCTCGTTTTGCACTTGCATTCCTCTCCTCCACTTAAAAACATGTATCTCCTCTGTGCTGAACCGTCTTCCCTTTCTGCTGCATTCACAGCTTTAGCAGCTACTAAACAAAGCCTTTCTATATTCTTCACCACAAGGAGAAAAGCAGTTGTAATAGAACTCACACCACCTTGCAATTAGACCATCTGCTGGTAATCTGATGTACTACGTCTCTTAGCTGTGCTGTTTAATTCTGTAAGGTGAACCATAATCATAAGCCCTTTCCCCTATACAGTGCTGCTAAAGTAAAACATAAGAACATCTGTACACACAGCTCATATAGCAGACTAATCTGCAAGGCCACATTAGCCCACACCACCTTTGTGCTTAAATCAACTCCAGAGAAAGAATGTACATTGAATACAGAATGCCTGAGCACTAGAAGACTTGGGACTGTGTATTGCTTTGTGCAACAGATTACAAAAAAAAAAAAAAAAAAAAAAAAAAAAAAAAAAAAAAAAAAAAAAAAAAGAAAAATAATGATCAGATTGAAGATTCCAGAGTAAAAATTCGTCAGATCTTGCAATGAATAACAGCACATGAGAGTATCACATCAATGCAAACCTGTTAAGTACATAAGTAGCAGCAACAGCAGTCACAGTTAAGAGGAATTTATTGATAATTTGGCCCTATTTGCCATATCAGTCACCAATTGCACTCTCTTCTCTATTTACCTTACTGTTCCTAGGTTTCAGTTGAAATGGGCATAGCTGAAACACTAAACAGATTTGTTACTATTATTCTTAAAAGCTACACTGAAATCTCTGTATATTCACAATAATGACTAACAAAATACAGCAATGAAGCAGCTGAAGCAATGAACAGATAAAGATGAAACCCAGCAGGATCCCAAGTATCATTCAGTCATTCCTGTTAGAGTATTAAAGCCAACTGCACATGCTGACACACGTATACAACACAAAGACATTAAAACTACAATAAACAGAATTTACTGTACTTAATTTCAGGATTTTTCAATAAGATTTATTTCATATGGGGAATGGGAGGAACAATAAGGATCCTCAAGAACAATCAAATAAATTTTGTCATTTGAAATTAATTCCCGTATCCTTACATTTACTAAAATATACACTCCAGAACATTTCTGCATTTTTAAAAGCCATGCAAAAAGAGAAACATACTGGATCATCCATGTGTTTGATTCAATTTTCAGTACGTCTTCACATTTACTTGCACTTTATTTAAACATTTTTTGAAAATAAAAACATTTGCTAATTTTTAAAAAGGGATATAATTTATCCAATTGTCTTCCACCACCCATCCTTATTTCAGAGTCACTGTTTGAACAAAAATTGCCAAGTGAAAACTTGGAAGTGAAAACTTCATTGCTAATGCAACATGCAGCACACTCTACAAAAATACACCTGCATCAGTAATTTATACAGAAGCTCTTTCCTGCACATCCAATTTTCATCTGTAAAGATTGTTTTAGTTTTGTGTCAACAGCACCTTCAAAACTGATGGCTTTGAGAGTATATACTGCATTTTAAATAACACTGCAAGAACTGAGATTTCATCTTCTAGGTAATTAACACAGAAGTCCCTAGTAACTCAGACATGAATTGTGTTATTGGAACATGGACTTCAGGTTATCATTCTGATTTTTTACTTAGTTTGGGTAATACTAGGATTCATCCTAAATATTTCTCACTTTTCTCCATATAAGGAAAAAATAACAAGTAGTTCATACCCTTAAGCCTCCATGCCACTCCAGCCTTAAAGGGAACATTTCTGGAATGACTCTGAGCCAAACAGCTCATCAAAGGATCAGTCCTGCTCTAGTCTCCCAACTCCTCATGATGCACCCTGTATGTACCCCAAGGCAGCTCTGGAGCAAGTCTCACTACATGACAAGCTAATTCACTAAAACAACAGAAAACTAACCAAGAATAGCGTTTTTGTTCATGTCCAGTCACGCAAGACCAATCTGTTTTTCTGGACATGAACGCCAGGACCAGAGCGGAACAGGAGGGAGAAGGAACAGCCTAGAAACAAGAAGAATATATGGGAGTAAAATTGCCTCCCTTTTTGGCGTTGTGAGCTCTCAGTTCTGCACTTTACTGAACCCTTCCCTGTATCCTTTAAGTCTTCATTGATATGATAAATACTCATAACACACCCTTGTCTATGACAAGCCTTCCAATTTTAACAGGACCAAACCTCTTTCTTTGCTCCAAACCATTCTGGGAACTGAAGTCTCCTTATTTCTAACTCAGCTATGAACTCAGGAGAGGAAAGGCTGAAGGAGAGGAAGACTGAAGAAGGGACAAAGAAAACATGTCAATACAATTTCACAAAGTACTCAGACAATTTTACAATTCTCTATTACTGAAGAGGAGCATCTTTCTCCATCTGTAAGACAGCCTGTTTCAGCAGGTGTTCTTTGGAAAGAAGAGTGCAAAGGACCTACAAAACAGGTGACCTGGACATCACTGGGAATTGATAAAAGGATAAAAAGACTGCAACCTTTATAGGTGTAGAAGACATACAGTGTTTTACCATGGTTTGGAAACAAGTAAGAAAACAACTTTGCTGAACTATTACCTCTGCTGTTGCTTTCAGGATATGGAATTATTGGTTTCCATGGGGAGCGCTGCAAATCCGAATTAATAAATGGCTTGTGCTTTGGATATTCCATAAATGAAGTTACAGAGAGTCCATCTGTGGCTGATGCAGAGTTATGAGTTTTGTGCAGACCATCCTGAAAACAAAATAAAGCTGTTATTCAGCACATTTGTTTCTTCATCATAACAGCAAAAATAACGTAGGATTCTATCAGATGATGTGCAGAAGTGCTGCTACAGGTGACTCGTCTCTCAAGAGCTGTACTTCCTTCTTTATAGCCTTTGGATATGTCATTTTTACATCCAACTCCCCCTCCACTAAAAACAGTATCAAACAGAAGAACGTCTTTCCCATATTAGTTTCCAATTTACTTTTGTTTTCCATTTACTTATACTGTCTACTGCTCATTGGTAGAAGGCAATCCACAATCAGTTGGAAAACAACCACCTTCTTAATTACTGGTTACATTGACTGCACATGAGATACAGCACTATGGTGGCCAAACCTGATAAGGCACACCCAGGACCATGGTTCTACATCCCTTCACCTCACACAAGAGCTCACTGACGGCAGATGGGGCACAGGACACACTCTGCAGCTGGGAAGCTGCGGTGAGAGTCCCAATCCCTCTAACTCCACTCACTTCAATTGATCTTCCTTATCTTTCTATTAGTAGATGGAACTTCATAAGACACATCCAGATGACTTTATGCTACACCCGATTAGTGGTATCAGCACAGGAAAACCAGCAGATCACGGCCAGGAAAGTATTCCTGCCTCCAAACAGGAATGTACTCTTAAATCAGCTTCAGACTGTTCTGAAAAATGTGGCCACAGAGACCATGGATTTCACAGCAGTCCACACCAACTTTGCAAACATCTGCTGTGCTTTGGATGTTGCAGTGACCTAAGGGGACCACTTAGCTGGGAAGATGCTCTTCTAAGTAAAGGGGACATGGCAGAATACAGTGTTTGTGGTTTTGACTCAAAAACTGTCTACCTGGCCCAAGCTTTACAATTTGTGTATATAAATTAAATGAAATACTTATCTGTAATTTCTCTCAACTGCACCCATCACTAAACATTTCAGTGACAGAATGTGAAGGCAAGCTAAGAGAGGTGGGCTGCAGCCAGGTACAAAGCTCCTACAGCTTCCCCCATCATCAATAAGTCAAATGAGCAATTGCTGGTCTTGGCAGAGTGTTTTTACGCTTTTGCAAATACCAATCTTTGGGACCATATCATGACCTAAATTAAAATACATAAAGTATTAAGTATCTCAAAACAAATTACACGACAACTCAAAATGCATTATGAGGAGCCAAATATGCAGAAAAACTTTAAGAAAATTTGTGAAGTTATTTAAAGTGTATACACAGCTAATTTCCTTTAATAAACAAAATGATGCATTGTGGGCAAGAAAATTAGGATCCTAACTATTCTGAGGGTATCAATTGGTGTTTCTACGCACAGTTTTATGACTGCTTTGCAGTTTGTGTTTATAGCATTTGCCTACACAACATAATGGCTTTTTTCGAAAGAACTACATTTGCACACACATTTGGTACCACAGAAAGTGAATTAAAACACTAAAGCTTAATTAAGAATATTTTAATAAAACTATGTCAAGCAGGTGTTTTATGCATATACACACTGTTTTACACTCAGCAGCCTCACAAGCCTAACCAGAACACACGAATCCACCAGATGGAAAATCTGTTAGGTGCTAACATCAAAAATGCTGGCAGCGCTACAGGACATGGCATTGATGAGCACAGAATACTGAGACCAAATGATGGAGTAAAAATGAACCAAGCAAAATACAGCACTTCTGCAGCAGGCAATACAGGAACAGCAGCAACATAAGCCTCAGCAACCCAAACAGTAACTATCAATTCAAATATCAGTATCCTGTCTGCTATTGATTCAAACCAAATGTATCCCATGAAACAGTCAAAAGAAAAAGGGGAATCAGTTTGAAACCAAAGTAGGGCTGACAGCATCACAATCCTTCTAGACGTCACTATCGTCTTTTATGTCTTTACATGTAAAGTCTCATCTAAGAATTAAATATTACTACATAAAAACACCAAAGTAAAGGAATTCTTTTGTTTGTTTTTACTGACATTAGTAACATCTTTCCAGCCAACAGCAGACTAACTGAAAGAAAAAGCTGGTGTACTCAAAACCCTGGAGCACCAAAGTCACACAAAGCAAAGCAAATTGAGGCTTTAGACTTGTTACATGTCTTCTAAATTCCACCTGGATGCAGGGAACAGGCACTAATTTGAATAGGCAGTAATAGTAATTTGTAATAGTAGTGGTAATTTGAATAATGTAATAGCACAGATAACTGCTTCAAATAGCTACTGAAAAAATTGCGCTGGAATATCATATATAGGCAATTGTTCTTTGTTTCGGTTTAAATAATAATTTCCTACCAAGTATATTTTTCTTATATATTTTTAAGCAAAAGAGTGGCTTACAGTCAGTTTCATAAATAGCGACTGTAAATAATTAGACTGAATACTTTCGAAAAGTTTACAAAACAGCATCAAGGAATTTCCCATCACAAAGCTCAAACATCACAGCAATTCTCTGCTCTTCTCCCGTATCTCTGAAGTCATTAAAAATCATTTAAGTTTGTTCCTGATCTTGGAAAGTCTCAGGGAGTATCATGCCCTGATGCTCAGGAAAATTGTGAAGCATAAAAAAGTTCAGGGAACTCTATATATTTGTTCTGAATCTCAGCTAGACCACATTTGCTAACCACAGCTCCTCTCACTGTACTCCCTACAGCCTTTCTTAAGCCACACTAAAGCCTCAGAGTAGTAAATGAAGAAGCTTAACAGTGCCACAAGGTGCCAAGTGCACGCTGTTACATAACAGCAAGCTGAGCACGTTTTATCTCCACAGGTCTGACAGCACTGCCTTCCAAAATTCATTGCTTCCACCACTGCATATCAGCTGCCTACACAAGCAGGCAGAAGGGAATATTAAAAAGACAGACCAGCGACAGCTTAACACATCACCAGCAAACAGGGACTTCTCAAAGGCTGAATACACTGGCGAAAAAAAAGACACAAACTCATACAGAAGGTTTTCCACTAAGAATGAGCAACTCAGGGCTGAGGGACACTTTTCAAACCAACTTCTGCAGACGTTAAAAATGACCCACCATAACACTGTTACTTTCCTGACACAGTAAAGAGACACAGGACACCAGGAAAAACTATCCATAAGGCTCTTAAACTCAGTGGTGTACCAGTTATTTCAGTAAGGAAAAGGGGAAGACCCCTATTTTTCTTGTTATCTTACCCATATTTACTATATCCATGGACAGTAAAAATAACAATGATTTATAAACAAATAGCACTAAAGTGACAGAAGGACACAACAACTTTCAGGCAGTAACTGCATGAATAAAGCATGAAGGCACTAAGTCAGCACCTTACATACTTACACTCTGGCACTGGAAAAAGGAACTAAATTAGAATGAGTGCTATTGCAAGTTCTCATGTTGGTGCTCACAACCAGAAAAAAAAAAGAGAAAAAAAGGATTGAAGCTTGGTAATGCTTTAAATAACACACAGTAGTTCTCACACTTGGTTAAAAAACAAAAAAAAACAAAAAAACCCCCACAAAACAACAACAAAAAAGGAAAAATATGTAGGGAATGGGGAAAAACCAAACTAACCAGGTACCAAATTTACTGATTATAAAACATCCAAGTACCTAATTTGTCCCTCCAAAATGACTGAAAGTTTGAATATCTCAATTAGCAGCCTGCCCTCATCCCTCAGTACGAGGAAGATGGAGAAGGAAGGACAACCCCTATCATCCACAGGCCAGCTCAAGTGCTGGCTATGCCTCCCTGATACAGACTGAGTCAGGAACACTCTACATTTCAGTAACATGTCTACTTAAAAGGAAATAAAAAAAGTTAACTTAGTTAAACAATTACATCAAATGAGAGGGGAAAAACATTGGCACAAGGTAGTATCTTTGTGAAGTTTCTACTGTAGAGTGCCAGATGTATTAAAAGCAACTATTTTCAAAGTTCAGAAAAATGTAAAGTTTGGCTTCATTTCTTTTTTTGAACACATACAGAAAGTCTACAGTGGGCAACTTTTTTCCCAAAAAGTTTTGTTTTGCTAACTAAATTAATGAAACAGCCTACATTCACCTGCTAAAGACTAAAACTAGTCTTCTGACTGCCTTCTCTAGGCATGCTAGAAACAATTCCAGTCAGGAAGGAGTCCTCAAATTCCTCTTGAGCACACTGCAGGGCAGGAGACACGCAACAGAAAACTCTAAGATGGGTGCTCACCACGCAGCCAGCAAGACCCCAAACCATGAATTCCCACACGAGTGACCTCGCACTTTGTGCAGACCATCGAGCTTTTCACCATCTCTGCTCCTCCAAAGCACATGCAAGATACAGATTCTCACAAGGGGAAAAAAAAACCAACAAACCAGAACAAGGAAAACCAACTAAAAAGACAACTAACTCCAGAAAGCTACAAACATCACGACAACTTAAGAACCCCAACTGGGAACCTGTTTGAGGTGTCAGCCTGGTGGAGGCAGCCAGCCTCGGTCCCCAGAGCTCAGCACAGGCCGCTTCCTCGTGTCACCTGTCACCAGCTGGGCCACGTGTCCCGCTGCTCCTCCACACTCCGTGCCCTGGGAGCAATGCGGACACGGAAATTCTGCTCCCCGGAGTGTGGGTGGTTACCTGTCCCGGTCTGCCAGGTGCTCCCACACACGCCTAAGGGCACAGGTATCTCCTAAAGCTAAACCTCAGCTTAATGCAACGTTTCCATTACACAAAGGGAAACAACCAGACGCGCAATCCACCACCAGCTCCGCACTCGGAACTCTGGGCTTGCCGTGCTCGCCCGACTGACCCAGCACCGCACACACAGGGTTTGACTGAGCCCCGCCTGCCCCTAGAACACGTGTTTTGAAAGTCACGACCCCAAGTTATTTCTGAGAACAACCCAACTGCAACATTTTATTCCCATTCCCTTACAAACGTGATCTCCAGATACTGCTATGGGGACTGCAAGAGGGCTGGTTTCAATAGCAGAGTACCCGTCCCTTTTTCTGTCGCTTTAGAAAACGTGTGCATCATGGGTTTACACATATGCATATATACATATATATACACACATACATACATATACACATGCATACACACACATATACATATAAACACATATATACATACACACGCGCATGCACACACATACATTTATACACATATACACACCCATACACACATTTACATATATACGCACATATATATACATACGTATATGCGCACATACATAAACACATACATACATGTATACATATACTTATGTACATACATATACATATACACACACGCACACATCTTTTAACAGACAAGCCAGCATCCACAGCCTGTACGGCTCCCGGCACGCTGGGGGCAAGCAAGCCGCCAGCTCCGCACTGCCCGGCCGCTCCCCCCCCAGAGATCACAAGTGCCCCGCCCGTCCTGCCCTCCCCGCGGGGCCGCCCTCGGAGCCTCACCGTGTGCTGATGCCCGGGCTCAGCCGCCGCCGCCATGTCGATCGCCAGGGAGCCCGCGTTAACCCATGTCACTTTAAGGCACGGCACCCGCGCGGCGGCTCTCTTGACTGACATGCCAGCCTGCCAATGAGAAGGGAGGATCGGGGGCAAGTCCCGCCCTATCGCGCACTCAGGATTGAGTGACACGGCGAATATCCAATCCAAAAAGAGGGAGGGCGCCGCTCAGCCAATCGAGAGGGACAGGCCGCGGGCTGCGGGCGG
>VZTJ01004371.1:274391-389590 GCA_013397795.1 Orthonyx spaldingii | reverse complement strand
GGCAGGAGCCGGGCCGGGCCTGGCCGGTCCGGAGAAGAGCAGACTGAGAGGGGATCTCATCAATGCATATAAATATCTCCGAGGCGGGTGCCAGGACGATGGTGCCAGGCTCTTTTCGGTGCTGCCCAGCGACAGGACGAGGAGCAGTGGTCATAAATTAAAACACAAGAAGTTTCACCTCCACAGGAGGAAGGACTTTACGCTGAGGGTGGCAGAGCCCTGGAACAGGCTGCCCAGGGAGGTGGTGGGATCTCCCTCTCCGGAGACATTCAGAATCCACTTGGATACGTTCCTGTGTCACCTGCTCAAGGTGGCTCTGCCTTGGCGGTGGGGTTGGACTGGATGATCGCCAGAGGTCCCTTCCAACCCTACTCTTCTGTGGTTCTGTTTGCCAGTAATTGCATGGGAAAGAATGTCAAAGTGCGTGTTTGTCACCTAATTCAGTGTTGTGCCATTTTATCTCTTTAGCAAAACCAACACAATATGCAAGAAATGTGCCCAAAACGTGAAACAGTTTGGAACGGTGAGTAGTCACTTGGTTCTTAATGCTGAAGTTGAGCTCGTTTGTGCTTCAAACTGTAAACAAAGTTCTCTTGCAACTAATCTTCTTATTTTCTTTTGAGAAAAAAAAAAAAAAAAAACCACACTAGAGATTTCCATCACCTTTCTGAATGGCAAAGACTGACATCTCTTGCTTTCCTCTGTGGGTTGCCATTTCTTTTCCCAAATTGAAATCCATTTGGGTTATATATAGTTTACCAGTTAAGAATAATTTCAATGTAGCTATTTGTAACAAAGCAATGTTATTTCACGTCATGCATGTTAAGTTATTCCCTGCATATTCTCATAAGCACACGCTTCATGGCTGAAAGACTGTTAGCCCTTGTTGTTCTTAATGAGTGGTAAACGTGCAAATCTAGTAACACCACATACTTTATATTATGTAGGTCTGAAAAAATGCATGTTCATTGTGTTAAGCTAATAAGTAGAAAATATTTTGAGTATTATCTGCATTCACGTTGCTTTGCATTTTCTCATATTGAATCTCAGCTCCAGTTCTTTTGGAAAAATGAATTTCTCTATTATGTGGATGCACACATTGTATCTGAGCTGCCCTGCAGATACCAGTTTTTAGGAGGTATCAAGATAATCTTGTTGTGAAACAAAAAGGCATAACTTCCCTATACTTGACATAAACCACAGTAGTTGAGAATCAACGTATTTGAGAAACATAGTAGCTGTTGGTATGTAGTCAGGCACTTTGTGAATGTATATGTAAACTGAACAAAGAAATGCTTTCAAAAGCTTAAAATGTAGCAAAATGAATTGCAGGACAGATCCAGCAATGATTTTGTCAGTAGTTCACCAAAAAACAGAACTGCACTGAAGATAATCAGCCACTTCTAACCTACGAAAACTGACAGTAATTTTATTTTTCAGCACTGTATTAGTCTAGTTGACTGTATGATATAAAAGTTCATAACCTGACCTGATAGTATCTGAACTTCGTTTTTGTTTGGTGGTGGGGATTTTTTTGTTTGTTTTGTTTTTTAAGTTTCCTGCAGAATTGCAGGGATTAGGATACTAATCTTGGAACTGTAAGGTTATTGAATCCCTGAGCTGTGCAAAGGAGAGGGATGCCATCAGAAACTTCCAGTCTAAAAAAAAAAATCACTTGGTTACTCTTCTTTTAAAGTTCTGTAAGTAATTTTTTAAGTAGTGTATTAAAACAGAGTGAAAACATCATCTTATTTAAAAAACCAAAAAACAGTAGGTGTAGAGGTTAGTAACCAGATAGTTGTGTGTGCTTCTTTTATTACATCTGGGTTTTCATAGAAAGTCCAGGTTGATTTTAACTGCTGAAGAAGCATCATTTTGGGGGAAAGTTTAGTATTGAAGATAAAAATGGTAGGAAAAAGGTTCTTTAAGGTAGATTATATGAAGCCCTGCTAGTTTTGAAGCATCATTGTGTGCACTGAAATACCTGTGTTCATTACAGAAAATGCAAATGTATTGACTTCAGTTCAACTTATTTTTTTCAGCCCAAACCTTGTCAGTATTGTAACATTATTGCAGCATTTATTGGCACAAAATGCCAACGTTGCACCAACTCAGAGAAGAAGTACGGCCCACCTCAGACCTGTGAGCAGTGCAAACAGCAATGTGCTTTTGATCGAAAAGAGGAGGGAAGAAGGAAGGTAGGCTTTGTTCAACATCTCTCATGGCTTAGGCTGACAACAGACAGTGTTCCTCCTTAAGAAGAGAAAGATTAACAGGAATGTATCTTGAGTTCTTTAACATTAGATTAAAGTTGCTGATCTGTGCTTTACAATATTTGAATTAAATTTTGTAATTTGCAATTGTTATGTTAGCTACGGAGCTAGCTTCTAATTAAATTACTTTTTCTAAAAATAGACACAAGTGTTAGCAGACAGGTGTAGCTGGGGAGCAGAAGTTAAGCAGTTCAACAGTTCCTCATGTTTTGATATTTATTTTACTTTTATTTTCCCATCCATTGGATCTCATCTATGTTCATAGCTTGAATCTGTCACTTTACCTCTTCTTATTTGCCTGCCTTGCCTTTAAGTACAGCACCAGAGAGGTAGACGGCTCTGAGCAGCCCTTTGTGTTCTGTTTCATTAAATAGCTTTGGTGAGTGCCACTTTCTCATTCCAGAAGGTGCTGAGAAAATGACCTCAAAAGCCTCTTGACTGAACCCAAGAATAAAGCTGTTTTTACAGAAGAATTTACTTGGTGCAAGTAACACATTGGCTGCACATCTTGATTCTACCTGCAATATGATAGGTTGAGAGAGGGCATGTGGCATCTGTACTAAAAAAGACTCGTCCTTTTAAAAAGTTATTATTATTTCTGTGATGTAGAGCAGGTCCAACAATTGCTAGGACTCTTTGTAGCATAACTTTAAATGCAAAGTGGAGTAAGATTCACTTTACTCAAAGAAACTTGTGTACATTGGAGCTGCAACAGTGATGTTTCATACCAAAGATGTCTGGTTTTCCCAAAGATAATGGATGAAGTGAAACAAAATTTCCTTGCGAATATCGAGTACCTCTCTCTAGTGCAAGTGTACTTGGAAATAAAACCTAAACTATTTCCCAAAAGGTTGATGGAAAGTTGTTGTGTTGGCTCTGCACACTGTCCTACAAGAGAGTGCTACAGAAGACAAAAGAACAGAGGAAAAGCCTGGGATCTTCGCATTCTAACTCCTCATCCTCATCTCTTACTGAGAAAGACCAGCATCATTCAAAACACCACCACCATCACCACCATCATCATCGTCACAGCAGCAGTCATCATAAGTAAGTATTTCAAGAATTGAAATATTTGTTGGTAGCTCTTCATTTTCTGTGTTCTGTTTATACTGAGATAGTAAGAAAAACTATTTAAAACATGGCATCAAAAGCAGTAGCGGAACATTGTCCTTCATGGTCTGTCAAAATTCTTGGATTCTTAGAGTTTGTATGAAGGTGGTTCCTAAAAAAAAGTAATTCTTGGTGATCATCAAACTAGTTGATATTAAAATTGGTAACAAGTCTAGGAAAAAGGCTCACGGAATGGCTACAGAAACAAGTTACTTGGGGGTAAACTTACATTTGGGTTTCTAGTCAGTAACTGCTGTGTGGTACCTGCTGTTCTACATGCATTTGCCGTGGGTTAAAAGGTGTGTATTAGCAGTGAGCACAGAACAGCAGCTTCATTCAGAATCCTCACCCCTGACTTATTCATATACAAATACTCACAGTTAAGAGGAGAAGCAGAAGCAACAGTGTGGGATTACCTTCAGTCTAGGACCAGTTTGTACCTCTTTGTGAGCTTTTATAATCAAGTCTTGCTGGAATAGGCAGTTTGTGAGTGGCTGTGATACGGACATAGGCACATAAGCCGGTCAGTTCAGTTACTGTCACTCTGATAACATTTCACATAATTTTGTCCCATCTTCTGCAACTTTTCTTAACACATCGTCTCTGGCCATGGCATAAACAGCGTACCAACCTTAATGTACATACCCAATTTATTTAGTCAGAAACTCCAGAATTCATTTGGGATTTTATGCTGCTGTAACAGTAGTCATGATTCTTATTTTCAATGATAGATTTGTGGCAGCATAACTTCAGAACTTCTTATTTTTTGTGTTGGATAGTAAATACTATATCTGCAGTGGTAATGACCCTGATCCCAGACACACAGACACCTTCCTTCTAAACTTCACATTTCTAGTGCTTATAATTTTTCATCTTCTCTGACATTTGCCTGACTTAAAGATAGAAGCAAAATAAGATGGAATGATATTGGGAATGAGTAAAAGAGAAAGGCCCATACTTTCACTTTAAAAAAGGGAAAAATAAGATTTGGGGTTTTAGGAATTCAAAGAAGGAAATTATTCTTGTCGTGCATAGAGTTATTGTACTGTTCCTGTTCTTTCAAATCTCTGCTGAAAATTGAGTTACAGAAAGTTAAATCTAATTTAATGCAAGTGGCACAGGTACAGTAAGGATTAAATGAAAAAAAGTTAGCTCTTTACTACAGAATAGAGCTTCTGATAGATTCAAGAGTTTTAACAGTAAGCATATCTATACAGATCACAATATTCCTGGTTTCCCACCTTTTTTTTTCTGTAGGCTGCCATGGGTCCTTTGCTTCCAGTCCAGTTAATATGACTGTTTTTTCCTGTCCATTTCACTTATTGGCAAGATCAGACAATAAAACAATGAAGTAGAAATACAGATTCTTTGAACTGTTTCACTCAGAGCAATCTTCTACATTCTACCATTTCTATATCAGTGTTCTTTATTAGTGGCTTTTGAAATGATTGAAAGCAAATGCTTACACCTGAGAAGCAGTTATTTTCAGGGATCCAAAACTTAACTTTAGTCTTATAGCACCAAATGAGCACCACTTCAGGCAGGGTTCATATGGCATTATGGGAGTCCCAGGAGAGCTGCTTTACACCAGCTTGCTGAGTACAAGATTAGCAAGACAAAGTTCACAAAAATTGGGCGGTATCAGCAAAAAGGTTTAGCCATCAGTCTCGAGGTCTACCCCTTGTGTCTTGCAATAGTGTAGATATTTAGCGAAGAAATACTTCTAAAGCATCCTGACATAGTAAGGCATGGTTAGGAACATGACAGATAGTATCAGTGTCCAACTGAAAATTCATAAATGCTCACTGTATTAGGAGTAAAAAGAGGGGGGAGGATTTTTCTCAAGTACAGATACCATTCACATGAACTTACAAATAATGGCATGTTTGGTCAGTTACCAAGTACATTTCACATATTTCAGAATCAGCAATCTGAGTCCAGAACAAGATCAGGGACTATGGAAACAGAGGTAAATATGATACTATTTATTTATTTTCTTTTAATTTATCTTGCAGTTTTCATTTAAAGCATTTCTTTTTTCTTGCATTTCTGGCTAGTCTCTAGCATTTCACGGAGGAGCATGAGTTAGTTTTTTTACATGTACCAAATGCTGATATTAGAGAGTTACATAGTATGAGGCTTTAGGTTTACATTTTGTTTGATTTCAGCCATAAATCCTCTGCAGCTATTCAGAATGAAACTCCAAAGAAAAAACCCAAACTGGAATCCAAGCCATCAAATGGAGATAGGTAAAGTTACATTTTTGTAAAGCTGAGCCATTTCAACCAAACAGAGCACTGATTTGTGGCCAGTTGCCTTTTTTTGTTTGCTTGTTTGCCTGAAGAATGAGGGATGTGAAACTTGTGTCCTGCCAGATGGATTATTGGGTAGCATTTGAGTACTGCCAGTCAATAAGATACTTTATTAGCAGAAAAATAGCACTATTTTCTTGCTTTTAAGGTGTTTGGGGCAAATTTAAACAAAGCTTATGTACAAGGTAACAATTATCAACACAATGGTGTTCCCTCACATCAGGAATTGTTTTATCAGTCAGATGCAGGGTAGAACCTGCTACTTTATGCTGACCCAGTATCTAGAGAATTTTTTGAACCTTAATGTGGGAGACTGAATCTTTATTCGGTCTCTGGCCAAATGGTCAGAATAAAAGTTAAAAGTGGCTGCTTCAGTCGAAAGGTATTTGTCCCCTTCAAAGCTAATACTGAATTATATTTCTGCAGGTGTATGTAATGTGTGCCATTAGTAAGGTAATTTGCCAGTTGCATCCATTTCTGTCAGGTACATACTTTTTTTGCATTAGTCCTTAAGGATGTTTATGGAATTATTAATTATCCAGTTTGAAATTTTTTTAAAGTGGGTTTTTTTCTTTTGATGTTGTAAGTAACTATTGTTTTTCATTTTTAGTAGCTCTATAAATCAGTCTGCAGACAGTGGAGGAACTGACAACTTTGTCCTCATAAGCCAGCTGAAAGAAGAAGTAATGTCACTTAAACGTCTTCTGCAGCAAAGAGATCAGACTATTTTAGAGAAAGATAAAAAGGTAAAAATTACACCTGCTTAATAAGAACTTTTAAATTTTGTTTTCTGTTTTGTAGTCTCCTAAAAGTGTCAAGACAAGAAGATAAAACAAAAGTCAGATGCAATTGTTTTATATAGTAGCTAATCAGGTCTTACCATTTAAAGGAAAAGTTTTGGACTTTTGTATCATGAATATATTTTGTCTCTAAGTCAAAGAGTGATTCATCTTACCTCACTTCAGCCATGAAGAAGTTAGTCTGTTACTCAGGCTGCGTGCCACAGGTCATGGATGAAATGCCAGACGGTGGTTTGCATGTTTTATGTGCTCTTAACTGAGTCATGGCAAAGAGTAGTAACCATTTTGAGTTTAGCATAGTTTTTATTTAGTTTTAAACTAAAGCAACTCCAGCCATAATAAGTCAATGTCCAAATTTACATGTGTAGTGTGTGAAAATTAAGAGGTTTTTTTTTTTATAGGGTTGGTAGCCTGTGTACTGTAACTTGTCAAGTCTTTATGGGTAGTCAGAGACTAGAAGAAAAGCTTGGATTAAATGGCTGTCAGTCAACAAAAGTTAAGTGAAATCATCAGGCCCAAGTGGCTGCAGAAAAACTCTTACAGAAGAGTCACCCTTCAAACAAACTAATGACTAACAAGAAAAGAGAAATAACCACAAATACTTTGCTTTGTATTTACTAGAGCTTATTTCTGAGCCATCTGAATAACTAGATGCTTTTAGGACACTGTAACAGTGGCTCTAGAATGTCTGTTCAGGATTGAGTAGGTTATGGAATTGTATTAAAAACAAATTTATTATATTTTCAAGTAAAATTTTGTTTGTGACTGCATAGTGGCCTATCAAATATTGATGGTTGAGAAAGACTCATTCATACTGAAAGGAAAATGCTTCCATTTTTAAACCATAGTTCAGTATCTTCATTTCTACATGTAGTTGTGTCTTGTAAAGGACATTGAACCTATTTTCATTTTTGTCACTGTTAAAATATACCTAGTTTTGGAAGCATTTGCTATTTCAAGCCTTTAAGTGTTTAATGTGAACGAGCTGAACAGTCTGTCATGGATTCTCTATAGGTATTGTCTTCAAAGGATGGACATTAGGTCCTGATCTCTCTGTTATAAAGCCGGGAGAAGATCATGAGTCAGTAGGAAATTCACTTATCTCTTTATTTTTAATCTACTGGGCAAAGCTAACAAAAGTGGTAGGTAAGGAAATGTCACCTGCTTCTGCATAACCACTGCAGTGATTTCTTTTATGCTCTTTCCATAGGAAGAACATCTAATAATTTTAATATCCCCACTATTAAAACTATTTATTTGACTTCAGAATACTTTGAACTTAGTCTCTTTCAGGCATGAAGTCCTCACTTTCGGAATGTCACTTACTTTTTTCAGCTGCTGCAGGGAGGAGAAGCTGAACACATTATACAATGTTTGCATGGCTGAAAAAATTACAACAAATGAACATACTGAAGATTTTTTTTTTCCTTTAAGATAGTAAATTTGAAGACATGTGCTGGGTGAAAAGCCTGACCCATGTCTGAGAGATTCCTGTTTAGCTTATGTCTCAAGATTTGTGAAGGGATGACATTTGAACTATTTTGAATGCTCCAAAAGAAATACCTCTAAATTGTGTAGCATGGCAACAAAAACAGCTCAGTACACCAGCTTTACAGATAATACTCATTCATCACTTTCTGGTATGAGTCAGGGTATCAGCCATGTCACTATCAGTGCTTACTGTTTGCAGGACTAGCCTTGTTTGTTTTTCTGCACAAAATGGTAATGAGAAACCGCAACATTACCATGGGGCCCTGAGACTTCATTCTTAGGAGAGGACCACAGTTTGCTGAATGTTCACAGGTAGTGTGTTTGCTCATCTAGTTGCATACTTCGCTGTGGGGCAACACTACCACTAGTTGTTTTTTTTTTATATGTAGTGTGAGGCATGTGGGTTTGCACTGGACATCCTGTAGTCTACAACAGCTGTATGTTCAGTGAGTTATGTACCACTGTATCAATATTGTACTTGACCATTTGGTTGATTGTTTTTTTGAACAATACCTGTTTCACTACATGTGATTTGACACGTGTAAAGTTTGGCAATAGCAGTCTTGGTAGTCATTTTAGGAGTGTATGCTCCATCTTTGCTAGCAAAGAGGGTTACTTTTCTAATAAATTTGGAATGTATACGTATTTATCCTTCTGCTTAGGACAAAATGTAGCATAAAAGGGCACAAAAGAATCCTTTTTATTGTCTTAGTAGGGAAGATTTTTCGTGTGTTACTACAGCATATAACTGAGAGGTATAACTGAGGATTGTGATAAGCATCTCACGGCTGAAAGAACAGCAAAGGTTATAAATCGCCAGTCTTGTATTTGAATTTTTTTTTGTTGAGATTTAGCCTTCTTTATACAAAATCCTGAGCAAACAGTATGGTTATATGACTACAGTTGCTTTCTGCATATAAAATAGGTATACAGACCTTTCAGACTGCTTCCCAAGCTGTCAATACTGCAATAGTAAATAAATACAGTGTTTCTTGAGGTTCCTGAGGCTTCCCTAAAGATTTCACATTTTGACTAGAAGATGTATCCTGTTGCAGTTCAAGGAATCTTCATAGGATCTGTGTTTTTCAGTTGACAGAATTGAAGGCAGACTTCCAGTACCAAGAGTCTAACTTGAGGACTAAGATGAATAGTATGGAGAAAGCTCACAAGGAAACTGTGGAACAGTTGCAGGTGCGTAATTGCTTATCAGTACTTGGGAAATACTTCAGATGGAATCATATATTCAGGCTGCTCACTCAGCTTGTTCACTCATTATTGTCACCAATACAGTAGTATCAAGTTTGTGAGTGGTCATTGCCATGCTTAGCTTTGGATGCATTGTACAGGAGTTCATATGAGTTAAACTCACTCTTAACTTTAAAAGGTAAAGCCTTACCTCACATGCTTTCTCAAAGGTTATTTTTTGTGTCTGTTCTCTGACAATTTATCAGTTGTCATTGGACTATGGATCTGATGTAAGGGCACAGCATTAACACATTAACAGCTAGATGTCTCTTGTAAAAGCATGCTTTATCAGGAAGAAAGCCTGAATTAGTTGCCTTATAAATCACAGACTGAACAGACACTTGGTGCAATAGTGGATATACTAAATTTTGCAATGTAGGGGATGTGGTTACTTTCTCTGTTGAAGACAGAATATGCATATCAAAAAACATATACAGATCTTTGAAAAGTGATCATTGCCTTCTCTGAATGTTCTTAGCATGTACATTTTGAGAATTTGTTCATAAATGCAAAGTATATGATACTACTATTTCAGTAATTTATACTTTTTTAATCTGTATTGCAGGCCAAAAACAGAGAACTGCTCAAACAGGTTGCAGCATTGTCAAAGGGTAAAAAGTTTGATAAAAGTGGGAGTATCCTCACATCTCCTTGAGGAACTGATTATTTTTGGGGTTTGCTACTCAATGTACATTTGAGTAATTCTGTGAAGCCCTTAAAATCCTGTGTAGTGGAAAAAATATTTTTGCACACCAGATTAGTTGGCATGTTTCCTACGTTTTTATAATTAATATGCAGCTTTTTTTAGTTACTGTTCAGATGAAATACTTCAACTGGCTTGAAGAATGTTTTTATTTTTTTGATATTGGAAACCTATTGCCAGCAATAGTATTAAACAATTGCATAGAGAACATAGCAGAGCTCTCTCTGAAAGGACAACATGCAATAACAAACTAGGTGTACTTTTTACAAAGTAGCAACTGAGTCTTTTAAACTACACTGATGTCAGCCAAAAGGTAATGTATCTGCAGTGACACTGAACACTGGTTTCTGGCAACTGTTCTTTTACTTTGTATGAAAATATAAATTTAGAATGGAAATCATGGTGCTCTCAAGTGGAACTAAAAAGATGCATATATGTATGTGTAAATACGACTGTAATGGTTATATTCTTAGTTATAACAAGTAATTAGTGTTTTACATTCTTGTGATAGGGACTGACTGAAAGATTATCTATTGTACAGTAACAGAGGCAGTGTGGTTTTTGTAAGATTTACTGTAGACTTTTCTTGCAAGTGCCTTTCTCCAACTGTTTATTTATAGGAATGTTGGTATTTTGTACATAAGGTTTTTATGTTTTAAAATCATGTTTAATAAATGTTTTATGTAAATATAAATGTGTGTACAGAGGAATCTGAAACAAAGATCAAAGTGGCTAGTGCAGTGCTCGAGGCAGCATTAAGAGCTAGCTAGCTGATTGATGGACAGTGAGTATTGGCTTTAGATAACCTTTGTAGCTTGTGTCTGTGAGGTGTAGAATTTTGTTGGTGCTGCTCATGCCAAACACTTCCTGAACAAAAACCAAAATGGTTTTTTTGCCACATTGGAGTTTTGTGGTTTGTTTATACATTTTTCCCATCGGGCACAGTGCTAATTTTAATTGCATAGCAGACATTGTACTCCCAATGTTACATCCTTAGCTAGTGATGAACACTCAAAGTTTTAAATGCATTTTTCCCCATTGTCTGATTTCATGTACTTGGTTGTGACTTATGGTGACTCGTCTTAATGAATTGCAAGATTCACATCCCCCACTGAAGATACACAATGAGAAAAGTGTAGCCAAAACTGATGGGCTTGAAATTAATAAAGGGAGTGGATGTGGTGTCAAAGGGTGGGTTTTAATGTTTTGGGTAGATTTTCATTCTAAATTACATCAGTTTAAGTTTAGTTCTGCTCCTAATGGATGTGAGTCATATTCAGAAATTTCTGTTAAACAATATTTTAGTATACCCCAAGGTATCTGTTCAGGAAGGAAAGTTATGAATCAGCATAAAGAGAAGTAGACTTGGCTTAAGTCAGCTCTGGATACTTGCTGGTAACAGGGTAGCTGTTGATATTTCAGCAAGCTCAGTTGTGTAGAAACAGCTACACATTTTTAATTAAAGAACAAAAGTCTATAGACTCTTGGCTTTTCGCCCAGGTACTGAACTATGAACACCCTCTCAACAGTTCAAATGAGTTCCAGCAGTGACAGACTACTGAAAAATATTAAAAACTCGAGCTATCTTGTTTCATATAGTATATGTGTATTTTTATACCCTAAAATCAACTTTGTATGTTTATAAAAGCTCCTCTTTAAACATACTAAACTAGGGTAGAGAATGCTGCTATCTTTGCGATGTTATTAAATTTTTTTGTATACAAATTTATGACTTTTATTCAGAATTAGTATTTGGGTCATTTTTTTTTCCAGTTTGATGATGACCTATATTCAGTAAAATGGATTTTAAAATACAGAAGTGCATAGCAAAATTAAATGTTTGAATTGAGATTCCTTAATGATATCAGTTCAAGCTGCAGTCAGGACATTTTAAAGAAACAAACAGGAGTTTGTTTAGAAGTAATTAGAAGTAATTGACTTTATAAATCCCAGTCAGAAGAATTTTTAGGGGCTTCACGGTGTTTAGTTCTAATTAAATACCTCTGGGTTTTCTTACATAATCTTACAATCTCATTTTTAACATTAATTTTTTTAAGTTGTTAACTAGCCAACTGAATCCTGGTCCTGAGAATTGTGTCCTGGAGTTGTAGATTATTGACATAATAAACTGATGTTCTTTAAACGTGGATCTGCGAGGAGATTGTTGTACTGTATTGTGCTTTTTTAGCCTGTTTCCAGATGTTGATTAGCATTGACCAGTAATGGCTGTTTTGGCTCAAGTTATTTATGTATTTTAAGCCTGTGAATATTGCAGCCCCCTTTTAGATCGTTTGTCCAAATCTGCGTTCTGCAGTGACACTGTTCAGCTGTCCACATGTATAGATTATTGAAATACTGTACTGGCACACATCTGACGGTTGACATTTTGTACCTTTTCTAAATCCAATGTTTCACAATAAAATCCTGTCAAAATATTGATCTGTCCTTTAAAAATTATTCAGAAATGTGTATTTTGTGTTAATCTTTCATGCTATGTCATGCTAAAAGTCCGTGGCCAAAATAGGGGCAGAATTTATATTACTGTTTCTGTTAAGATTAGACACCTGTGGCTGTCTACAGATTGTAACAAACTAGAGCTACATTGTCTTTTACAAATTACTTTGTCTCATGAAGATATTTTTGTTTTCTGCAACACAGTTATAATACATAGAAATAATTTCCTATAGAGAAGAAAAAACCCTGAAGGTTTAACTGAAATCTAGTGACATTTAATAAAGCCTTCAACAGCATTTTTATATTCTGATTAATATCAGCACTTGTGTTTAAAAGTACCTGAGTTTCAGTCTGACTCTTAACTGTAAGGTTGTTCTTCCTTTACATACCTAGTGTACAAGTTGGGTTATTCTGAGATTTTAAGTGACATTGATAATTTTTTCGTCTGTTCCCTTTCTTATGTCAGGAGGAGTTAGGTGCCCACACCAGCATCCTGCTGGCTGTCAGTCACAGTGGCCCCTAGTGTTTAGAGCACTGGTGCTGCAAATTGTAAATCTCATTTTATGTTTTTCTCAGCAATCAGTCTTCATCTTCCCACAATCCGGAAGAATACTTCTGATTCAAGAATTAAAGTTCAAAATGAAAAAAACCCAAAACCAAAAACAAACAAAAAGTCCAACAAGAGAGTAAGATTCTGTATCTATCTGGTCAAGGCAATTACCGAGAAGGGGAGAATCTTTGAGTTTCAGAGCATCTCAAAACTGTTGATATTTTGTATTAGGTATAGTAATGAATAATATTCTATTCTATTACTGGATTCGTCTTAGCCTTATTTTAATGCAAACTTGCAACAGCAGCTTTGAAGCCATTTATTTCTAAAGCTGAGAGCAAGTCAAAACCAGGTGTGGTGTACTTATTTTAGGTGGGGCTTCCATGTGACACATGCAAAATGTATGTAACTGGCCATGTAACCAATTAACTCCAGAAAAGAGATTTGTATCATTTGAAGCAAATTTCCTTAAGAAGATTTTAAGTGATATTTAAATTGATATAACCTGCATATAGGCATTCAGGCAGTTCTTAATGGTCTTCAGTGCGTTCCAAAGCTCAGAATTCACACTGATTTTTATGAAAACACTGATGTTTATTAATGCAAACTACAATCTTTAGCTTTTTGAAATGGAGTAAAAGCTTTTCATGTCATTTTTATTCATTCAAACGATCACTAAAATGTTGATACTGCAATAGAAGATACATTTTCTCATACATTATGTGCAATTGCTTTAGCTTCCCTCATGGAAGAGGTACTGATATATGAAATTACTTCTGTTGAATCCCACAGAAGAAGTAGGGAGTATCAGACAAGGGGATTATTGAGGTGAAAGGGGATGTTTGTGGCGCTCCTGGAGAAGGAGGAGGGTAATGGAGGTGTCAGGGCTAATGGGGAAGAGAGACCTCTGAGATACCGTGTTACTTGTTAATGTAATGTACTGAATCACACAGCTGGGTTTTTTTTAGAGATACATATTTTCTATATCTGTACAATGCAGCATTGCTTAAGGGAGATTTGTTGGAGGTTTTTTTGGTTTTAGCAATACTAGAGTTCAAATTTTAGAAATGAACAGCATAAACGTGTTGATTAATTGAAGTACAAAGATGTACAATGTAACATCCACCTTATAAGCAGAGTCATAGCTGTGTAAGTAAAAAAAAACAGGTAAAACTGCAAGAGACCACTGCATTCCATAGCCCCAGCAGGGTAATGGTGTAAGTTTCACTATATGACTCCAAGTGACTATCTCTCTATTCTTATACATTAGACAGAAATTGTCCTTGAAGATATGTCACTCAGCAGCACATGAGTCATTGACATTTTCCCTTGTTTTAACCTAAACAGAAAACAAGTCTGGATTTGTCTGTTTGCCTTTGAAAATGTTCATTGTAGCACGCTGGCACTGTTCTAACTAACCTTGTTGCTCCTGGCAATTTCTCTTCAGTACCTCTCCTGGTGGGTAAAATTAATTTTGCATTTTGACTGAAGGAGGTTTAAGTGCCATGGATGCTGATGTGCTAGGCAAGCCGGGTGTGAAAGTAGAGATTTGTTTATAAAGTGTACATTTTCCTTCTGCTAAGAGTTTCTGACTTTGAAGTACTTGAATAAGTACATTCATTTTTAATTGTTAATTGGAAAACAGGCATTCCAGCCTCTGGAGAATACTGAAGGCTAAAGTTAAACCTGCATCACCTTTGCATATAAAAGGTCAGTATTGGAGGTGTAAGGAGAAGACTACTTTTATAGGATCTTCTTTTGATTGCAGAAGGCTTGTGGACAAACAAAAATAAACTGGACTAACAAATAGGTGAGAGTTTAGACCCAGGTGATGTTATTACAGGTTGGGTCAGAGGAATGTGATGTATTCCTCCTATGGCTTCAGTGGGATTAGAATTTGCAAATTGATTTTTCCCAAATTGATTTTTACCTCCTGTTGTAACACCTTTCCCATATTTTCAGTACCTTAGAGCAATTTATTTTGAACTGGGTGCTGAAAACCCTAAGATGTTTTCCCTTATTTGAATCAACAGATAAATGTGTTTTGCTTTATTTCAATAAAAGGTGTAGAGCATTCACAGTTTGTTCTTCATCAGGTGCATCAACTCATGTCTTCAGTTTTATTTGTAAAGGTTCCTTGGGAAACTTTTTGCAACCTTCCAAAAAGGGGAAGAGCTGTAAAGCTGTATTTGCTGGAATAACTTAAATCACTGCTGAAAGGCAAACACATTAATCAAGTGGACTCCACTGAAGCAGTCCAGTAGTGTTTATACAACCTGTTGCAGTGCTAGAGTTGCAGAGTGTGTTACAAAATGCAACCAGGAACAGTAATTTCGATCATTCCTTCAAGATCTATGAGGATTTGCTTGCTGGTCACTTACCTGACTCAGGGTGCATAATTCATGAAAGTCACTATAGGCAAAAAACCTTTATAATACAATCATGGAGTGGTTTAAGTTGCAGAAGTCCTTTAAGATCATGGAGTCCAACCATTAACCCAGCCAAGTCCACCCCTAAGCCATGTCCCTAAGTACAAAATCTATACATTTTCTGAGCACTTTCAGGGATGGTGATTCCACTGCTTCCCTGGGTAGCCTGTTCCAATGCTTGACAACCCTTTCCATGAGGAAATGTTTCCCAATAACCAATATAAACTTCCCCTGGTGCAATTTGAGGCTATTTCCTCTTGTCCTATCACTTGTTATCTGGGAGAAGAGACTCTTACCTCACTCTAACCTCCCTTCAGGCAGTTGTAGAGAGCAATATTTTCCCCCCAAATCCTCCTTTTCTCCAGACTGAACACCCCCAGCTCCCTCAGCTACTCCTCATCAGACTTGTGCTCCAGATCCTTCCTCCAGCTCTGTTGCCCTTCTCTGGACATGTTCCAGCCCCTCAATGTCTTGCAGTGAGGGGCCCAAAACTGAACACAGGATTTGAGGTGTGGCCTCACCAGTGCCGAGTGCAGGGGGACGGTCACTGCCCTGGTCCTGCTGGCCACACTATTGGTGATACAGGCCAGGATGCCATTGGCCTTCTTGGCCACCTGGGCACACGCTGGATCATGTTCAGCTGCTGTTGCCCAGCACCTCCAGGGCCTTTTTGGCTGTGACCCAAGTGCAGGACCCAGCATTTGGCCTTTGTTGAACCTTCTACAATTGGCCTCGGCCCATTGATCCAGTCTGTTCAGATCCCTCTGCGGACTCTTCCTGCCCTCCACCAGATCAACAGTCACACTCGGTGTCACCTGCAAGCTGACTGAGGGCACTCAATCCCTTTCCCAAGATCATTGATAAAGGCATTAAACAGGAGTGGACCCAAATCTGATCCTTAGGGTACCCCACTTGTGACTGGCTGCCAGCTGGATGTAACTGCATTCATCACCCACCACTCTCTGAACTTGGCCATCCAGCCTGTTTTTTATCCAGTTAATAAATAGTACACCTGTCCAAGCCATGAGCAACCAGCTTGTCCAGGAGAATGCTGTTGGAAATGGTGTCAAAGGCTTAACTAAAGTCCAGACAGACAATTTATATCCACAGCCTTTCGCTTATCTACTAAGTAGGTCAGCATAGAAGGAGATCAAGTTGGTCAAGCAGAACCTGCCTTTCCTAAACCAATGCTGGCTGGGCCTCTTCCCCTGTGTGTCCTGCATGTGCCATGTCATGCACCCAGGATGATCTGCTCCATGACCTTCCCCGTCACTGAGGTAAATTTAATGATCGCTGTGCACAAGATGGCCTCTAATTATTTTATAACATCTGCAAAAGTGGAGTGAGCACTGGATACCTCCTCTTACTGGAATGGCATGATGCTATTTTGCATAAAAAACAAATTGCCTTGTCAGATGCATTTGAAACTAATTTCTTCATTCTTTCATTGAAAATATTTCAGTCTTTCTTCAGTGATAAATCTGCTCCAATTTTCAGGGTGTGATTAGTACAGTGGTTTTTTTCTCTTATTTTACTCTAAAGGTAATGATATGTAAAGATTTTTAAAAGCAAGCACATTTTTGGATCATGTTTATCAAAACTGATGGAATGCACCCCTTCCCTTACTTCCTGATGCTAAATGTATTAAGAGAAAATAGAGCTAAATAGGATGGCTGCCTATCTAAGATTAGCCACTAGATGCTGCTTAAACCCCACAGTACATGGTTCTGCTTTCTGTGCAGCAGCCAGCACCCACAGTGGATAGCTGTTCCTGTTCAAATACAACACTAAGGCTAAAATGAGAACATCCTAAATGCTGAAACATAGTACTTTGGAATGCTTTTTCTGCATGAGGATGACTGTGCAGTGGGACAGGTTGCCTAGCTGGTGGTAAAGTCTCTGTCCATGGAGATACTCAAAAACTACCCAGACAGGGTCCTGGGCAACTGGTTCCAGGTGGCCCTGCTTGAGCAACAGGGTTGGACCAGATGACCTACAGAGGCTACTTCCAACCTCTAGTGTCCTGTAACTCTGAAACCTAAACGGGGCAATAATATTTCCCTTCTATTAAATTACAGTATTTTTTTAATGAAAAAAATAGGTAAGCAATGTTTTGATGTGTTCAGTTTTTCCCTCACAGTGTTCAGTTCATTTGAATAGAACAGAAAAAAACCCCAACATTTTTTGTAATAGCATTTCACCTGCTAGGTAGAATGCTGCACTAGGGAAATATATCAAATTATATATATGTTACATAACCATCAAGATAGTTTGCTGAGCTTGTAAAAGAAATGGCTTTGCATGAAGAAGCATTTCTAAAAGCTATTTTTGGTAGCAAATTTCAAATAAACAGAGCAGGGAGAAGTAACTTCCCATCTATTTCTTTCCTGTTAATCTGTTGCCAACATGATATAATTCTTATACTATGCAAAGTCAGAAACAAGTCTGTTTGAAAATAGTAGAGTTCCCAAGAGTACTTATCTTGCTGTCCAAATCCCTAAAGCCCTTTTGCATTGTTTTGTTTTATGTTTAGGGACAGTGTTCTAAATAAGTTTGATATGAAGCATGTAGGACCTCAAGAATATGGATAAATATTTATCTATGGATATTTATCCATAGATACATCTTACCTTTTGTCAAGTGGGTATGGTTGAATTACAGTAGTAGATAGCATTCAGTCTGTATCCCCTGTTGTCAGTAAAGCCCCAAGAGCTGTACTTCTAAAATAACTTCTGTTTTCATGAAAGAGGTTCTGGATGTGTATTAAAATCATAAGTTGAGAGTCAGAAAAGCAGTATTTTGGAACCGTTGGGCTTTATTATGTATTTTTGTACAATATTTATATTATTATATATTTTTAGTTTATTCAGTTAAAAAAGCGAACTCACAGTACAGAGTAGCTCTTCGCATCTTTCCTTGTGTCAGAAGAATAGAGTCCTCCAGTTGAGTAAGGAATGGAACTTTCTTTTTGATTTGCTGTCATGAGGACAGGTGCATTTATTTTCCTGAAAAGTATCGTTGCAACCACTCACAGAATATTGTTCCTGAGGCGTACAGAAATCATAGCAAAAATCAGATAGCATCTTAATTCATTCATAATGCTGTCATAGTTAACATTTTAAGTTGAGTAAACTAAGTGATAGTGCAGGAAAAAACCATAAGTAATTGAGATCATTTTAAAAAGCGATAAGTATGAATTTTATAGTGATTCAGAATGCACTCATAAACTTGATTCTACTGTCAAGATTGCTATCAGGCTAATTATGCTTTATCTTATGAAAACAAAAATTAGTATGTTTTAGAAAACAGAACAAAAACATGCTTTTCATTCTTCAACTATAGTTAGGAACACAGATATTGATATATGATTTACTCAAATAGTATCGGAGCTTATAAAAACAGTAGTTTATGTAGTCTAAAAATATCTCTGCTGCTTCAGTAGAACATGAAAGAATTTTTTTGGTAGTTGACAGAAAATAACTTCTTGACAGATAAGTTTTCTTTTTAACCCCATTGGAAGCTTCCTCTAGCCTAATTTCTGTTTCTTAAGTCTTCCTAGCATTACAACCTTTGTTGCATTTTCTGGCAAAAAGTTCCATAAATCAATCAATTTTATCACAATTTCTGTGATGGTTCTTTCTTTGTTAATACATTCACTGGCCTAGGATTTAAAGACTGTGACTCTGCCTTCAAGGATCAGTGTATTCAAAGATTCTCCTAGCACTTTTATTTGTTGCTAATTAGCACCATTGATTTTTCCTCTTCACAGTAAGATTTGTTCTTCCAGAAGTAAATAAATTAGTCACTGTAAATCTGGGGGAAACAAAAAGAAAAAGGACCATCAGCTCCTTAATGTAAAATACGCTTCCAGCTGTTGTTCTAGTGCTATTTTTTACCAACAGTAAAGGTGTCCAGTTTTTGGGTGCTGGCACTAGTGAAAGAGCTGCTCCGGCCCACCCTGGAGTGACTCTACTCTCCAATTCATCCATGCACTGGGATGGCTGAGGTCCAGCCCATGTCCACCTACAGTCCTTCTCCAAGAGGCTGGCAGAGGTTGTACACATCAAGCCACCACATGTTACTTCATAGTGGAGCATAGATCTTCATGACTGACAGCACTGCAACCCCCAGAAAGCTTGACATAATGCTCCAGTTAGAGCTCTGTATTCTTAAACAAGGGAGAGGGAGTTAGAATTGCTGGGTACTCATCCTGCTGAGGATTTTCTCTCTCGGTCCTTTTGAAGGGACCGAGAAGGTGTGCTGCCAACCTCACAGCTACTACTGATGGCCAGTCAGAAGAGGGAAGCTTTGAGAGAGCAAATATATGAAGCTCATTGAAGAAGGAAGAGGCAATGCAGATGATGGACCCCTGAGGCGTTGAGCAGAACTTGCTCAAATTACACCTTTTTTAGCTTGCTTAAGATCAAGTTGAGATGTTTTCAATGACCAGTTCCACCAGATTAAACATCTCTGGCACTTACAGCCGTTCACCCTGCCCTTGAGGGGGAGAGTCAGTCTAGGCTTCCCATCAAATCACCAAAGAGCAGTTTAGAGGAAAAAAAGGAATTTTCATTTTTGTCCTCTGGTTGAGCCTATTTTGCATCATTGTATATGGGTCTTAACTTCCTAACAGGGGAAGTGTGAATACTCTTACAGTAACTTTTCCTAAAGAGGTGTCTGTTTGACTTACTTCTTAGGGTTTTGCTGCACATGCAAATTCTGGCCAGAGTATGCTAATGTATATAACCTGCTGTATTCAAGTGGGAAATGCTTGC
Source organism: Orthonyx spaldingii (assembly GCA_013397795.1). Taxonomy (NCBI): domain Eukaryota; kingdom Metazoa; phylum Chordata; class Aves; order Passeriformes; family Orthonychidae; genus Orthonyx; species Orthonyx spaldingii. Next base: position 369,448 of record VZTJ01004371.1, on the reverse strand, counting down.
TTCTTTTCATTTTCCCAGTCTTTCAAGATGCAATTACACTCATTGATGTGTAAGCAATCTTGAGGCTTAAAGGCAGAATTCTGTGCCCTGCTGACCCTACAGTAAGTTTGCTGAACAGACCTTAGAAGGGAAAAAAAGAAAGAAGAAATGAGTAGCTCTAATTTATATGAATTACATACATCATCTATATGAAACGTAATTATGTATAATATACTACAATATACAATACAATGTATTATATAGGGTTTTTTTAAATTTAGAATATAAATATATTTTTATATCTATATAAAATGCCTTGTTAGTTGTCTTTTCTCTTGCTCAGTGCAAAGCTGATGGGATCAGTAGCGTGGGTCCTAGTCATGCCTTCTGTCCTTTCATAGACTTATTTTCTCTTAAAATCAGGGTGTCTCTTTCAGCCCACCTCGGATCAGTTGGATTGTTCTTTGGTTTGAAACCTAAATGGGTGGAATAGGGAGTGGTTTGTGGTTTGGTTTTGAAGTTGTTGTTTTGGGTTTATTTTGTAAATACCTCTTTTCTAAATACAAACCTGTCATCCAATGCCAGGTCTCTGTTCCTTCGCATAGGTGGGAAGGGACTGCAAGTTGTTTATTTCCCTGACCTCTCCAACAAACCTCACACTTATGACAGTTCCCACTCAACACTTCCAAAGCAATCCCTTGACAATCCTCTCTAGGACACCTCCATCTCCAGTTAAGGTGAAAATTGGTAAATACTGTGAGGGCTGATATCTAAAGGCACCAGCGACTGCTTAGGTAAAGTGACAAATACACATGTATAGTTTATCTAAGAGAATGACCACTCCTCAAATTAACATTTTATAGTCCACAGCAGCACAAACCATTCTCAGAACTGTAGTGTGGCAAAAAAATTGATAAGGCAACCCCAAAATGGAGGAGAGAATGCAGGCTAACCACTCTGGCACATACAGTAAAGAGATTTCATTTCCTAAGAGCCCTAAGCATGGCTGTGTCCCAGTTAACTCATACCTTTGTTTTTAGTGGGGCTTTTACTGGATGTATCATACTGTTTCCCACTTGCTCTATTTTCCTTACCTCTGCATACTTTCCATGATTGCTTTAACTTGTTTTCAATCTAAGAGAAGTGAGCAACTTTTTGTTGCTGATCTGCAGCTGCTGAGTGTGATGCTGTGGTCCTAAATAACACAAATTCTGAATCACAGTATTAGCTAGTAGTCAGGCTTGGTACTTTAGAGCATTTCTGCTTTCTGCTCTGGGATACAAAACATCATATGTGTTTTGCAGTAGTAGCATATTTCCAGCCATCTGTAATTGCCTCCTACTTGCATATGCTTAGTCACTGCATACAAACACACACCTTCTGCTGAACTTCAGTAAAGCTCATTATGTTTTTAGCCATATGGTATTCTACAAAGGCTCTTTTTGACAATACTAGAACTCAGTAATCCTAAATTACCTCCAAGGAGGCCAGAGGAGATAATTTAACCAAATCGTTATTGTAAGTATTTACTTTCTTATGTGATCCAGTGATATTTTGATAGAACTTTCGTCATCACTTTGCCAAGTAAATGGAAACATGCTAGTATGAAAAACAAATAACAAATTTATTACTGTTAGAGCTAAAATAACATCACAGGAATACTCTAAATCAACACAATTTAATAACTCTTTTACTTCCCCAGTATTTTTAATATGTCTTAAATGGCCCTTCATACCATTGCTAAGTTAAAACTTATCAAAACCATGGAGTACTCAAAGGTGTAATTAGCTCTTCCCTCATATCACCAGCTGGAACCCAAATTGGTTGTCTGTTGTTATCTTGTCTCTGGGTCTGGGATGGAGCTAAATGCCAGGTTGGTGTACTTTGGGAAATCTGTATCTCCTGAACAGACATCCTCCTGGGATTCCAGCACTTAGAAGGGGGCAGTCTTATCCTGAATCAGGTATGAAATGGGGATGATGTTAGTCTTCTAACAAAAATTAGTTGTATTTGGGGAGGAAGAACATGTCTTGGAAGGTTGTCTCTCTTGCTGCCAAGGCAGGATTCCAGAGGAGGAACCAGATACTGATAGCCAAGGTATTTTTTCCTTAATTACAACTATTTGGAAATCCCAGAGTAGATGAAAAATGTCAGGCTGCAGACCATCTTAAGGATTTAAGGATCTTTTCTCTCACACAGTTTGATAGCATGAAGCTTTTCAAAAGAACTTCCTTTCACCCTAAATTACTTTTTTATAATTTCCATATTTTTTCCAACCTATGCCATTTTATAATAGCTGAACTATTCCTGACATTTCAATCTATGTTGCTGCATAAGCTCTTCCAGTCCCATTCCTGTAAGGATGAGATTGCAGAGGGCTGATGTGCCAGCTACACAATCAGAACTGCCATCCTGGAGTATCCTGAGAGAACATCATGAGATCGCTGATGTGTAATCTTGCTACTCTTTCCTACTTCTGGCAATAGAATAAATAGCCAAGTCCACAATTGGTGCTGTCAAAGAGTGCAAAGAGGCTTAGTAACCTGATTAAGAATTTATAGTATATGTTCATAGCAAAGAGGAGATCTACTGCTGCTTGCTCTTCCTGTCTGATCTGTGTCCTGGCTTTGTAATAAAGATTCAACTTGTTGCCAATATCCAAAATGAATTGGCAGGCTTCTTCAGGAGAGCACCCTCCATACTTCTAGAGGGGAAATATTGCATGCCACATCTTGCAGGCTGACCTAAATTCTGTGGAAAAAAAATGAATCCCTGTCAAATTACAACCACTTCACAAGATAGAATTTTAGAAGCTGTTTTCAGAGAATCACGTGGGTTGGAGGGGACTTTAAAGATCATCTAGTTCCAGATCCCTGCCATGGGTAGGCAGGGACACCTTTGAGTAGACCAGCTGCTCAAAGCCCCATCCCTGCTTTATGCAACAAAAGAGTTTACCAGGCAGAAATATGTGGCCCTGATGCCCAGAGAAAAGCAGTTGTAATTCTGTGGCTGGTGAGCCTGGCTGGCTGCACCACTGTGTCAGTGTTGGTGCTGGCACAAGGAACCTGAGAGCATCCTGGTTCAGCTCAACCCCCCCATCAGTAGTAGAAATCTGGATCTGTGTGTTCTTTTGATGAACTCTCCATCTTTGCTTCAGTTCTCTATCCAGGAAAATGACTCTGCCCTATGAAAATACCTTAAGCAACATGAGATAGTCAAACACAAAAGTATTGGGGAACACAGAAGCACTCAACTGGATAAATGGAGACTGTTGAAGTTAAGATCTAGATTTTATGTTGGTATATACATAAAACACTGTAATTATGTTGTGACTTGATTAAAATACAAGCCTTTCAGGAAGAACAAGAGCAAAACATCTCTACGCTGGGGCTGTAGAAATAATTCTTAAGATGACAAATAATGAATGCCTTTTATAAAGCAACAATACAATCAGTTGGATAAAATAATGAGCTGTGTTGAGAAATTATCAATGGACAAAGCAATCCTAAGGGAATAAGAGGCATTAATTAACAAGAGAAATGAATGGCATGCATGACAGCAGGGGGAGTTTCTGCTTATCCTTTTCTAGGTTTCTATTCATGAATTGCACCTCAATTTGGCTGTGGATATTAATTTTGTTTTTGCTTTCACATAGTGAGACTAGAAAAGCACAAGGATAAGACAAAGAGAACAGACAATATTTGAAAAAAGCCCCAGTAAATATAGATATTTTAGTAAAATACAGGTCCTTATAATTGATAGATACATGGACTGAGAAGCATAGGAAGGAAAAGAAATAGATCTCAGTAAATATCTGACATTAGAGGTAGGAAATTAGAGAGACTTTTAAAACATAAATTTTAAAACTTTTAAAACACGGATGTTGGTTATTAGACACATACTTAATTTCTTTGTATTAAATCTCAAATAATGCATATACGATTTGAGCTTGATACTGCATCTCTTTTAGGAGAGATGGATTGCTTTTTTGGTTCCTCTGCCAGCCTTCGATGGACTTCACCTCTGCTTTCAGTTGCCCATTTACAGGTGGAATTCAGATTACTTTTTTCCGTGCTCTTTTTGTCTTCCTTGACTGTTTAGACCAGAGATGTTCACACTTTTTTCATGTTCTCCTTTTCCTTTTGGTTTTCTCCTGTTCATTGTGGAGAGTCAGAGGAGGATGCTTATCTCCTCCTCTCCCAGGGTGGATTGTGGAGGAGGTGTCTCCAAGCAGCCTCTAGGAGCAGGATAGTAGGTGCAGGCTGAAGGGTCCTATGGAGGCAGAATTATGGCTGTGGGAGGGATCAATGATTACAAAGGAGTTGGGGTAGAAAGAAGAGAAGCAGCAGAAGGAATCTTGTGTTTTCCAGCATGTGCCAGTGTCTCCATAGGAGTGAGGGGTATTGAGGGTACCCCAGTCTCTTTTTCTGCACAGATTTCTCAGTGCACCTCTGTCCTACAGTCTCACTTCTGCCCTTCCCAGTGCCTCCCACCATGGCTTTGATTGACCTGAATGGCTGAGAGATTGGGTTTGATTTTCTTAAAAGGCATAGTTGGCCCACCTTTGCCCGCTTGTCTAATTTTAGCCCTGAACGATTAGAGTTTACTGCAGGGATGACTAACATCATGCCCTGGAGTCGATGACAGAGGTAAGATTTGTAAGTACAGAAGACCTTTCCTGTTCTTATTATCTGTGTATGTCTAAATGTTTGTCTTATATGAAATGGTGGTGGTACAGTAAGAGTAGTTCTGGAATCTGCTTCGTGTTCCACTGGGTATGCAAGGGCATGCTAACTTCATTTCAAATCAAATGCACTTTCTTTGTGCTAGTCTTCTGTGGTCTTCTTGAATTAGCTGGTATCTATCTTTCCCTTGCCTATGAGCATTGCACAATAGATCTGCTATCATCCTTGATTTCCTGATTCCAAAGCACTGGCATCAGTTAAGTTAACACAGTGATAGCTTACAAGGGATAAGCTGTGTACATAAGCTGTGTGCATAAGATGTGTACATCTCTAGAAGAAGGTCAATGAGATCAGAAGAAAATGGAGGCACCAACACAACTTTCCTTTCAAGTGTTTATCATCTGCTTTTCTCTATTTTGTCATATTTTATCATTCTCTGCAAAGCAGTTACTTGGCATTTCTTTGTACTTACAAGTGTGCAGAGTTAATTTTGCTTGGGTATTAATGTTTTGAGTCTGTGCTGCCAGTTTACGTTGTGTATCTATGCCAATACCAGTAATGGCTCATAGTTTCCAGCATTTCAGTGACTCCTCTCAGGACACTCTTTTGCCCAGATAAGACAAGGATTTGCACATTTCTATGCCTCCTGGGCACTTGAAGCTTTTATGTACAGTCTGGAAAATTGAAGATTATTTTCATTTCAGAGACTGAGATAAAAGACAGGGAAAATATTCCAAACTTACCAAAACATGCATGAAACCTAGAATCATAGAATATCCTGAGTTGGAAAGGGCCCACCTTTCAAGAATCATCAAGTCCAACAGCAACCTCTGGCCCAGAAACTTATTTGAAAAACGGCTCTAAATTAACTCAGCACTCTTTTTCTTTCCCCAAGTATTCTAGTTCTCCTTCTAGTCATCAGGGTAGGCACAGGAGGCTAAATTCAGTCTACTGAGAGAAGCCATTATAAGGCTTTTCCATTATTTACGTCCCACTTGAGTCTTCAAAACAAGCTGGCCTTTTCTTCAGAGGCAGATTTTACCTTTACAGCAAGAGTCACTGTCTTGTCCCACTGTGTAACCATGGGTTGCTCACTCATCCAGATCTCTGTAACAGTATTTATAAGCTCTTTCACCTCTGACATAATAGTTTGTGTCCACGTTGTCCTGGGTTGTTGTCCCCCTACTCCTTTATCTGTACGCTGCTGAATAAGTTGCCTTGGACACTTCAGTGCTGGAGACACTTTGCACACCTAAAAGTTCTGATGGATGGCTTTGGAAGATGGTGGCCTACCAAACCTTGTCCAGATGTGGCTGTTTTGCCTGGTAAGTGCTACAGCTGTGGCCTCCTACGCATTTGCTGTTCAGTTTTGGCAAAGCAAGGTTCATGCTTCTTTGTCCTTTTCATTTTCAATTGTTTTCTGGAGTTTTCTAATTCACATTTGATACAGAGCTCAACTTTTCCCTCATATCATGTAATTGTTTTTAATCATGTTAATGTGTATGGAAGTTACAGCAGTTCCTATTGCAAGACTTTGAGTCATGCGTGTGTTTTCCAGTATTTAGTTTATTGTTCTTTTTTGTTTCCTGCTTTTCTTAAACTTGAAATCTGATCTTAAATCTTCCAAAATCTTTTCATCTTCAAGATAATAGATTTTGCAATTAGTCGTTAAATTACCAACATAATGCACTTACTGGAACTGTCTGGAAATGATGTTTTGCTATTTGAGTGTTTTTCTTGTAGGTATCTGAAATGTATGCTGATCTCATTTATACCTGCTTAAATGCAGAAAGAATATGCTGAAGGCAGAGGAGACACTCTCTTCTTAAATTCTTGTGTTTAGGATAAGAACCTGGGCCCACCTTGTTTTAAATTTAGTCTTCTTTTTTGGAGTGGAAGAAGTTGCTTCCCTTTACCATGATGATTAATAATGCATACAAACCAGAAAATACGTTTGAACAAAAGCAGTCCTTGCTCTTGCTATTAGGTCTTTTGGAGGTGATCAAATTTATTTCTTCCCCATAATGCATCTCTGCCATGGGAGCCATAATAAAAAGAAGTTTGTTACTGCAAAATAGCATGATTAGATGCTGATATTTACTGGGCACTTTGTTTGCATAATAAAAAAAAAGCTGACTTTGACTACAAACCTGTGCACCCTGAATTTTGTGTGGAAAACAATGTTTGTTTCCTTGAAAAAGTACATTGCCAGTAAAAGCCATTTTAGAGCTAATTCCTTTCTTCCTGACACTCCTATCAGAAAGTGCAGCAGAATCTTCCAGTCAGTGCCTTATCTCTCTGTTATCTTGAGACTTCAGGTTTCATGGAACTACAGTCATTTAAGCGTTTTTAAAAGTCTGTGCCTGTCTTTTATTTGGAAAAACACTTCAAAAACTCTTGTGATAATAGCATTACAGGCTGGGCTGATAGGCTAAAGAATCAGTTTTGAACAATAGATAGAAGTACAGAATTTAAAAGTATCCCTGTGTATGGAAATGGAGCAAAAAGTCTCTTCATATATGTCCACAAATGGTGTGGAGATGATTATGTTGGTTAGATGAGCTGTGGAACGGGATGGAGGCAGAGTGCTCTCAATAGCTGCTGGTATGACAGCATATTTATGTCAAGCCATGCTTATAGCAGGTCACATCAGAAGGGTTGCATGTAGTTAATTGTTCATAGGTCTTTACTCTTTCACTCTGTGTTGCTTAAAGCTTCTGCTTCTACCAGTATTGTACTTCTGCTTTATCCATGCATCTCATCTTCTTACAGCAACCATCCTTTATGGTTTGCCAGTAGCATTGGCCGTGACATGTCATTTGTCCTCATCTCCCAAAAATCACCTTTGCCTGTTCCTACACTCTTTCTATCCATGTGGCCTCTGCCTGTTTTTCATGGATGTCCTTCTATGGTTATGGGCTGAGTACAAGACTCTGGATAGGTCTTGACTAGTAAAATAATTTTATTTTTCTTTTAAAGACACACTTCGTCATGTCACTAAGACTGTATATTATCTAAAGCAGAGGTGTTATCATATAATTTCAAGTTTGCTTTTCCTTTAGTCAACCCTACACTTCTTTGTCTGTCAGTTTGTAGTTTTTAGTGGGCCAGGCCTCTGGAAGCAGTCACTGCGTAATGTAGAGTTCCCAGTTCAGCAAAGTACTTGACCATATGATTAACTTAAAGCATCTATTGAAGACATACTTATGTGCTTTGATGATTTCTTTGCCACTTTCTGTGTCTTGCTGGGAAAAATTACAACAATAATGTGCCAAGAATTTGACTATTAGACAGTGGTTAATGAATATACCAATCTGGAATATTTGCTTTTCCAAATAAGCTTTTGCTATATCTTCTCTTTTTTTGCATGGAATTTCATAGGATTTCAAGGAAATTTAAGTGATGATTAGGTGCTGAACTTAGTTATGGTAGCTATTAATCATGTGACAGATCTCTGTATAATTGCAAAGGGATAAACTGCAGAGGGAGAGAATCAAGTATGGAGCAATAGTAAAGTGAGATGACTTTTCCTCTTTGATTTACATCACTCCAGCATAGCTAGTGCCAAACCAGTGTAACTGAGGAGAATCCAAATAAGATTAGTTAGAATTTTGCAGTCCAAGCTGGATTAACGTGCGGATTTTGTTCCAGCAAAGATTTGTGGAATGCAAGTATTTCTATCAGAAGATACTGCAGGAAAGGAGAGAAATTAAATTTATCCACTCACTTACAGAGAGGAAGAAAGTGAGATGAAATTTCCATTTTTTCCTTTGCATAGGTTACGTGTGGGGCTAAGTTAGTGGGACTGTTGTGCTTTTCATGAAAAGTTGGATCCTCACTCAAGCCCTGCGCCTGCTAAATTCACATCCACATGGGCAGCTGGATGATGCTTCCTCCCTTTTTCCCATGAACCAGCCCACAGAACAAAGCAATGATAAAGAGCAGGTACCTAATTTTTTTCAGCCTGGACTGGCTGCTACTTGTCACTGTTGTGGGACAAGGGAGAAGTCAGAGTTAGCTGGGCCCTGTGAAGAGCTTCATGTCACAACTATTTCTGGGACCATTCCTCTAGCTCAGACTACATGTTCCAGTGCCCTGCAAAGGAACATGGATATTTTTGTCCTTTTGTCCTTCATTGATCTTTGCTCCAACAACCAGTGTTCTAAATGAATGGCATATGCAAAATGCTCATCTTAAGATTATGTTCTCCCCAGTGCATGGGAAAGAAATCAACAAAAGGAAAGTAGTGCAGCATCACTGAGAATATTATCCTCCCCCAAATAACAGATGGAAAATGGAATTCCTTGGGCATACAAGCTAAGGCAAGCAAGTGCAAACTTCAAATGCAGGAGAAAAAAAGGAATGATGTCATCATGACAGACTCTGAGTCCTAGCAGATACTCTTCCATGATGGTGATTGCCTAGAGCAATATGTGGTGGTGTGATAGGAGTGGTAGCAGTACTTGGTAGCATATTTACGGACGGCAATGCAATGAGTCTCTTAGTGTTATAAGTGCCTGCAGACCCTAAAGGGGATCTGTGGATAAGAAATAAACCACTGGATTTCTATATTTTATTACCTAGGAAGAATCAGTTTCCCCTAAAGGTCTTTAAATTTTATTTTTGTAGAAAATGTGAGGAAATTAAGTGCAAAAGGTCTTGCAACAGAGGTAACTAAGCAGTTTTCAGTCACATAAATGGTGAAAAAGTTGTGCAAGAGAAGATTAAGTTGTAAAATTCAGCAAAGGTACAGGATTTGGTATTAGATCTAGGAAAATGTATTTTTTTAAATTCTTTGGTACAAGAGTGCTAATTTGGAGAGGTCCTCTGAGGTGACATTCAACCTCCTCCATATTGTGTACAGATTTAGGAGTGCTGGGGAGGTCTGTATCAGAAATTGCTGTGGTGATTCACTCAAGTTGGAAAACTGTGTACTTTTCTTTAGAATGCATAGAGCATCCCACTGCTACAATCTCTCTCCAGAACATTGACCCAATACGTCCCTTCCCAAAGACATGATGTAGTTCAGTTTCCCAGGGTGGATCAGAAAAAAAATCCGAAAGGTCTGAAAAATTGAGTATGGTAATGAATTGGGGCCAAGGCAAGATAATCAATCTTCATCCCTGATTGACCTGGCTTGACTCTGGGCATTTAAAGGTTCCTTTTCAGGTGCTGCCAGTTATGGTGAAGATTTGCCCTCATGTATAGCAAGCCCTCCAGAGAACATCTTTTCTCTTCTTAGTCTTCAAAATGGCTCTGAGCTCTTTCTGAAAGGCCCGGTCAAGGTACCTGCTAATGCAAAGGGCAACAGGAGAAGACCCAGGAAATACTACAAGATGTTTCTCACTGAAGAGTGGAAAGCTTGAAAGCCCTCTTCTATGCAGGGTGTTTGAGACCTTGACATTGCTGCATTGCAAGGATCTGGCATGTAGCAGGCTTTTTGGGATATCATATATCTTGCAGGTGGCCTGCAAGACTTGAAACCAAGATGTGAACCCTGAAACCTAACCTAGGTTTCTCAGATGTTTGCTCCATAAATGAGAGAGAAATCAGAATAGCAAGATGAATGCTGACAGCAACATGGCTGGGTTGCCCGAAAAGCAGACTGGCCTGTAGGTCAAGAGAGGGGATTCCCCTCCTCTGCTCTGGTGAGACACCACCTGGAGTGCTGTGTCCAGATCTGGGGCCCCCAGCACAAGAAGGATGTGGACCTGTTGCAGTGAATCCAGAGGAGGTCACAAAGATGATCAGAGGGCTGGAGCACCTCTCCTGTGAGAACTGGCTGAGACAGTTGGGATTGTTCAACCTGGAGAGTGGAAGGCTCTGGGGAGAGACAAATTGGTCCCTTTCAATACTTGAGGGTGGCCTATATGAAAGATGGGGATCAAGGAGAATATTTTCACTCTCATTACAAAATTTGTCTACAGGAAGAGTAGGGAGCAGGGTTTTCATCCCCTGGAGATTGGTTATGTTTTGGCTGGCATGATTTTTGTGTAACATACCCCTGCCTTTGGAGGGACACAGCATATTGATACTGCCATTCATTAGTCCTGCCACCTCACTCTGGCCAGCAAGAGCTGGCCTTTCACTAGGATTTGGTGGAAATGTCCTATGGCTTGCAGCATGGGAGCACACAGCATCTGTGATTGATGGGTCTGGGTGTGATTACACCCATGCAAGAGCCATCACAGGGAGCTGAGCTCCATAACAGGCTGCATGACTGATCCATTCACAAGCTACACAAGAAATTCATGCTGCTGCCACTTTTCCCTGGATATCTCTATAGCTTCTTCTTGCCCAGGAAGACAGCAGCCTGTCTCTGTGTAGTACAAAGCTCCCATCAGAAACCTGCGTGAACAAAAACAAAGATATCCTAGGGACGAGATTTATCTGGAAGGTTTCTGACAGAGAAAGATGAAGGAAAAGTCCCGGAGTCATGCTTTTACTGAAAAATAACCTTGACTGCTGATAGTAACTGTGTAAATCTACTTAAATTAGAGAACATTGAAACATCTTTATTTTTCTCTCTTTCGCAGGAGAACATTTAGGCGCAAACCCCCATAATTTCCATGTGAGTCACTGGAACAGAGCAGCTTTCAAAGGAACCACCATGAAGTTAGCAGCAGGTGAAAGCAGCCAAAAAATGAGATAAGGGTGAGGCATTTCATGCTCATAACACAGTCAAGCACCTCAGTCCAGTCAGCTTGCGTTCATGTTGTGTTCATGTGGGAGACTATAAAACATAGTGCAGTTTTATGGATTGAATGAAACAGGAGGCCTTAGAACTATACAGGGGCTCTAGCTTTCTTAGCTCATAACTTTATTTCCTTCAAAAATATTTCTTCTTAAAAGTACATGGTTATTAGCCGGCTTTGTCAAACATACATTACCAGTCTGCACAAATTTAAGCAGAAAATATTGTTAAGTTTTTACAGGTTGAGTCAATAACTGAATGCGAATAAGTATGGCAAATACTTCATGCTTGTACTTCTTGTATCAAAATTGTACATCTCCTTAAAACAAATGATCTAATTACTCCAAGGAAGATTTATACCAAAATCTATAATAAAAAAAATAAATAAATAAGGCTCTTTGCCATGTTTTAGCCTGCAGCTTAGATATGATAGTTTTACCTTCCTTTTAAATCCTATAATCTCTACAGCAGAACAAGATTCCTTAGCATGCTTTGAATGCCAACCTGTGTGAGACCAGATCCAAATCTCACTTAAATTAGGGTAAGCAATTTCACTAACTTTGGTGTTCTAGAGAAGAGGCCCTTACAGTAAGAATATGATGCTCAAGCTATTTCATCTTGCATGTCTTTATAGAGATAAGGGTATGATCGGTAACAAGGAATCTTATTTAGGCTAGTGTTGGCACCAGCTCTGTGAGTGCTCTGAGAAAGCCAGTCTCAGTGCCTACCTGCCAGAAAGAGCAGGGGCTGTGGGAAGTGCTGTAAAGACTCTGATGAAAGATGTTAACAGCATCATCCACCTCCTGATTGCTGTTGAAAGCATAAGTGTACCCTTATGCTGGTTAGGCTGATTGCTGTTTTTTGAAGAATGTCATGTGAGCAGAGTTAAAGAAGCCCTTTGAAATGTCCAAACTGAGCCTCACCACCATGAAATGAGACAACTGCAGCAATAATACCTCTTAAGGTCACCAAAAAGGGTGTCTCTTTTTTTTCATCTTCTCCCTTTCTCCTGGTACTTAGGCCACCGAATGTCACTCTGCAAGGAGCCAAATCAGACTGTTGACCTATCCCAAAAAATCCACTGCTTTTTGCTGGATTAGTCCTCTACCAGTTTTCTGAGCTGGTTTAACTCACAGAGGATTTGTATGAATGCTCACAAAAAAGAGATGGGATTGTGTGGTTGGATGTGTGAACCTATGGAGCATATCAGTTTACCTCCAGAGATATAAGGAAAGACTCATGCTTGAAGACTTCTCTTTTGCCAGCTATATTGATTAGTCTTGATACAAGCTGATACCTCTCCCTACAAAGTTGTATGCTTTATCCTTAGACCATCACAACTGCAATATCACTGCTCAATAATGCACACAGTGATCCCTTTAGTCATTAAAGGAAATCCCCAGGAGCCATCCTGGACTGAATAACCTCTGTGAAGCCCTCTGGAAAGGCTAGTTATTACGTGGAGTGGACGATAAAGGGAAATGATGTTTATGTTTGCTTATCCAAAAGGCCAGGGAGAGTTCATAGATTATTCTTTGCACAGATAAGCTAGACCTAATGTAAACATTCCTCACTGGAAAGTATCTATTGTTTGTTTTCCTAACTTTAACCATGTGGCTAGCAAAAGCAGAATAAATGAAATAAAAGACAGGCATTTTAATAATAAAAAAGCCAGTGTCTTTGAAAACTCATGTTAATTTTCCCTGGGGAAAAAAAAAAGTAAAGTTGTCTTTTCTACTCAGCGCATGAAACACGTACTGATGTGACTGCAAACCTTTCTTGTAAGTGAAAATTGGTGAGATTTCAAGCCTATCCCAACAGATATTCTTCATTACACTAGAGCAGAGCAACCTGCTCATTTTAGTTAAAACACAGGTCCGTGTCCTCTATTTGGACAATACTGAAGTTATAATGGGTTTTCAATTAAATTAATAGATAATAATAGAGATTAATAGAGATTACTAGATAATAATCCATAGGGGAGCTGGAGGATTGGAGGGAAAGATTCTAATGCTTTCCAATTCTGCTATAGAAAATGCAAAAATCCCTGATGAATATAAATTAGCATAGCATGTCTTAAAAATCTCACCCACTACCCATCTGTACCTCTAGGTTCATAAATATTTGAGGAAAAAACCTCTCTGTCCTCTCTGCCAAAGCTGTTTACAGATTATTTCAAATCAACTTGTGATTAATTAGTTTGCTCTTCACTTTCTTTCAAATGTGACTAGACTTAACAATTTGTATCATCAAAGTCTCAACTCTCCGTAGTCTGTTGTCCAACTCTGTCCGAGTGTTTGAGAGCTAACAAAAGTGCGGGTTTTTTACAATTAATCCTCTTTGATAAAACTGTCCACTCCCAAGATTAAACTTAAATTTGTAATTTTTCATCAAAAAATTGCAGCATGTTGTGGAAGAGATGGAAACACAAGGGTGGATGAGGGATAAGAGAACTGGCCCCAGAATGAAGACCCGGTGGTTGGAGCTGCTCTGATGCCACGATGTAGTGATATTTTTGATAGCTGCCATTTCTATGGCAACACAACAGCATGATTTACTACAGTATCTGGGAAAGCAAATGCAAAGCTTTTGTTTGAATTCAAAGCCATGAGCTATTTGTTGATATTGGGGTGGAGGGAGAGAGGTCTTGTGGCTTCCAGTTAAGCACATTACTAATGTGTCTTAAGTATAAAGAGAAGTCAATAAAGCGGATCATGGTGTTCAGATCTCCCTTCTGTGCTCCTGGAGCTTGCACACATGTGCCGACATGGCACTCAATTCCCTGCAATCAGAGCAGAGCAGACTTCTCTGAGCAGATGCCATGCCCTCCATTAGCTGGCTCAGAGGAGTGGCTCAGCCCAGGTCACTGAGCAAAGTCAGGGGCAGCTGCTGGCCCAGGCTCCATGGCGGGCTGGCTCTCTGCATGGTGGCTGCAGATTGAAGGTCAGATGAGTTACCAGACTAGGGTATGGCTGGAGTATGTCGGCAGAGGAGGGTCAAGGTTTGGCACTGGCAGAGCTAAAGAGGTGGGTTTGAGTTCATGATGGCTGCAGGACCCTGCTGTGTGGTAGCGGTGTGACTGAGGCGGGGAGAAGTTCTGTGGTTTGAGAGAGAAAGAAGCTCCACCTTTATAATGGGGCTCAGAGGGCTAAGATGGAGATTTTGCTGGTAAATGAAAGCACTTTCTAGCCATTGTGGTTGAGACCTTATCCTCTGTACTGGGGTAGGATGGTTTGGGACAAAGGGACAGAAAAGCACATTTGTTACCTACACCCAGAAGATACACAAGGAAAAAGTGGAGGCTGTTAAGTAATTGCTCCAAGTGTGAAAGATCTTTAAGGCCATAATGAAGACTGGAGTTAACACAAGGGGAAAAAGATAGGATCAGGGAGAGTGTGAAGCTTCATGTTTAGTTTTATTGTTGAACCATGCAACATCGCAGCACTGAATGAAGGCTGGTTTCAGCCATGGGTGCCATCTTCTGTTTAATTGTGAAGTAGGTGTGTCTAATTAGGATTAGGATATTGGATACTGGGGTTGGGCAGCTTGATTCTGCCATCACCTCTTTTCATCTGAGTTTTCCATTTCTGTCTATCCCTTGTAGATGTGCCAAGCCACCATCACAAAGGAATGAGATCAGCCAGGGTAATCCCAACAGGGAACTGTAATCCACTGGTATAATACTGTCTGTGCCACTGCCTGCCCATGTGAATGTCTCTGTGGGGCCCACTCAGCAACAAAAATGGCCCACGAGCCATTCACTAGTTTCCAGCAGCGCATCCTCATCTGAAGTTTCACTTTGCTTGTTTTGTGATGGTCTCCCATCTGGGAAAGCAAAATAATCCTGAGCCCTTTTTGCCATGGCCATGCCTGGTATGAGTGGTGGGAGTGGGGAGGTGCTGGCAATGAAGTGGCCACCTTTACTCCTTCAGTGTTTTTCATCATGCCTTGCTGTTCACTGCTGAACACTCTCAAAGGCAGGAAACTCAGGTAGATAAGCTTCCCATCTACTCTACTAGGACTCTTCAGGTATATGACTTCATTAGTATATTAAGAACAGTCTGATTTCAACCAGCACTGAGCAGCTTGGGTGATACATCTGCTTTGCCCTGGCCACTTGATGGGATTAGGGAGAAGTTATTTGATTTACTCGGGGCAGTGAGCAGGAGAAACAACAACATTCCCAGAAGGTCCAGTAACAAACTTTTACTTACAAACTTTAGATCATTAAGGTAGAACAAGGTTCTTGGCAAATTTTAAAGTGTTATTTGGTTAGAAATGCAACAATATAAAAGCACAAAAATTAAGAAAACATATAAGGGAAAAGAAAGAAAGGATAAGAGTGGAAAGGTACATCGTCACCACCTGTGGTGGCTCACATGACCGGACTGCATTGGTTGAAGTTATGGTCACAGTCTTGGTCCATCAGGGGTGAGTGAAACCCAAGAAACACGAAGTCTGGTGGGTTTATATTATATTCTGTCTCAGTGGGAATGCCCAGGTACCTTCCCTAGGGAGTTTTACACTGGATGACGTAATACTGTGGATCATGGGACACTTCAGGAGTCTTTGACACCTTGTAAGACACCACAGCTGCCTCTTACACTTCAATTATGGCCCACCAGAGGGATGAACACCTTCAGGCTGAACCTCCTGGTACTTCACTGGAGGGGAGTTTTCACAGCTAAGCCACTTGTGTAAGGACTTTGCCATGATAAAAAGCACTACCTCACTTCACAGGATTTGCCTCTTATCAGCCTCTTCCCTTATCTTTTTCAACACCCATCTGTAGCCTCTGGTGGTGGGTGTGCATCCCTCTGCACCTGCATGGTTACTTAGTGCATCATCAGCAAAGTACCCTGCTGATTGTTTGAGCCATTAACCATTAACAATCTAGTCTCTCACAATATCTGATGCCTTAATCATTTTTTCTCTGTGTAAATAACATGTATATCAGCAATAAATAGCTTTGTTGGAATGACAGAAAGCTTGGGCATAATTATAGGGAATAATGTATCTGTTTACCTTCTTTCTACCTTGCAATTATGGAAGAGTGTCTATTCTTCTTTTAATCTGCACCAGTTCTTATTCCACAAGACTCTTTTGTGGTGTGTGCTGCTGGAGTGCATTTGTAAAACAAAATTAGCAAAGAGGGCACAGATGTTGCTCTCCATTCTCTTTTTAGCCATACAAATTGTAAACAATGTCTCTTTATATTAAGATACACTTTTCTGTCTCGTATTGGTTTTAGAGCTGATTCTTTCAGTATGTTTTCTGTTTGGAGCAGCCTGTTCTTGTTTAAATATCCCCACAACTGTACTCCATGTGAAAACAATGTTGCTTTCACATTCAGCGCACATATCTCAAATCCATACGTATATTACTGAACCACTGCAAGGACAGAAGAATTAATAGCATTGTAGAGGGTCACAAAAAATGAATGGCATGTTTCTAGTTAAAGTCTACACTGAGCCATCAAGTGTACTTTGGCTTGTGTGTAACAAGGTAACGGCTAGCAGCCCCTAGAGCAAAAGTGCCTTCACTGCTGTTACCTTATTAGGTCCACGTTAATGGAGAGTCCAAGAGCTGATGGTGGTGGAGGCTGAGTTGTTTTTCACTAAGACTTTATTGCAAAGAGTCTCTTCTACTGGAATACATGGTATTCAAAAGCCTTAATGCAGATTTCATAGCACGGAGATTTTAAACTTTTTTTCTGTCCAAGATCAAAGGAAATTGTCCATATTTCTGATATAATTTTCTTTTATAACATGGATATGGCATACTGACTTCTTGCAAATTTTGATTTGGTTGACTGTGGTTGATCTGGAGATAAGGTGAGTACTTTCTTTTACTTAAAAAAATCTATAACTATTTCACATTGGCTTTAATTTAATACCTGCTCCCACCAAACATATGTTTTAAGACAAATATATTATTTTGAGACAAACTGTGTCAAGATCACGCCTCTCAGCCTCTGAGTAGACATCAACAGATAACGGCAAAACAACAGTGTGTTCGTGTAGGGGAAGGGGTGCTATAATTGCCCGAAACTGGAAGAAGTTTATCATGAAACTGTGAACAGCTGTTGTTAAGACTCATTCTGAGCAGAAGAATGCACCTCCTGATGTTTCTGTTCATTCGGAACATTTCTGTGCCACATGGTGTCCATCATGCTGAATGCTTTGCCTATGGGCTGCATAGCTAATAAGATAGAGCAAGCTTTAGGTTGAACAGTGAGATGTCTTGAGTCAGCATGCCACATGTAATAAAAAATTATGGACTTGAGTGGCAAAAACTACATTAGGATACTACAGACTCCCAATAAAAATTTTCTTCAGCAGTGACCATCATACAAAAAAATGAAGTCATCCTGCTTGATCGTTTGCTTGTTGTTTGTTGTTTTTTTAATGTGGGGGACAGGATATTTTTTGGGGCTTTGACATGTTATATAGTAGGACTTGAACTGGATTTTTTAGAATTTTTGGGGGAATAAAATTGTAGTTTGGGTTTTTAGTGAGGGCATCAACCTGTAACGGATCTTACAGCTAGGAGTCCAGTCTCATGTTTGGGAAACTGAAGAGATTGATTGAGAATAGGCCAGAGGTAAACAATAATCTTCTTGATGGACTGTGATGGATTTATTTGTGTTATCAGTGTTGAGGTTAATGCAACCAAAAAAGCAGCAACCATTAATAATTTTGGAGAAAAGTTTAATTTTACCTTTCCACTTGTAAGCAGCATACTTCCATTGTAAAATTGCAGAAAACACTTAAAGGAGATCATAACTTGAGAGTACTTTCTACTTCATTTTTTGAAGTATGAGACTATTTTCTCTGCACGCCCTATGATTTCTCTCCAAGTTTGGCAAGACTAAGACCCAAAGCAGCCATTTTATAACCAACAGCTGCCTCTGCCTAGTCCAGCTGGCAAGTACCTTCACCTCTGCCTTTCCATTTTTTATTGCTGATAGGTTTTGTCTCATTATGTCTTCCTGAAAACAATTAGACAGTCGTCAAATGGCAACCCTTCCAGTCTGTGTGGCGCTGGACTCTGGTGAAAGGTCAAACCATTTCCAATCATCCCCTCTCACATACAGCTTTCCTTTAAAACAGACCTCAAAAAATAATCCAATGCAGGCAAGGCATTTGCAGCTGGTTTATATGTGTGTGTGTGCGAGTTTACATAGCTCTGTTCATGAGGAGAGAACAGGAGCTGAAAGAGGTCCAGTTGGTGCTTTGTGTGTCTTGTCATGGGCTAGTCAGTTGCTTCCCCTGGGTCTTCATCCTGCCCCTCTATTATTTCATTTCAACCTCTAAGCCCCATGCTTTTCCAGCTCGCTATCATGTGATCCCCTCACTTTCACTGCCAGCCTTTGGATGAGATGTGCTGTGCCTCAGAAGCACCTATCCTTCTACATCAACCCTCTAGGAAGCTGAAATGACTGACTCCCACACGAATATCTATCCTGCAGCCTTCTGGAGTCAGGAGAGAGATGTCACCAGCCACAAAGCTATGGATTCATAGACAAAGGTATTGAAAGCAGTGGAACGGCACAGGGCTTGCAAACATTTCATCACAGCACAGCATGAGGTACTGCTCTCCTTTGTAAAGACTTGTAAAAGCATTTGTCACTTGTTTAGAACAGTTTATCAAAGAACCAGCAACTAAGCTTTTTTCGTTTCATAGCTCGGCCCTATGTCATGGCCAGTCTTTTATAACACCTTATATTTTTTAGCATTAGGACTTAGGAACTAAAAAGTATTCAGGTTTTTAATATACAAATACGGGACCCAAGAAACATGTTCAATGCTGGCCTCTGTGCACATTTCTTTCAAGCTTTTTTAAGGAGGTAAGTGCTCAGGTCCTTAACATTTTTTCATATTTGGTTCCAGCAGCTGGGATCAAACCTGCAGTCCTACTGAGGCTTCAGCATTGACTTCAGCACAGATAGGATTTCATTTTTTGCGTATCTAAACCACAGCTGTACATCTGGAAATTTTCATTCCTGTTTGGTGTTTTAGCTCATCTACTATTCAAGGCATTTTCTTAATAACTAATACAACAAAAACCTGCCCCAGCTCAGCCCACAGGGCAAGAGATTGTTATTAATGCTGCTTCTGACATCCTGGCAAAGAGAACACTTAACACTTAAGGTAATGAAGAGGTGACAACAAGTGGGTATTTCAACTTGCTTGTATCTTTGTATGGCCACGCTGAAATTTTAAAAAAGTGTAGAAGAATCATTCCCTAAATACTCATTTTGTTTAGCAAGTGTATTGGAAGGATAAGAGCAAAATCTGACCTCTGTGTGTGGGCATACAGGCACGCACACACACACGGACATGCATGCCTTGGAATCTGTTTGCAGTAACATAATGAAGCAACCTCCTGGAGCTGAGCTCTCCTAAGATCCTCAGGGGAAATACTGACTCTGCTCTTTTCAATCTGCTGAGAAGAAACATTTCATTTTTGAGACTGACTCAGTGAAAAGGCTGATAGCAGCCTTACTGAAGAGCCTGCCTTTTGAATAAACACTGACTTGCTTATCCAAAAGGCAGTAAAATCACCTTTGGTTTGATGGATTCAGCTGCAACATTGAGTAATGAGTTGAAAAATAACATTGCACAGACCTGTCAAGGCACCTTTGCATGATCAGACTCAGCATTACAAAAGCTGACAGAAGTCTGTGGTGGGAAGTTACCCACTGAAAACTTTTTCAAACCAAGTCAACTCCTGGCTCATATAATATATGTTACAATTGTCTCCCTGAATCCTCTCTGAAAGTGGTTTATCTGTTGGAAACCATTGGAAGCACTTCTTGAGCTTTTTCAGCTTTGATCTTCACATTATGACAGCTGTGACCTGGGCTATGTGGAAACTGTGGCTTACAGGGGTGCAGACATGCTCAGCACAGCCCATCTGTCCTGGCTGGGAGATGCTAGTTGAGGTTCAGGGACAACGTGGAGCTTGCTGCTGCAGTAGCACCCAACGTGGACTGAGGCCATTCTAACCACACCATGTGCACAATGGTGGGACTTCAAACAACACTTGACACTTATTTTTGACCTGCCCTTCTCTCCGGGATGGTAAATGTGGTAAATGGCTGCCTCTCTTTACAGCCAAAACCAGCAAGCCCAGAAGCAGGACAGTATTTGCATGCCTTTTCATACACCTAAATGAAATGCTGCTATTGGTGTGCTGTAGTTCACATATATAGGTGAGCTACTTGCTGCTGCTGTGTTGCAGAATAATAGTAACACGAGACCCTTCTGGGCTCTGGGCAGTGCTGGATCCTGCTGGCTTGTGCTGAGACTGCTGAGCTGGGGCAGTCCAGTTCAGGGAGGGGCCAATGCTCTCAGGGCTGCCAGAGCATCAGGAAGTTGTGGTTGTGTTTCCACCAGCAGCATGCTGCCGGGGACAGACATTGCTGGGCTGTGCCCAGCTGGTCACCATCCCCATCCTTGCTCTGCTCTTCTGGCTGGGTGCTGCAGGATGGTGCCATGTTGGGGAGGGCACTTCTCTGTCCCTCACCATTGCCCTTGTACCCCAGCTGGCCTGTCCTCTGCTGTCAAGGTACAGTTTGGTGGAAACACTCTGCCACATCCTTTTTTAAAACACAGGACAGTTCCTTGTGAGGCTGCCAAGCAGGTGTGGGTGAAAAGCAACGCTGTGCTGTAGACATGACTGCAGCATGCACCCGGCTCCTGGCAGCATGCCCTGGCATGTGTCCTGACCAGAGGAGCAAAGCAAACAGGCACCTGGAGAAAGGCTTGTGTGCCTGCCTGTGAACTGATCCCCTTTTCCAACTGCAGACAAAGATGTAAAGACCAGAAAGTTGACTCAATAAAAAGTATTGCTTCTGTCTATAAAATATGTCTTGTCTAGGTCCTTAAACTATCAAGGCTACAACAACACTATCAATAAATGCAACTGTATTTCACTGCATAGACATTTTATAAAAACCCCTTTTTATTTTGTGAGAGTTTTGTCCCTACAGTACAAGAAAAGTAATTCAAAACAGACTCAGGAATAATGGGATACAGTCTCTACAGAGAAGCCACATACATAATCTTTAAAACCTCAGAAAATTAGACATTTCTTTTGCCTTGTGATGACTGAAGCCCTGAAGACCTGATCCCTAATACAGATAACACACATGAGAAGTGTGAACATGACTTAAATTGATGATTGCACTCCATGTTAGGCTGCGCTGAAACATGCTAGGGCCCTGTGCTCTTGTAGTTTATAGACGCTTATCTGATGATAATTGTCTGTTACAAACATGTATGGACATGTTAAATGTGTTACACGTTACAGATAGTATCATAGACAGATACAAGCTATTGCTGCAGGTAACCTATTGATCTGTTAGTCTTTGTAAAAAACCACCAGTAGCAGCTCATTAGAAGTGAACATACCATGAAGGGTGACCCAGCTTACCCTAGGATGGAGATGCTCTCACTGCACGTGTTTCAGATAAATTCTCTATATCTGTCAGCACGTTTCAACACTCGCTCACCAGTTGTCCTGTTAGCACTCACCTAAACCTGTTGTGCTTACCTACTTGCTTTTCAGGGGTAGGATAATTTTCACTTGGCTTTATTTACTGCCATGTCCTGAAAATACCCCCACTATCTACGTGCAGTCACACAGAGCTGGTCTGCAGGGTGTACGTGTGTACGGAGTCTCCGTGTGTACGGAGCAGAAGTCAGCATGGGGCAGAAACCTCCAGCCACCTCTGGGCAAGGTGGAGCAGATGCCAGGCGGAGCTACTCACTTGCTGACTTCCCAGTAGCAAAGCTCTCTGCAGGCAGTGTGACAGCAGGCAGAGCAGCACCAGCATGCCGAGCACCATGACTCTCCTTCATCCAGCTCCCAGGCACTGCTTATGCACAGGCTCTTCTATACTGACTGAGAAGCAGTTCCTGGACTCTCCTTTCCTGAGAAATCCCACCTCTCTCCAGTCCATTGCTGGTCTGCATTCTTGGGTTCCTTCTTATTTAATCCCGGTCTGGTCCCAGTATCCTGGGTCGACTCTCCCCAACAGAGTGTGCCATATGATGTGGGAGCTGTGGGTTCAAAACCCCCAGGCATTCTAGAGTTTACATCTCCTGCTTCCTGGGTGTGTTTTGTAACCCATGCTGTGAAAAAACACATGTCCCCATACTCCCACAGGGACTATAGGAAATGAAGATGTTCAGCCTCATCAACAAATCTGAACCCAAAGAAAGGTGAGATTTCAGAGACAACCCATTACTCAGCAGTGCTGCTTTCTGCTGAATCTGTGTTCAATGTGTCAACTCTCATTTGGAGTTGCTGAACTTCAGTATCTCCCTCTCATATAGGGGTAAGAAACATGTTTATGCATCCATATAGGGGAGCCTATATCATCTCTAGACATCACTTGGATGCTTAAAGCTTTAATGCTGCCATAAACATTTACCTTGAATGACTTTTACATGGAGTACAGAGATCTATCCCCAGTCCCATCTGTCTCCCATCAGCCTGTCTCCTCACTGAATAGTGAACTCAGGACAATATTTTGTACTCCTTTGGGATGCTCTTAAGCACTGGTGACCTCTTCCTTGGAGCCCAGCTAAAGAATCTCAGTGGTTGACACATAAGCATAGTACAGTCCAAGTTCTGAAGCTAGCCCTGCCTTAGGTGAGGCCAGAATATCTCCCATAGTCCCTAACAGACTACATTTTCCCTCTGATCAATGAAGAAATGCCTATAGGCTGACTTAGTTGCAGAAATGATGCTGGAGACACACTGTGACCTGCACTGTAATGTCAGAACAAAGCCCAGATAAAAGTTCATCTGTGCTTCTGAGATTAGGATCCAAGTTCTTTTTTTATTGTTACAAAACTCAAGAACACTGTCAGACAAATCTTGCTATGTAGGAGGATATTGATATTATCACTGACAATAATGTTACAAAGGCACGACTGATAAGGAAGTGCCCAACTTCCACTCAAGTATTGAATGCCATTTATTTTTTCTGGATATGTCAGTATATTTGGAATAACCTGGTTTTTCTGGCTACCTGATTGACAATAAAACCCACACCACTTTATTTTCTTTATTTTTAAAGTATTTGTAATCAAAACCTGCAGAAAGCAAAACAGCCCTCACAGCTGTTAGGAGATCTGCACACATGCAAAGCTTGAAAAATAAATGTTTTGCAAAGTTCCCTACACATCCCAGATGTGGGCTAAGAAAAGGAGTAGGGTCAGCACCAAATTTAACTTGTCCTGCCTCCTCCCTGGGAAATATTTGCCAGGGACTCACACACATGTGTAGTAATGTAGCGCTCACTCACATACCCTTGTTTGTCAAAGTTGCAGCAGGGTGGCAGGGGAGAGATCATCTCTCCTGCCATTCCAAGGTTCATAGATTAACAGCCATACCTTGAAATACCATCTTCTCATGAGCCGGGCAGCCAGTCAGGATCCTGGAGCATGCTTTCATGTGTGGTCAGCATACAACTCTGATTTATGAGCAAGGGCTGCATTTTGATCACAGATGCCTGTCTGGTTTTGATAGCACGCTCTCATTGCTGTGTGAAGTGAAAGATGACTGCTAAGTTATACTGCTGGTAACCAGGAAAACTGTGGTAGAATGTGAAGCAATCAAGAGACAGAAGTTTTTCTCCATTGCAAAATCCTGTCCGGCAGGCTTGTGGGATGCTACCATCTACCAGAGATGTAATTCCAACATCATACTGGGGCAGGAGCCAGTACTGAGGTCCCTCTGGGAAGCAGTGGGCAAAGCAAACAGGCAGCCTGGCAGCCTTTCCTGAATGAGCACAAGGAGGCAGGTTGTAGAGATGTTTTTTAACAAAGAAAGAGTGAGATATCTGAGACAGGAAAGCCAAGTTTTGCAAACCAGTACAGTGTGTCCTAAAAAGCAGTAAACATCATTAAAATGATTTAATGATTTTATATATGTACATGCTACCTTGTTTCTGGCCAGACTAACTTACTTGGCTTCCGTGTTCCTACAAGAAACTGGGCACTACTTTGTCTTTTGCATCCATCCTTCTTATGGTTTTTTTCTTCAGTTTCCAGCCACTGTGCACTGTCTTCCCCCTCTCTCTAGAGAAGTCTCCATAAGAGCTTTCTGGCTCTACAGCAACAAGCACAGAAGTAAGAGATGGTCTCAGAGTAGAGAAAAAAGGTCCCACAGAATGCTCCAGCTCTAGCAAAGCTGTAAACAGTTATCCTGCTAAAGATGTTCCCAAAGACTTGCTCAGCATGATAACACAAGGCTGAAAGCCAAGGGTGAGATAATACAGTAATTACTTTACCAACACAATAGCTGAGCCAAATGCAGAATGCAAAGAAAACTCTTAAAATTAAAACTGTTCATGGAACTTCAGAGTGCTCTGATCAGGATGTGAAGATGTGTTTCTCCATTGCTTCAGTATACCTCCATCAGGAGGACCCTCTTCTCATCAGGAAGGCAGGTTTACTAAAGGCCCAGGACAACCACCTCAGCGTCAGGGAGAGGAAGGAGAAGCTGGTTCAACTCTCACCCCCATGTAAGTGCAATTCTTTGGGTGCTAAGCATTGATAGCCTTGGGACTGCAGGAATATGGTACCTGGTATTAGGGCTGATGGTGCTTTGCCTTTGCAGGGTTTGTTTTGGTCTTCTTTTTCCTCATATTTCTACAGGTGTGTTGGAGAGAGTAACTGCTTTGTAGTGGGTTTGTGTGGGCCCTGCATTGAGCAGAAGGATCATTCCATGCTCTTGTTTACAGAGTTCATGTCCTTATGAGGCGAAGATTGTCATCCTCTGGTGATATAACCTCAAGTAAATAGAATTGTGCCAACTGATAGCAACCACAGACCTTACCCAAAGCTTACACCTAACTTTTGTATTTGGAAAAGCAGGGGCCAGATGGACTTTTCTGGATTTCTAATTCTTCTCCAGCAGACAATGGCCAATCTGCTGTGCAGTCTGTATTCTTAAGTGTTCTAGTATGAAAGATCAGATGGGAAGAGAAAATATAAATTAACTTGTGCACATGCACAGGGCTTTTTTTCAAATGTGGTATTTACCTCAGCTGGGCATCAAGGAATTTGTAACTTCATTAAGACCATCAAATTATATATTCCCTTGCCTGAGTCCTCTGCAAAACCTGAACTTCTAGATGTGCTTCAGCCACACACACTCTTTGTCCTTGGTCCTTGCAGCTTCTTTCCTGGGCCGTTCTCCCAGAAGAGTCAGGGTGAAGAGGCTGGACCCCACATCTGTTTTTGGGCTGGGGTTGGACCCCATCACTGTGGTTCTGGACTGGGATTTGAGACATTGACCCCACAGATGGGAAGCACAGGTTTGAGGCTGTAGGTTTCCACCCACACCACAGTGTGCCCAAACTGCCCACTGACAGATTGGGGGAAGCTGAGGGATACACATAGATTCCAGTCTCCTTTGGAATCTGTGTGCTGGGAAGTTTTGGGGCTGATGAAATGGATGAGGGGACACCAGTAATGGTGCTTTAGGGTCTCACCTGGGGCACAGGACAGTACTTTACCCCAACATCAGGTCTGCACCCGCCTACATGGGGTGTTTCTCCGTTCTCCATTTTCTCCTCTTCCATGAGCTATTCCGTGCAATATTTAATCCAAGTTCCTTAGCAAAGAAGAGTGAAACACGAGCAGCCTCAGAGGGCACCAGGTGGCTGGAAGATGGACATTCACACTGTTTTTGTGTGTATCCCCTGGGTTTCCATATTTTTGTTTGTGCCTTTTACTAAAGGATAATTACATTCTCCTGTTGCTCCCTCTGGTCCAGTGCTGAGCTTCTCCTCACCAAGGCTTTACAGAACCAGACTTGCTTTGCTTAGGGCATTATCATTCAAAAATCCTCAGTGGCTGATGAGACATTTCCAGGTATAATGTTACAATGCCGCTGTTAAAGTTTCAGCACTCAAATGCCCAGCAATGTGGGAAGGATAAAAAAAAAAAAAAGCAACAATTGAACAAGTTTCTCTGTTTGCTTTAAAGATGTTTTCACACATGCGGTGTGGGAGTTATTTTGCTCAGACTGAGTGGGTGCTGGAAAATGGTGCCAACAGCTGAATTTTGAAAGACATCTGAGAAAGACCAAAGGGGTCATTGGCCAAACCAGCAAGGAAGAGCCAGCGATCAGGAAAGTGTGAGTGGGAGAGAGTCTGGCTGCATTTTGGCTGTGCGGGCTGAAGACAATGTAGACGTTTGATTGTGCTATGCAGGAAAGCAGGATCTGGATGTGACACGACTGCTGGGAGCAAAAGAAAAGGAAGACTCAACCAAGCCAAGATTCAGGTCTGAATGCAGGTTTTAGAATAGCAAGAGGAAAACAGGATGAGACTAAAGAGGGAAGATGCTGCTTGCCTTTTCTTAGTGGGTAACAGCAGCACCAAATCTTCCTTACGCTTTACACCTATCCCACATACCTGTTATGGATTGGGTACATGAAGGTATTCATGGCAGTCTGGTTCCCAATTCCCACCAAGCTTTGAAGTAACATGGATGCTCAACTGTCACAAAGTGACTTTGAGAAATCTCATCCAATGTGTGGGGAAAAAAACCCCCAACCTCTTCAACTGCACCTTCAGTGGATGTGCAATGCTTGCTGGCACTAGGCTGGGACATAAGCTGAGAGCTGACTCAGGAAGGAGATTACCTCCTCATGTATGACTTCACAGCTTTCAGAAGCCACCAGGTGTTTCTTGAGAGACTCCCATCCACCTAACCGAGTGTGGTGGGAAGATCACTGGGCAAATTATCTCCTTGCAGAAATTGATCAATATGACACACTGTGGGTAGAAACATCTCTGAAACATGCTCTTTTCAGATGAATCAGAGGAAAATTCAAAACAAAACAGCACAACAGAGACAAGACTGGGATTTATCTTTTTAACAGTATTTATAATGCAGAAATATTCAGTGATTCTAAGGGCCTCATCTCACATTGAACAGAAATGCACACAGTTACCCCATAGTTTAGAAAGCACAAGGCAAACACTCAAGGAGAAGAGTGGGATTTTCAAATGCTCTTGAAAGTTACAAAGCAGAGCTTCCCCTCTTTCAGAGGGACACATGTCCTTTGGTGACACAAGTGTTTTATGAGGATCCTGTCCTAAGCGACTTCTGCAGAGAGATTCATAAGTTACATGAGAGGTTGGGTTTAGTCTTCCCCAGCCTTTCCCATTCCCATTAAAGGCCTTATCCATCACAGTCTAAACAAGTCTTGCCCATGCATTGTCAGTCACAGCCTCCTTGAAAATCACAAAAAATCTGTACAGGCTGCTAGAACCTTAGAAAAAGCAAAAGAATAAAGCAAGGTTGCAAAATTCTCACAAGTCCTCAGGCCATCCAGTGGCTCACAGCAAGACAGCTGTGCCAAAGCAGCACCTTGTGTTTTCAAAACGTTGAAGACCTGGTAGAAATCCAATCCGTGTGAATGTTTTATGAGGAGCATTGCACTGGTAAAATGCACAGATGGCATGTAAATTTAAGACTGGACCTTGCTTGGAGGCTGTGCAACATCACTGCTGGCATCTTATCAGGTCTGATGTGGGAGCAGGGCTTCTTCACTATGGCCTCCACCCTTCCCTTCACCCAATAAATAGCCTTTTCCCAAGCATTGCTCAGCTTGTGAAGTGGGGCTGCAGTGAATGCATGTTTGCATGTTTTGCCTCTTGGTCTGGTGAAAGACACATTGGAAGGTGTTGTGTGCCCAGTAATCTGGAACACTGCTGGAATGGACTGAGGCAAACAGCCTGCATCCATCAGCACCGAGGGCTGCGGGCAATGATGAGACTGTTCCTACAGAGTGGTCCTGACCTGCATCCTAAGCACTGTGCTAATGTACAGCCTCTCCATGCACAGGCAATTTCAGCTTTCTCACCATTCCAAATAAAAACCTTGTTTCAGAGGCTGAGAGCCTACTTTGGTATGCAACACAGATACAGAGTGTACCTGTTAGCTCATCTGAGTGTCCAGACCCTGTCCTGGCCTGCTTACTGGATATAGTGGTAGATGAAGATACACTCTGGCTCCAGAGAGGAGAACCTTGCTCCGTTGTATGTCAGCTAATGTACTTCTGGAATAAGGGATCTGCATGTGGAGATAATAAGGACCAGCTCTGCCCAGGAACAAGCCTTCCCCACAAAGTGAGGAAATTCATTCTTTAACACAGAAATGGCCTCCAATAAACTGCAATGTGTATGACCAACACCAAAACTGAGAGTTTTCTCTTGCTAGTGCCATAAAGTTTTAAAGGAAGTGCAGCCTTGCTCAGATGAACCTTTTGTGCTTGAGTTGTCTTGCAGAATTTCATCAGAGTGGCAGGAACAAAAGGGTTGGTTTTTGGCTCCAAGGACTGACCCCTTTCAAGAAGCATGAATTTGTGAAAGGGCATTTCAGAGGCTGCCCAGCTATTCAGGTATTGGCACAGAAGGAAGCTCATGATATCCTTTCCTCAAAATTTCAGTACTTCCTTCATCCATGCTGGTGCCCCAGGGAGGTTCCACAAAGAGCAGAGTCAGGTTTTCACTTCAGGACTATCTAAAGGGTAAGAGCCAAAATCAAGTGCCTGTTGCAAATTTTGGATATGCAGTTAGCACAACTTGCCATGCATCCAGCATCCTGCAGAGGAGATTTTGCAGACACACGTGAGGAAATAAAAGGGAAGGATCAAAGCTTACCATGTGAATGAACAGGATTCAAGGTCTGAGCAATTTAAGCACTGAGAAGCTGCAAGAGGAAATATTCCTTGTGTTGTTCTGTTCCTTCCTGCCTACTGATCATGTTCATTTGGGGCTGGCTCAGTAAATAAAAGCCGTGAAGCGTGAGTCCAATGTTGCCTGAGGTGTCTGCAACTTTCTGTCACACTGACACTTAACAGCCATCTCTGGTTGTAGTCTCACCTCTCTCAAATAAGCATAAATTTCAGAAAGTCACCATTAATCTGTCTCTGTCCTCTCCCTGCACTGGTCCCACACCCTCCTCTTCACCAGGCTGTCAGGAGCAAGCAAATACAGAATGGGTGGTTGGAAAGCAGCAAGTTATAAAATAAAGGCATGGAAATGCTGTTGTGTAGCATTTAATCTTTTTTATTTTCTCTTTAATTGAAGCCTAAATGATGCTGGGTTTTGCTTGGGGAGGTACTTAAAACACCCATAGCTTTTAACAAACATGACGCCTGGCTGGAAGGGCTCAGCTCTTCTAAACAAGGAAGTTTTGGTGTCAGAATTTGTTGACTCATCATTAGGAACTAAAGGTGTCTTCTTTGCAATACATTAAGCAAGCCAGTGTCAGTGCTGCACTGATCTTTCAGAATCAGAAAGCAGAAGTGGAAAAGTGTCATTATATCATATGGTCTGGCAGAGGAGAGTTGACAAAGAGCAGCTTCACGACGGATGTGCAATGACTGGATCTGCAAGGAGAGCAAACACAAAATGAACCTGAAGGGAGATGCCAGACCATCCACACATGGGCAAGTAGAGCTGCTTGACCCCTGAAGGCTGTCAGACGTAGCACAGGATCTAAGCGACACTCATGCCCTTTTGGAGCAGTAGCTACAGATGCCCTATAGCATCTCAAAGGAGTTTAGAATCAAAGGAATCCTTGACCTCCAGCAATTAGAATGGGATCCTCCATATCAAGATTGGAAATAAACAGCCATACAGTAGAGGCTTGAGGTGTCACCCTAAATGTTATAGAATCATAGAATATCTTGGGTTGGAAGAGACCCATGAGGATCATCAAGTCCAACTCCTGGCTCTGCATAGGACAACCCCAAAAGTCACACCACATGCCTGAGAATGTAGTTGAGACATTTGTTGAATTCTGGCAGGCGTGGTGCCATGATCACTTCCATGGGGATCCCGTCCCAGCACCTGCCCACCCTCTGGGTGAAAAAACGTTTCCTAATATCCAGCACAAACCTCCCCTGACATAATGTCATAAACATGTTTAGGTCCTAATCCATAATCTCTCTCTGATATTTGTACAGGCACTCACTGCTGCATGCTGGAAGTGCCTTCTGCCAAACAAGACTGGAATAGTCTCTGGTGTAAAAGAAATTGTGTAACTGGTGTAAAAGAAATTCAAAGTGTTTGAATTTTGCATGTTTCTGGTATATTGATGTAGCTACACATATTTGGCATGCAGTTGCTTCTTAAGGAAGTAAAGCAAACACGTGCTTGTCTACCACAGCCTCTGTGTTTACCCAGCACCAAATCTGATGGCACAGCCAGACACTTACTCTGCTGGAGTGTTTCCTTTCTGAACGGATGGCAGAGGAAGGCCGTGCTTAAGCTGCTCTGTGATTTGAGCTGTGACACTTGCTGGTCTGCAGGGTCTGAACCTGAATACAGCATATTTCTCCACTGCAGCCTGAAAACTCAGATTTCCTTGATGAAAATAAATGGGGAGAGAAGGGCAATTCTCACCTTGATAAAATTTCAGAATAAAATCAGAGCAGGGACCTAGATTCAGGAGTTTAAAAGCATTGCCATCTTCAAACTGTGCCTGTACAAACTTTTTAAGACCTGCACTGTGCCTGCACCCATTGGACTGACCATATTCCCATCTGCCAGCTATGGGCACTGCCAGGCTACAAAACAGGCCAGGTCTCATCCACTTCTTCTCACCCACAGAAGGAGCTGTGCTGTCTGCTGGCTTAAGAAATCTGATTTTTCCTTTTCTGATATAACTCCTAACCCACTGTATGACATTTGCTGAGCTATGTAGGTGGTCCAGAACTCATTCTCTCTCTTCAGAAAATAAGATTACAATAGTTACTGTGTACATTGGAAGAGGGCTGTAAAGCTGGAGCTTCTCCTGCAACACAGACTCGTACTCAGATTATTGCTTGATACACTCACAAATATGATTTTAGGATACATTTCTAAGAGCCAGAAATTCAAATCAGCACATCCAGTTCTGTAGTCCCCAGTCCTGGCTATGAAAACTACACATCTTCATCTTGCAAAAAGAGTACAGCCAAAGGGAAGAGCTGTTTGATTAAACAGCCCCTGTCTCAAGCACCAAATATATCACACAAGCAAACAGACCCTGAGTCCAGACCTTGGGAGCCAGTTGCTCAGATGCCTTTGAGGATCTGGGCCTAAGGGCTCATTCCAACCAGCTGAAGTCAATGGGACTATCCCTATATTTAAGTTTTTGCTGGAAAACAGCCAAAGGCTCAGCATCTTGCAGAACTGGCTCTCATGATGCTGCATTCCTTAATAGCTGGGAAAGAGAGCAAAGCAATGTATAGTAGAAAGTGTCCATCCATATTAGTGGGTATTAGTAACCCCTTTTAAAGGTCTAATCTATATAAAAACGTTTTCACCCTACCATCAGCAACTTGCCAGCAAAGGCAGGAATTTCCCACGGTTGACATGCCCTGAGCAAAGAGAAGAGCTGAAACAAAGAGCTGGATAATGAGCTGGGAGGGCAGGCGTTCCTGCGCTGTGCGGGGCAACTGCATTGCGCAGCTGCGACGGGGTTTCATGGAACGACCTGGAAAACAGACCTGCCTTTAGAAGTGCAGAGGGTGAGGGTTTTAGTCGTGCTTTTTTAATTTTAAACAGTGATGCCTGTGGCTTTACAGCTTCATGCAAAGGCGGGCAGACAAACTTAAGTATGAAAGGAGCCTTATTAAAACACACCATACATTATGTATGAACTTGAACTCTTCCTGACCTCTGTAGTCCTGGATCTGCCCCAATCCATAAACAGCTTGGTCCAAATTTTGTGCTGCTGCAGTAAGTAATTTGAATAAAATCACAAGCTGTATTTTTGAAGGCAGTATCCCCAGTTAAGAAAATTCAGGGTGCCACTTTTACAAAGGTGCCTGTCTCAGAAAGCTACCTAGCTGAGTACTGTGGCTGGAAGTCAGCAGTCGTCTGTAGCTACAAGCCCACTGTAAACCAAAGTACAGCCCTCTTCCAAGCAAGCTGTTAAAATTTTTTCTTTGCCACTCACTAGAAAATTTATATTTAAAATGGCAAATGTATAATTGCAGTTAGAACTGGATGAGATATTCAGCATATCATGAATACATGATCTGGTACATTTAGCTCTTTCTTATACCACAGATTCTTTAACCCGATCGTGATTATTGTAAAATGCTCATATTCTAATATTTAGCATTGTGGGGTTGTTTTGGTTTGGTTCTTTCGCTGAACAACACATGAGCAGACTGAGCCACAAGGTTGTTTGCCTGCTTGTCAGCTCAGCTCTTTCCTTCTCCTGGCATAGGCCAGGTCACCCAGCTCACAAATTGTTGTTTTTCTTCCCTGATTCTCAGCCTCACATGTTTCATAAGTCTGAAATGTTATTCTGGTTTCAGTGCAAAGTATATTCATTAATATGCAAATAGAAATTTGACAGAAGGGAGGAACGTGGCTTCTCCTTGGAGCTGCTCAGAGCCCTCCAAAGCTGCTGGTCCCAAACTCCCGGACATCCCTTCTGCAGGCGAGTGGCTGTGAGCATACTAAATACAGGATTTACCTTTCCCCCACTAGCACTGTATTGTGGATTCTTTGATGAGTCTCTTCAGCAATAAATACTTCTCTGAAGGGCAAACATTTGCTGGCTATTGGCCTCAGAAAGTTAAAAGAGGAGGCTGGGTGAACTGAGGCTGATTTCACAGGTGGTTTGCAAAACCTTCCCAGTGAGTTCCTAGCCAGCCAGCAAAGCCATGTCATCAGTGCAGAAAGGGTTTCTGCCCCAGACCTTCTCCCCAGAAGAGAGGCTGTGACTACAAAGTGAAAGAGAGAAATACTGATTTGTGTTACCCAGAGACAAAGAGAGGAAGCCTCCAAGAGAACTCTCAAAGTTCAATTAAATTGGAGGCATCTTTCACATAGACATATTTTGAATGCAAATTAAGGCTCTTTGGCAAGTACTAAACTTCTGAGATATTGATTGATTCTTTAATTTTTTTTAGCAAAATAATCACATTTCTGTGGTGAAGTGTAAAAGGTAATTTTCAAGTTTGTATGTTATGAAGTGGAGCCTCCAAAAACAAAATATAAAGTGTCTCTGGAAATAACCATCACAACTGTGATAATTGCTAGCAGTGACTGTAATTCCCAGTAGCTGGCTGTACTCAGCTTTACATGAAATTGATTTGACTTTGCATTTATTTTTCGACCAGGGCTCAGGTGATTTGAATTCAGGTTCAAATTAAATATCGTTTCCCTGGTTAAGATGAAGCAGTGTATCAAATGCCTATGGGAAAAGAACAGGAGGGAGTTGGAAAGCACTTTGTTCAAACTTTTAATTATTTTACCTCATTCACAGTCTGAATGGCACAAGGATATGTTTTTATTTGATCACATCAACCTTTCAGCGCACTTCTCTTTTTTTGCTGCAGCTAGCACACTGCTTACACAGCATGGAGCTTTTTTCCCCTGACATTCACAGACATGAGCTCTGATCCCCATGCTTCAGAGCTAGAAGCTGAAACCAAAAGAAAAAAAATCCCCAAGTACTCATTTCTTTGCCTGCAGACCCAGATCCTGAAACACCATGGCTGCTCTCAGCCTCTACTCCAACATCCCTGCAGACATGCTTGGAAGTGCTTGCCTGGTAGAAAGCACTTTTTCTGGACCTCCAGCTGCTGAGCTTCTGCTGCGAAAAACACCTAAATTTTGCTTACACATTTCCTATGAATAATTCAGCTCTGTGTAACGCCCATGAACATGCTAGGTTTCTCTTTTGGTGGGTTTTCTCACAACCTCCATGGTCCTGCTGAGCAACCTGCAGTGCTCATCGGCCTTTCAGCTTCATGGAAGTCTCTAAAGGCTCAAGGCAAGGCCTGTCTCACCCTGCCTGTGGCTTCGTGGGGGAGGTCAATGGTAGGACATGGTTTTTCCTTGGATCTCCACTGGGCTGAAGTTGTTCTGAGAACTGCCTTCTTTCGGCACATTTTGGGAAATTGCCTTTAGCAGGTACAAGGACACAGCCTTTAGCAAGCAAGGACACAGAAGTGAGTCCTAAGCAGGTGAAAGCCAGACAGCACCCCAAAGAATGGGTGCCTTTACACCCACCCTGACTCCCTTACTTAGGAAAGGAGACAGGCAAGCAGCTCCTCTGGTCTCTGCTCACTGTGAGGAGAGGAATGCTGAAGGAGAGTGAGAAGGTTCTTAACTGAGGCCAAAGACAACCACCCCACTAAAGGCATCCTCTACCCCTCTGCGTCTGGCAGCGAAGATGGGGAACAGACCACTTTCCAACACTGCCTCTGTCAGAGGGACTTTTCAAAGTGGCTCTTTCCTTGCTGCTGGTAAAATTGCACATTGACCTCACAGCAGCATCCATTGCTGGCACAAGGAAGAGGGGTCTTTCACTCTGGCTAAGCTGGACCTCAGTGCCAACCTCCCTGAGCTTTGCCCATCTGTGCATAAAGCAGGAGTGAAGCCAGAGCTGGGAAGAACATAACACACCCAGGCCCTCCAAGAGTAGGAAGAGTCCTAATCATCAGAACTATTTTTGGAGGGATCATTTAGCTTTATCCCCCTTACCTCTCTGAAGCCAGAGAACAGAGCCAAACACCCAGAGGGAGAAAAGATGATAAAAGGATTTTTCGTTCTAAGGAGAGGAGGGAGACCATTATCAGAGCCACAGAAAGAAGATCAAAAAGAGCTACACAAAGTAGAGGGGCAACCTCTTTCAGTCCAGACGAATGAGTTGTAAGCCAGCAAAACACTTTAATAACAAATTTCTAAGCCCCATATATACGTTAATTATATCCCACCAAATTAATATTGCATCAGCATGTCTTGTCAATGTGTTAGAAATCAGAGATACACCTCCAAATTTTGGGGATCTGTGATAAACTGGGTGAAGGAAAACTAAGCAGCTGTGCCAGGGGGACTCAGTAGGTGTCCCAGATGTAGTGGCAAAATGATCTGAGCAAGGGACAGAGCCACTGGTGCCACTTTCCCTCACCCAGGAGAGCGCTGGTGAGAAAAATCTGCTGTGTGCAAAATCTGCTCAGCTTGTAACTGCACGTTTCCTGTGTGCACATGCAGCCAGTCCATGAGGATGTCAGTGCTGCAATCAGTATGGTTTTCATCAACAGGAACAAAGACATGTGAACAGCTACTGGCAGGCGGCCAAAACTTTCCCCCATCACATTTTTCACAGTCATTTTGAATATGACCTCAAGAAGACCTGTTTGTTTTGCCATAAATGGCAAAGGGTCTAATCCTAGGCAGTTTTGTGCTGATGCTTCTAGTTTTGCAGTCATAAAAGCTTCTCCTTGAAGGCATTAGTAGAGAAAATGGAGTCAAGATTGGTTATGTCCTGGTTCTTCACAGGATAAGGAGAAAATTACACATAGACACAAGACGGAGGTGTGGTACTTAACACATCAGCACTTGCTAATAAATGCAACCCAGGCTTAGATATCAGAAATGTGTGTGTGAGAGAGCATGTCTAGTGACAAGAGAAACAGTGTCATTTATTAGTGGTGATTGGCACAACTGACTGCTCATTGCCACTGGAGAAGGTAAGAAATTACTCCAGTTATAGTTCTTGTCACTTGACACATGGAACAAGCTTGGAAACTCCCTTCCAGTCAAGAGGTATGCATTGTTCTTGAAACAATGGTGCTTAATAGCTAACACCCAGTTCAGGGCCACTTAAATTCATTAGACTGGGTCTACAGGCCTTGTCCTGCGGTCAAGAGGGACTGGTTCTCAATGGACTTCAAAGCCTCTAAGCTTGCAAGTGAGGATCCGTAACATGCATTTTTGCTAGTTCCATCCCTTCATTGCTGGGTGTCCCGAAGACTTTTGCTTCACCTGAGCATGTGGGGGGTTTTTTTTCCCCTTTTCCACTCTTTTATTCCTGTTCAAAAGGTAAGCTCCTTGGAGTTTACATCTAACACAAGATACATCTGCGAATTTCTAAGAGAGAAATAAGTAAAGCCTACAGGTCAGTGCCAAGCAAGAAGTCCCTCCCCTAAAGGGAAGTTGACCGATATTGCAAAACTCAATTTTGTAAAGACATCATAGACTACATCAGAAAAATGTTTGCCTGCCTGTGATGCTGGAGTACACATGAACTAACTACAGATTATCTACACAATGGGATAAAGTATATTCTATTCTGTATTTATACAGTTGTCTTACACATGAACGGGTCAAGTCAAAGATTTTCTGGGTTGGACTCATTTGAAAAACTGTTCTTACGGTGTTGGGTGACGTGTGAAGATGAGCACCAAAAAAGCAAAAGCAGTCACATAGAGGGTTGTTTAAAAACCTTCAAAAGGAGAAAGTGCAAGTGGGGGAGGCCAGTATCCAACAGTTGGTGTTGGGAAACAGTCCTGCATACTGGATTCATTGTCCAGGAAAAGTTCATTCTTGTGAAGGTATTTCCTCCTTCCAGTGCCAAGACCAAGCAAAACTGGAGTTACTTGTTGCAGAAGTTCCAGTAGACATTGATGGAGGCTTGTTTCAGTTGGCGCACTCTCCTTTTTGAGAGATATTGCACTTGTTTGCTTTCATTGATTGCTATTTGGTTGGGCTGGTCCTGTTTATCCATCACAGGTACTTGTTCTTTTCATGATCTGTGCTGTTCTTAAATTTCTCAAGGGACACTTAATTTTTTACCTGGACCGAATGACTACACACACAAACCATCGTCAAAGATATTTAAATAGGTGAAAAGATAATACAATGAAAAAACTCGAAACACTCTTGCTATGCTGAAAACCTAATGTACATTCTTTTATCACCCTTTAAGAAATGTGTTTGTTTAGATAATATCTTATGCAGAAAACTGACTTATGCAGAATTATGGTGGACAAAAAGTATCCTCCTCCTTTATTTTCTATTATAACATATGCAATTTTAATTTTTGAGGTCTTTGGAGTGATAAAGTTTCTGAAATAATCTATTTATCTTTATTTAACTCTTGAAGGGGCAAATGGAATGGCCTGGTTAAAATTGAATCAGTTGCCCTGACCTTCGCTAGAGGGAAAAAGAGGACTACTGCTATAGGACTTTACTATGAAGAATTAAAGAAGTTTAATACAAATTATATCCACCAATAAGAAAAGCAGGTCAACAGTACCGGTGTGATATTTAAGAATTTCCAAAGGTAATTCGTAAGGGTAACTCCATAAATATAGTACATTTGCAATTCCATAAAATATTTGATTCACTATACACTTCCTAACCAAGAAGCTACAGTGATAGAAAGCCCATAAGAAACACATTAAAAGGATAAATCCCAGGAAACTCTCAAAATATAATGGAAGATAACTGGAGACTGATTGTTGAATAGTGCTTTCCTAAAAAAGTCTTGCAGATATCTGGAACACATGCCCTTCAGTGGGATTTAAAGATATTGGTCTATTTATCTTGAGTACAAGCAGGAACTTTTGTCAGTGTAAAAGAGTCTGCTGAAGGAAGAATAATTCAACAACATAGAAATATTGTACCCTTATAGACACAGGCATAACCTGATCCAATGCTGGAAGGTGCAGCTGGGGAAATCTGTATTTGAAATAAATCATGATATGTCAATCTTGAGAGATACCAGTCGCTGAAATCACTTACTGAGGCTTCTGATGGAAAATCCATTAGTTACTGATTTCTTTAAAGCCAACACCAGTATTTCAAAACAGGACATCCTCCAGTCTAAGCATGGATTCTGGACCTGTAGCAGATGCTAACTGAGAAGGAAGTGCTAAGCAGGTCATCTAAGCCATGGAACGATTCTTCTCTGATCTCAAAATGTAATGAACATTACATGTTGAAGATCTGTGTTCCAGAGATGCCCTCACCATCGTATGGGTGTATGTGGCTCATCTATATCCTGCTCCTCCACCTCCTTTCCCTAAACTTTTTCAGATTGGCTATTTCATTTGCACAAATTTTCCTGGCCCTTGCCCTTGCTTTTCACTCTTCTCCACCCTAACTTTTGGCCAAACTCCAGGAACATTTGACATATATAATCTAAACATTTTAATTCTTTGATCCTTACAATGATTGTCATGTTAACAGTTAACTGGTGCAGGAATTGCTAAGAGAGAAAAAAAAATCTGTTACTGATACAGTTTTTTTCAAAGAAAAGACACCTGCCCTATATTAGACACAAGTGTGAGATGAGCTACACACCATAAGTGCCTGTTTACCAGCACTGAGTGTAAAAGACTCCTGGAGGGAACAGTGACGAGTCCTCCCGATGTACCCACACTCCATCCATGGATCATCATCATGCTCTGCTACCTGATGCTTGTTAGAATTACTGGGTCCTCACATGCAAGGCAACCTGAAGATTTTGCCTGAAGGGTGGGTTGGAAGCAGTTTTGGGACCTTTCCCTCATGTGTCACTGATGCATTCAGGGTCCTGTGGGAGACTGTTATAATCTCTCTGTGCTTAATTTTACCAAATATCAACAGCTCCCTAGTATGCAAATTGTTCTGTGAGTGCAAAACACACCATTATGGAACCAAATCTGTCAGTGGATCTTGTTCATTAGGGATCTGCTTTGATGAAGTCAGTTACAGTTCCTTGGCCCTCTTAATTGAATTTCTCTTTTTCCATCTCTTGTTCTACTAATGTCTCAGATGGTTTGGTTGCATGAGTCAGAGCTGTGATAAAGGGAAAATATCAAAGTTCCCACTGTGGGGTTTTGTGTCTGGATGACGTGTCCAGCTGCAGGCCATCCATGCTCAGGCACAAATTGCCACACTCAAGGAACTTTACCCGGTGACATAACTGACCACTTACCCCCCTAAAAACTTCTCCTGGAAAGAGAAAACCTGCTGTGATTTTTGTAGCTGCAGTCAGGGCAAAAGTCCATCAAATTGCTTTTCTGTCTTTCTTCAAACTCTCCATTGCTTCATCTGACTCCTTGACCTTTGCATTGGAGTGAAACTGGTCCTGCCTCTCCCACGTCTGGATTCTGGGGCTGGCCTGGCTGGTTACTGAACTGTGGCAGCAGCTTGGACAACGCAAAGAAACCCCACAGGGATTTTGGCTATGCTCCAGCACATGTGCAAGCTGCAACTCCAAAGGCACAATTTGGACAACTCAGTGAGGGTGGATTTCCACACATAAGGCAAATGGAGCATCCTGACGTACAAGTCATTCTCACCATCAACCTGAAGACCCCACTCCAAAACAAAAATACCTTTGTTTGAGTTTTTTCTCAGAAAACCACCACCACAAATGTATTTTTCTACTTTCAGCCATTCTGTCTGAAGTGAACTCTATACATGTAGAAATCAGCAGGGAATACACATACAGAAGAGAAAATCCCAACAGTTAAACTTGGACCATTGTATAAATAACAACAAACAGGGATATGTAAAGTAAACATCATAATAGTGATGCCCAGACAACCTGATGATAGACAGGAACCCAGTAACCTCTGAAAAGCCAGAACAACTTTGCATCTTGCTACAGCTGCACTGGTTTACAGACCACCGTTATTCTAACCAATGAGGGCATTTTACTATATTACATTATATTTTATTATATTATATTAATTCTGTTAGGGATTGTTTGGATGCTTAAAAGAAGAACAAAGTCTCACAAAAGCCTCAGTCCCTTGCAGAAGGAGCCATATGAAAATCACCTGATAAATAACAGTTGCTGAGAGCAATTGCTCAGCCCACACACTGCCTTGCACAGAAATGATCATCCACAGAAAGATTTTAAGAAATCAGGAGAGCACCTCAGAAAAAGCTGCCAGAGGGATGGAGAAGTGGGGGAAATGGTGTACGGAGGCTGGAAACTTGTGCCAAGTATTGCTGTGCAACTGCTTGCCAGAGTCAAGTAGGTTTTCTTTAAATATTTGCAGCATTGGGGCCTGGGCTGGTAACTTGAATGTTAATGTAGTACATCAGCACCTTCTAAATGGGTGCCTAAAAGTTCCCAGGGCTCTTTCTGCCTGTGATCCTTCTCCTTCCCAGTCATCTCCACTCCATACTGTTGTACCAGGTCATTTTAAGTGGGAGGGAGAGGCTCATCTGGAAAACTGCTGCATATTTATAATAAGACCATCTATTACACCAGTGCAGGATGGAATTGAAAACACATGGTTCCCTGGGAGCAGCTGTTTCTTTTTTTAGGCCTCTTATGCCCTTCAGAAATGTCAAGATAGAGAAATGAAAATGTCAGGAAACTGCAATATGCTTACTCTAAAGGCCTCCCGTTGGTGACGTATTTATAAAGCTGTTGGAAATTTGATTCACACCGAGCACAATACGGAGGAGGTTTTAAAGACCCCATTACCAGAGAGGTCTGCTAAAACCAATCCTCCTGATCTGCATCTCAGAGGGGGACCTTCTGTTGATTGGACACAGATCCCCAAGTACCTCTGGAGAATGCCCCCACTCATGTAGTGTGCAGAGAGGGGTCTCTGTTCTGTTTAAAAGGCAATAGAAGTGATCAAACCAGTCACCTGGCAGACTCTGCCCACGCTGTGCCAGCACTGGTACAAGTACTCTGGGACTATTTCAGTTCACTAGCGAGCATGCAGCCACAGAGACCAGTTACAGATGTCTCAAAAATCCTCCTTACATTTTGTTGAGGTTTAGCTGGAGTTCCTTTATGGCTGATCACTTTTTAAAGGCCCGAAGGCCAGCAACAGTGTGGGTACCATATAGGCATAGCAGGTCCCCCAGATTATGTGGGACCAAGCAGGAGAGGGACAACTAAGCCACATTCTTTCCCAGGGCTACAAAACCCTCTTACCTGCAGAACCAGCTGAGAGATTGATCTTATACGTGCAGAGAGCAGGGCTCTGAAAGCAGCTGACAGGAGCTGCCAGTCGAACAGAACTGTCTCCAGTACAAGGCAGACTAAATCTACAGAGCTGCTTTTACAACCGAATGCAAATATGACCTGCTGCTGTTTCAGATGCAAAGCCTTGGCTGTGCTCTAGCAGCAGTGACTCATGCTGGAGATGAACTGCGTCCAAAGTCCCCTCTGGGGATCTCTTCCCAGTTCCCTCCCAACTTCATGGAGATCAGAACCCTCAAGTCATCAGTTGACAGCTTTCAAATTCCCAGGGAAGCCCCAGTGGAAGAAACACTGGAACTGGGATTGTGTCCTCCCAGTTTGAGGAGGACAGGAGCATACACCTGAGTGGCTGTGCTGGATTGCCCATGCCATGGGACAGCAGTAGCATCTCTGTTTCCTTACTTATGGCAAGCAACACAGTCCAAGAGAGAGAAGAGGATGAGGTTCCAGAAGTATGCTGGAAGAGATAGTGGAAATATTTCAGTCAAGCTTCTCAGGGTTTTGAATAAATTAGACTTATCAAATATTGTGGTTTGGTTGGGTTTTTTGTCATTTTTGGCAAAAATTTCTGGCGAGGAGCACAGTGTTGTGACCATATTGTAATTCTTGCTATGGGCTGTATTAGAGGAAAAGGATGTGGGAGGTCTTGGAATAGAGAAAAGCTCAAGGAAACAGCTATGCCCTGTTTCTAAGCCCAGACTCTGGGATGTGGGGTGGAAAAATGGTAAAGTGTGGACAGATGACAGAGGTCCAAAGTGTTGGACCACTTCCAGCACAGGGCTGACGGAGAAGAAAAAGGATGAGTCAATGAGCTTGCCCCTTGAGCAGGGAGTTCAGCACCTCTGACATCCTTGCTGGATGGGCTCAGCAGATTACCTTCTGTCTGCAGCTCACACACACACACATGAGATAACTTATTTCTACTTCACTTCATCGTGCTAAGGAAAACAGCCCTGAGACGGACACTTTCCCTAGAGCAAGTGGATTTGAGTAGCTCATTTGCAGGTGAGAGTAGAGGCTGTGTCTCCAGTGGGAATGCAGCCATGCAGGCCCCATTACAGTCTTTCTTCTAGGGAAAGAGGCAGAAAATACCATTTTGGAACATGGGATATGAGATACTGGGCAGGGCACAAGCAGTCCTATGGGAGGGGACAACAGGCCTATACGGTTCTGGTTCTGCCTCTAAACCTTGCTGTGCAGCTCACATTGTTCCTCAATGTTTTCCTCCATTCTGCATGCCCCTGCTAGCAGCAGGAAAGACCAGGCTGGAAGTCCTATGGCAGAAGAGAGTAATAAAATGAACACCAGTTTACGCAGAGCAGGGAGCAGAGAACAAAAAAAAAAAAAAGAAGGATAGAAACATGATATTAAATATAAATTAAGGAAGACTGCAGAGCAAAAGGGGATATCACAAACTCCTGCAGAGGATTAGCATGTGAGCAATGGTACATAAAAATTCAAACAACCTACACTTCTGCTTGCAGGAACAGTCTCTGCTGGTCTTTCACATATTTGTGTCTCTTCTTCCACCTCAGAACCACTCTGCACATTTCCAAATGCAGAAATACCTTCTGCTGTCTGTAGGAGGAAGGTAATAAGCTTTATTTCCAGCACTTGAGCTCCACTTGGTTGTCTGAGAGAGGGGGAGAAAAGATGACAGGGAAAGATAGATGGTAGTGGCTGAGACTGAAGAGACTAATGCTGGAGATGAGGAACAGTGAAGAAAGGGCAGAACGACATGGAGACAGGAATTGTCTGGAATCCAGTCAGCTCTTGGGCAAGCTCAGATCTGTATGGATCTCTGTGGGTGCTGGGTAATATATAAATTTGAATATGAGAAATACCGATGAGAAATGCAGTGACCAATGTCCCTCTGTTCTGTAGCCCAGGCAAGAGATGAAGCACCTCCTGTGCCTATCAAGTGGTTTGATCAAATCCCTCCGTGTTTGTGCTTCTACTCATTTGCTTCAGACAGATAAAACAGTAATTCATCTCCCCATTACAACTCCAGGCTCCACCAGCAATCCAAGTCAGATGTTGTGAGGCTTCACTGGCACAGATTTCTGAGCATGAGGATAAGAAATTTGGCCCATGACTTGTGGATAGCATGGTTTGGAGTGGGGGTGGGGGAATGGTGGGTTTTACTCCTTACTTTGCTGTTGGTTTGTAGCTGGATGGTTATTGCCCCTCTGAGAAACCCTCTCCTTCCCACTGAAGCCTCATCTGGGTGGGTTGCACTGATGGGAAGCCCATGTCAAATAATTTCAGGATGAAATTTTTAAAATCACTACAGAGAAGTACGATTTTGCATCCCATTTCAGAAGAGATTTCTGTTGTTGCAGTAAGGCAGCCTACACCCTCCTTCTCAAGGCTGGGGTAGCTTGTCTGCTGGCTTGGGGGGCCAGACATGTTGCACAGGGCAATTATGGGGGAGATAGAACATCCAGCTGTGAGTCTGCATCCTGGAAGTGCTCTCCTGGAGCCAGAAGGTTGCTGTCAGCCAGTGTGGGGGCACTGCCGAGGTGGCTCCACACCTAAGCATTTCCTTTGGCATTGGGCAGCCAGGACAGGAACTGAGAGAAAAAAGCCTTCGCCATAAACCTGGAGTGAATCATCCCCAGGCAGTTTGGCAGTTACAGCAAAAGTAACTCGGTCGGGTCTTCTTCAGGTGGGGGTAGAGGTGCTTCTTCTGAACCAGGCTCCTTCTGCTTGTAGGGGCAGCAGGTGTTGCATTGGGGGAGTTCCCCTCAACAGAGGTAAAAACACCCGGGTGACTGAAGCCCTTGGGAAAATATGACCTTTAGCCTTTCTCCCTTAATTTCCCCTCTCAGCGTGTTGGAGATAACCGTGCTTATCTGCCTGTGTCGAACACGTTGAGATTTGCAGAAGAGGAGCCCTTGGTGCATGACTAACACCAAATTCATCTCTTCGCTGAACCCCATCAGGCTGAGGTTGCTGAGAGTCAACTTTGCACCAGTTTAACTGTCTATGCAAGGAAGAGTCATGGGCACTTCAGTCTCCCTAGGTTGGGAAGCGGCCACTAAAAACCTTATTTGGGGCATTCAAGCTCTCTAGCAAGGTTTTCTAAGAAAAGTCCAAGATATCAGCAGAAGTGGGTACAAACCACGCACAGAAAAAAGAACATGGAGAAGTTAGTATTTCACAGTTAGCACATAGCCTATATGAAATGCGATCATGGGTGGGAAATGTGGGTTTATATTTTTTCCTAAATTAAAATAAAAGCAAGGCCAGAGCTCCAGTAAAATATGGAACCAGGGAGTTCTGGTTTAGCATTGCAGCAAAGTTCGTCTTTAATACTAATTAAATCTTTTGCTGTTGTTCAAGGAAAAGTATCAGCCAAGAGACTGTCTCTGCCTCCAGAGCTTTTGATGTGGTTAATTTTTGGAACAAAGAATTTGGGACTCAGATCTTGCAGTGCTTCACTCCACTATTCTGGCCTGAAATAAATACAAAAGCCCATGCCAAGAAGTAACAACAAGAAAAATAATTTTTGTGGGTTTCTGCCGCAAAACTGAGATGGGGATAGATGGATTGATTTGAGGCAGGTGATGAGTCTCCAGAGTGCAGGGCACAGCCACCATGGAGGATAGGGCAGTAAGCATTGCCCTTGTTAACTTATAGCAGATGCCATCCAGAAAGAGGTAAAAAGGTGCTGATGCTGACATGGCAGACTGCTTTTGCAATAGAACCCTTTAAAGAAAATAATTTATTGGATACAGTTCTCAGTTTACTTGGACTAAGAAGGAG
The DNA here is from genome assembly GCA_013397795.1 of Orthonyx spaldingii. Taxonomy (NCBI): domain Eukaryota; kingdom Metazoa; phylum Chordata; class Aves; order Passeriformes; family Orthonychidae; genus Orthonyx; species Orthonyx spaldingii. The sequence continues at coordinate 324,548 of VZTJ01004371.1, read as the reverse complement.
ACTGGAGGGAGGATAAAATTCAGAATGAGAAGGAGTTAATGCATTTCAAGGGCTAAAACCTGCACCACTGGGATAAAAGCAAACTTAGTGACTTCATTGCAACTCAGCAGTAAATCCAGAGTCACTATTTTCTGTGGAGTGCAGATGTCTGAATACCATCCCTGGATGGGAATAAAAGGAAATACTGTTTACTGTGAACAAAACGCATTATGAACAAACTCCGACACACCCTAAACCAACTTTCTTTTGAAAGCAAACGAGGGTTTCATTAAAAGCAAAATTTGTGAAAAGAGATTTACAGGATATGTGGGAACTTGCTTGAATGATTAAAAATTAATTATAGCAAGGGGGAAGATGTAGAAACACATTATGTTAGGATGCCACTGCATGGCCCAGACAAATCTGTTTTTGAGATTGTAAATTCAGCCTCTGTTCTCCTCTTTCCTCCCTTCCATCTGCTTCTCCTGGGCTGGATGGACACTGGAGCAGATGCACCTACATGTGTGAAAAGCACAGATGATTCAGTGGTGCAGTGTTTCCCATTAAAACAAGTTCTCCCCTGTCACCCAACTCACTTGTACCATCACAGAGCCAAATGCTGAGCTTGCTGTACCTAAGAAAAGGGAAAAAGCTCCTACCAAAAATGGGCTGCTGGTGTAAGAGCCACGGGACTGGGGATTGACCCCACTCTTCCCCCACCTGTGTGCCCCACTCCTGCATGCAAAAGAGTCTTTTTCCCCATCTTTTTTTGGGTATGTTTCAGTGGTCTTACACTATTCTACCTTGTCCAGAGAATCACTCAGACATAAAGCAGTGATGGACTAGATTTTTGTCTGCTCTATCCTCTTCTATTTTATCTGGTCTTTCTCATCTGTGGTAACATTATTCTCACCCAGCATTTGCAGCAATCCCTATAGCACATGTCTGAGGCTTAGCAGATGTACAGTAGAGCTGCAAGATTTTTCTCCTGCAGTTCCTTTTCCATTAATATCCAACTATTTCGTTTTCTCCAGCCCCAGAGCTGTTTATCCTTGCTGTGAGCTTCTCAGCAGGCTGATTCACCCCTTGGGCAGTGCCAGCTCGTGTGAGGGAGCCGGGTTCTTGCCAGCTGGCAGCCACTCCAGAAGCAGATGAGCTGGCCAGGAGAAGGACTGAGGTCAGGCTGGCTGGAAGAGCTACTCAGTTACCATTTCTCCGGGGTTTTCTTCAGTTGTGGGGTTGGACAAGAAATTGGAGAGAATTTGAAGCAGTTCTGCAAGAAATACAGGAGAGGAAGGATAGCTTGATGGAGAAGTGCTAACTTTGGGTTAAAGTGCTCAACTTTGAGCTAAATTCATGATGTTTAGACCCTCTGTGCTTCATTTCTTGCTCTTATCCAGGGGTGATGCTGCTCCTAGGAATTAAAGGCAGTGCTTGACTTGGCATAGGTACTGTTTAAGTCCCAAATACAGCCTAATACTGGGCAAGACTACGGTCTGCTGCATGTCAGAAAGGTCTGTCAAGTGCAAATCATCTGTTGCAAGACCCCTGCTGACCTGGGCAAGGGCCAGCAATGGGCCCATTGCTTTTTACCTCTGCATTCCTCCCTGCCTTGTGTTCACACTCCAGTTCTGTGGCTGTAGGAATGAAGTCAAGATCAAAGACAATTTGTTATACAGATTTTCTTATTGTTATTTCCTTTTGGGAGACAGAAGTGTTGACCGGAAGGAACTATAGGGCAGTGAAAATGTCCTTTCCCAACATGTAGTGTACCCAGCTGTTACACAATACAGACAAAAATTCAATCAATGAAAGTATTTTTCTCCTTCCAAGTCATGGGAATTTGAATCCCTGAAGAAGTGGGTGAGGTCATGGAGATGCTCTTGCTCAGTGCATGCAGAGAAGTCCGCCCTGCAGGTCTCCGTCAGCTGTTGTGAGCTTTCTTTGAGCCTTTTTCCTTCTTTCTGTATGTTTTCTCTCTAGAACTTCCTTCTATCTGTGTAATTCACCTTTCACACCTCTTACTTTTTCCATTCACCCTGTTCCTCAGCTCAGTAGCACTCACCCAACATCCCTTTGCAAAATACGTCTGGTGCTGCACTTGGACTAAAGCCATCCTGTGGAGGGGACAGCAGTGTTCACCTTTAAGATCTTGGCTTTCATATGGCAAGAGAGTTCAATGGCAAGACAGACAGAGCCTGTACGAGGACTTGGAACCAGGCAGCTTGTTTTTTAACTCCAGCATATGTCTGTGTGGGAAGGAGGGCACTGATCCACAAACAGTCTGCTTGCGGTTTTGTCTGCTCCAGGCAGGGTGTGCAGCCTGCGCCGAGGACTTCTGGCCCAAACTGTGTCTCCAAGGAGGCTGGCGTGAGTGCTGCGGCAGATTCTGCCATTGTTTCATTCACAGTGCATGTAGGAGAGTAGCCAACCCACCCTCTGGTCCTGCTCAGGACTCACACCCTTCTTCAAATATGTAGACCTTCACAGCATCCCAAGTTTGGCATCCGAAGTCCAGCATGGCACCCCAAGACCAGTGCATTTGGCAGATCAAGCCTGGCACCTCTGAGCTGTCACAGGAGCACAGCTGGGAGGGGCCCCCCCAGGTGCAGTAAATGGGGTCCTTTCCCTCCTGGAGTCAGGGTGTCAGTGCTGGGTACAGAAACATGTGAGACGTAAGATGCAGTTGGGAGAGAGTTGGCAGGGCCAGCTCCCAGGGGCTTAACAGCCTCTGTCAATGCCAACTGCCCTTAGTTCTGGAAAACACCCACCGGAGTCAAGGGAAGTTCACCGACTCAGTGAATGGAGCTGCTGTCAGGTCAATATTGCAACTGAGACACACATCTGTGCACCCATAGTCAAGTTATCTCAGTTTTCCTCTTTATGTGATATTACTTTCATTTTTAGACAGAGGTCAGTGATGTTTCCATCCATCTCTTTCCAGGGAAGTCCCTCTTATTGACAAACAGGATAATGTGCTGTGTGTCTGGGAGCTGCATAATCCCTTGTACCATAGGATAAAAAAAATTAACTGCTTTGCTTTTTTTCAATTGGTCTTTCCTTATCTTCTGCCTATCTGAGCTTCTCAATCCTATCTCAAAAGCATGCCACCAGACAGCTCTTATCGCTACTAATACTAAAGTTCCTGTTGCAGAGAACTCCCCCTTTCCCTCAACATTATGTTCACTGTTTTTCCTCTAGTCCTTGCTGCACCAAGTATATACCCAAGTTGCCTCCCAGGACACTCCACTGCTGATAGTAGTTAGTGTGTCACTTGTCAGCCAAGTCAGTATTGTCATTTCCCCATCCCTGGAAGTGTTCAAGGCCGGGTTGGATGAGGTTCTGAGCAACCCGATATAGTGGAAGGTGTCTCTGCCCATGGCAGGGGGTTGGACTAGATAATCCTTAAAACTATCTCCCAAGCCAAACTACCCTGTGATTCTTTGATTATATGATTTCCATAATTTTCTCAAGGGATTTTTCAGTCTCCTGGTATTACATTTCCAATGAATTTAACTCAACTTCACAGCTGCTCTATGAAAGGTAACAAGGTAACAAACAACTGCTTTTTTTTTCTTCTTTTTTCTTTTTGAAAGTCCCATTGTGTTTGTTCTTGTTCATGCAGAATATATATAAGCAGTTAACAAGAAGAGCTATTAAAAGCTCCTGGATGCAACATTTCTTCTGAGTGACCAAAAATGGGCTTTTTCCCTCCTCTACAGAAGATTTTTATTTTTTCTTCTAAATGAGCTTGTTGGTAATGGGCTTCCTTATCCCTTTTGTCTCTACATGAGAGTGTCCCTCAATCATCCCAAAAGTGCTATTGCTAAATTTATTTCATCTATAGAAGAGAAAATTAGAGGGATCATAGCCTCACACTGCACTGGGAGATGTAACAAAGCCTTTGTCATGTCCTCGGAAGACAGGACACTCAGTGATCAGATGAGGTACATAGAAGTTCCAGTTTAGGTATTTCTAACAATGAAGATAATCCCAGCAAAAGATTTTCCACCCTTAGAGGCTTTGCAAACAGGTTGGGCACACTTCTATCAGAGATGACCCGGGAGATAATCCCACTCATTAGTAAGGCAGTGCAGTAGTCAAAACTCCCAAGGTTTGTTCCAGTCCTGCTTTTTATGATTTTATTGTACAGGCTCCTTGGAGAGCTCTCAGGGTATGCTGGAAGGTCTGCACAAGCTGAAAGTCTTTCCCTTTGGGGGTAGGTCTCTCCAGTCATGTACTGGTGTGGTGTATTTTTTAATATGCATTTTTAAATGAGTTGAGTATGGAGGTCAGACTCCCAGACCACAGATTTATAAAATCTGGAGTCCCTAGTGAATTTCATTATTATTTCTAGATTTAGGCAATAGACTGGTAGCAAAATAGAAAGTTGCCTTGTGCTGAAAAAACACTTGTGACTGGGATAAATAATTTATAACTGCTTTATATTTTTTGAAGTCACTCTCAGTGACCGGGCACAATACAGAGTTCTCAAACACAGGTGATACAGGAAAATTTTCAATTATTTCATCACCTTTTTTTTTCCATGTAGCTGGAATGATGTTCTACAGATTGCTCAATGGTCACCATATGTTCTGTTCTGCAGGTGCAACCAACATGGTGTTTAGTGTGTACTAGATCAGGGCTATTTCTCATCACAGATGGCTTCACCCAAAGGGACAGTCCTTGGGCAGTCTGGTGGCAGGGTGAGGAGTCCAGATGCCTGTGCTCACTCTGAGCAGCCACGTCTGCCCCGCACAGCCTGTTGCTTCTGTTCCTATGCTGGGTAGCAATGCAAGCTTTCCAACATTGAGTAACACCAGAATATTTCTTATCCAAGGGGCTAGCTGAGGCCGGAGATAATTTTCCTCAAGTATTCACACATGATCTGCTGTACAGCTGGGATGTCTGGGGAAGGTAAAAAGAAAAGCTCACAAACACAACTGAGTCAATATTTGTTTTTTGAATGTTAATGAACATCTGCGGGGCAATGCTCCTGCTTTGTACTCTGCAGCTGCTGCTCTGCTGAAGGAGTTGTCCTCTCCCTGCTTGCTACCATGGGCAGCACCTCCAGGACACCAGCTTGCCCTGAAAGCCACCACCAAGGGCACTGAACTTCCCTGATGGTGTGGAGAAATCACAGGGACTATTGATTGCTGTAGGAATTTGGTACCTAGAAAGCTTTGGTAACCTAGCTTTGTTAACCAGCTTGAGTGAAGTTGGTAGCTTTGGTTTACAAAAGCCAGCACTGGGCTGGTGCTGTTAACTGTGCAGCATTGCAATGGCAGTCCTTGGAAAAACATCAGCATTCATATAGCAAGTGAGATATTTCAAAAATGGATGTGGTCAGCTGAAAGCTCTGGAGGCAAAAATACATGAACTTAATGTGGAAAATGTCTTTTCTGTATTTGTCCTTGGGACTTTGAGATTTTACAGTGCAGGATATTTTGGAGCTTTCCTTGACAAGTCAGAAATCATAGGGTTTGCTAAGCAAAACCTGTGATTCTTATATATTCACTTACAGTCATGCCCTTTAGATCAGAATCTGCTCTGATGAGTCTTGTCATGAAACCTGTATCTGTGGCTTGTAGGCAATCAGGTGTCCATCCGCTCAGGCATCTCCAGGCTGGCAAGATGCAGATTTCTACAGCCAGGCCTGCAGTGACCTGTGGGCAGCATCATCCTGGTCTGCTGGACCACAGGGATGTGCCAGCCTTCAAACCAGTTGACAACACTAATGCTGCAGATGCCGATGGCTGGAGGTGGAATGCATTCAAACCCTTCAATTACACCTTGACGATTTAATCATCTCCCCACCAAATGCTAGCTGTGTGTCCTGTGGTACTACTCAAATACAGTAATTACTGCTGTGTGCCATTTCAAAATAAAATATAATTTACCTGGGTTAGAAAACACCATTCTGCTGTCAGCAGTCTGCAGCCCCTTGATACACACTGCAGACCTGTGCATGCAAGTTGTCTCTTTGAGGGTGTCACTGCTGCACTTCAACAAAATTGGTTTTGTTCTGTAGTATTAAGTAATTTCTTTCTTATTTATGAGATTAGGAAGTGTTGGGAGCAGCTTTCTCAATAAAGCTGTGGCTGAACTAAGCCCTTATACACCAGAGGATCTGATTTGAACAGGCAAAAAAAAAAGAACCATACAAATGGCCAACATACAAAACTGAAAACAAGAGCTGACTAAGGCGGTTTTTGCTGCACACAGCCCTGGAAACACAGATGTGCTTCAATGAGTGCGATTTGAGAGGGAATGAACTCATCTGGAAGCCTTGTTTGTTCCTTTCTGCTCCTCCACCCACCCGTCACCCCCAGGAAAACAGCGGCTGCTGCACTCTGGCCCTGCAAGCACTCAAGCACTTGCCTTGCCTTGCCTTGCATTGTCCTGCCTTGTCTTGCCTTGTTTTGCCTTCCCCCTGTGGACTATCTACAAGGACACAAGCCTTTTGGTTTATGACTGCATCTCTGAGGCTGATGGGATGGGAATGCTAACATACCACAACCACAGCCCATTTGAGTTGCCCCCCAGAAACTGGAATGCACCTCTTAGGTGTTTACCATAGATTTCGTGTGGCTGATGCTGGCTGGAGAAAACGGTTGATTTAGACCCAGGAACAAGATCTTGTTCCTACTTTCTCTTCCTGCAGCAGCAGCAGCCAAGCAGCACTTTGACAGGGAGGCAGGGAGAGACAGTGAAAAGTACCACACACTCCTCTGGCAGCACAAGGACACCGTCTGCTGAAATACCTTGGAAATATTTTCTCCTCCATCAGATGCAGTTATGGTGGAGCAGTATTCTGGGGTGTTTTTTTCGATGTTGGAGGGTGAATAGGACATAGATGGAGCCACAAACAACGCGATGGTTTCATTTGAGTGGTGCATCATTTCCTTAGGAAACCAGGCTAAAATTACACAGCAGAGTAAACATGAAGTAAGAAATGTGACACACTGGGGAAGTAAGGACAGAATAGGAGAAGTACTTAAATTAATCTGGAAATAATAAGGGCAGAAGCGACAAGATTCAGCACAGAAAGGAGTTCATTTTCTTTAAGGAAGAGGAAATCTGGTACTGTATTAGGAAGGTGACTCCTGTTGCAGTTAGAGTGGGTGTCGCAGACACTGCACACCGGCACTGCAAGCTCAGGACATCCTGGATTGCCTTGGGTTCTGTATGAGGATGGAAGGCCAAATACTTTTCTCCTCTCACCCCACAACTTTTCTGTGAAATTAGGAACTCCTCCATAAAAACTGTCCCACTGCCAGTGCAGGGATGTCTAGGTCAGCCCGTGGGAGGGTGGCAGGCAGAGGTTGAGTTTACCACTGAAAGCATTTCATGCACACTTGCACTAAACAGAATACATTTTTATTTCTTTTCCTGGAAATAGGTAAGATCCATCCCACTCACCAAACCTGGAGAGGGATCTGCTCGCTGCCCTTTTGTTACCTTCCTGTAGCATCAACAGCACTCTTGGCACAGCCAGACATGTGAGGACCAAGTGGGTCAGAAAAAAGGGAAAAACATCTAAATCCTCCTACAGATTTATTCGTGACAATGGATTTCATTATTACATTATGTCCTCGACTTTCCACCCCCCTCCTCCTCCACAAACGCGTAATCACATCTCAGATCTCGGCAATAATTGCTTTGCCACGCTGACAAACACAGCAAAGAAACGGCATTTGTTGAGGGCTAAGAAAGCTTTGCAAACAACACTGATTAGCCAGATCTCCCAGCTCGGGAATGAGGGGCAAGTTCAACTGGAGGTGATGGGGAAATATCCATGGAAAGAAAAATAACAAAAAGTAAGATTAGACTTCATAATATGCTTTTTGTTGCTGTGCTGTTCTTTGAGACATACTGTTGCTACTTGCCTTGACGGGATTCACCAAGTATAGTCTTCACATTTGCACAGAGGAGTTTGGCTTTGCTTGGTTGAAACAGCAAATGGTGCAGACGTGGCCAGGGATGATGGAGGCTCAGTGCTGGGCTTCGAGCACGGGGCTCTGCCAGCACAAGGCACATGCTTCGCCCAGCGGGCAACACCTCCCACGCTTCAGCTGCCTTCACGTTCTCATGGAACACAACACCCTAACACCAACAAAATTGTGCTTTTTACAAAACAAACCCTAAAACTGCCTGTGTCTGCATGCAGGTCTGGTGCAGCCGTGCTGCTGGCGCCCTGTCCCACCATGGTGCCTGGCTCTCGTGGGACGCACAGAACACCATGGTGCCAGCCCTCACTCCACCAAAGAGCTTACACCTAAGGAGCTTACGTCTCTGTGCAAGGCAGCACCAGGAGCAAGGGTTTAGGTTAAAAATCAGGCACTGTGTGGGTCCAGAGATTTCCTGAGCTTCAGTGGGATCATTTTGTTGTCACTTTCCACTCAATGGCTGTTATTTCCTCATTCAATTCCTTGTGCCCTAATTTTTAACACCCTGCTGCATTCCTCTGAATTCTAGTCACTTGATCCCCCCTGTCCCCTCAACTCTGGTGTTTTCCATGCTGCAAAAAGAGCTAAAAATAGTAATAGTGAGCAAAGACCCCATCTAGAAATCACTGCACCCCAAAAGCTGATGGCTTTCAGGGGATTTATCCTCTTGCCTAAGCCACACAACTGGCTCCTGCCATCTCATGTCACCTTCTCCAGCCTGCTGTAGCCTCATGCAGCAGCTCCTCTTGGGTGCTTCTATAAGCAATGGGATGAATACGGGGGGAATCACCAAGTTTATGATGCTTGGGCACTTTATGATGCTGGATTCTTCAGAAACCCCTCAGCAGGGCTGTGGGGAAGAGTTTGTTTCTTAATGAATGGGCTATCTGCTATTGCATGTACCTGCTCAAACCACAAATCCATCCTTAAGTGTATCTACCTCAGGAAGACAGTATAACTGAACTGGAAAAGGGCTGATTTCCAACTGACTGCATATAATTATCCTTTCCAAATTAAAGAATAAAAAGCAGAATTTTTCACTGATGGACCAAGTCAGTATAACTGGCTTGATCAGGAAGTATGCTGCTGCAGACTAAGGGTTTATGATGTCACTCATTTTTTTAATCAAATATGGTTTCCAAAGAAAATTCACATTTTCAGCTCAACAGAAGTTGAAAGTGCCTGCTTAAAAATTGTATTTTTTTTTCTGCTAAAAGGGGTCTGCCTTGTGAAAGTGCTGATCACCTGCTGGTGTTGTGGCCCTTTGTGGCACCTGTTTCCCAAAGGAGGGTGGACACTAGGCTGGGTGGTTATCTATGTTCAATGGCAAATCAGTGAGAGAGTCCCAGGACCTGAGTGCACTGAGTTAAGTATAGTATAATCTTTATGCTATCACAAATCTCTTTCTCAGGCCCAGGATTGTCACAAGATTACTGTGTCTCAAAACATGTAACTCATTTGGGAGAGAACATCAAAAAGGGAAATGATTTTCTCTGATATTTTTGTAAAAGGTTTTGAGGGTGCCATGGCCACTGCTATTGACCTGAGCAGAACTGTCATTTTTTCTGTGCTTCTCTGTATGTCTCTGTCCTCCACCAGGTCTTGGCACATGCACTGGCCCTCTGAGGATGGGCACACACTCATTTTCCATACAGCTCCCAACACAAGAGGATTCATGCCCATGAGCAAACACTTGAGAAAAAATTAACTCTCACATCCCATGCAAAGTGGAGGTAACAATAGTTTTATTTCAGGTCTTTAAATAGCATGCTACCGGAACATTAAGATTGCAGAAGACTGGTTCATGAATGTATCCTCTACTCCTTCTAAAAATGTCCTTCTACACATCATACTCCCCTTTGAAACAAATGGTCAGCAGCAATAAAATTTTTTACTGAAGCAGCAAAACTCCACACAAGGTCGAAACAATATCTGTTATTTACTCCAACGTGAGTTATGATCTGCTTACTCCATACACTGTTTTCTGTGTTTCCCATTGATGCAAATCAAAAGCCTGTATTGTCCTTTTGCTGATTTAGTGCTTCATACACTCATTACACCAGGATTCGTTTATTCTTTTTTTACATGTGTGTATATTTCAATGTCACAAAAGAACCCATTTCTGAGTGAAAGATCTGACGCCGTTTGCTGCTGACGGCTCTGCTCTGTGCTATCCAGCTCCTGTACTGAGCAATGTTTGTTTCAGTGGAAATAAGCAAATCCATCACACCCATGAAATGGGAGTAGCACATCCGGCAGGTACAGTAGACTTGAAAATTGAGCAGCAGGACCTTAGCAGGCCCTGTGAGGAAGGGTAGCAACGAGAGAGGCTGAAACAAGGTCCTGTGTAGGACATGGGACATGGTGTGCCCAAGACCATGTGCTGGTGGTCGCTGTACTGATGCAGGTGCCATCACATAGGAGACCAGTTTTCACAGAACCATAGTATGATTTGCATTGGAAGGGGCCTTAGACATCATTTAATTCTGACCTCACTGCCATGGGCAGGGGTGCCACCCACAAGATCAAGTTGCTCTGTTCTTTGTCAGCTTTCTTTGCTTCTTGTCCCTTTTTCCACCCAGGAGCTCCTGGGCAGCCTCAGGGAGGAGCAGAGAGGCAGTGGGACCTTAGGGACAGATGGCAGTGATGCAAGGACACAGTGCAAGGCACAACACTGAGCCCAGCAGCTTCTGCCCAGGCACAGACATTGGGAAACAGCTCTTGGGACTGCTGACAGGGTGATACAACACACAGATCACTGTTGCTTCAGTCAGCAAAGTCTTAAGGGGGAAATTTCCCAAGGCATGATGTTGATGGGACTGCCTAACTCCCATTGGAAGTAAACTGATCCTTCAGGCACTGGGAGGTCTGTGACAGTTTCTTGAAAGAGTTTTTCAGTTAGGGAGATTAATTCCCTAATTACGTAATTATTTATTACATGATTTCAGTGGGACTGTGTCCATGCACTGTAAGCAAAGGCAGGCTCACACCCAGTAAGGTGAGTTGATGTAAATCTGTGCTTTAGTTCCATGTGTCCCAGACTGCTTGAAACCTCTCGTATCTTAAATGAGTTGAATGATGGAGTGTTTTATGTGCAGCATGACTCAGTATTGCAGGTCTCTCAGAGCAGTCCAGCACACCTATAATGTTATAGAGCAGAAGAAACAGTGGGTTTACCTCATCAAAGCACTAAGAAGCATCATCTGTAGGTGCTTATGAGTCTAACCTACCCACAAGAGTCCTTTCAATTTGTCATCCACTCACCACCAAGCACTGATCTCTCGACTTTCTCTCCTCCAGCCTGTATCTTGACAATACAGACTGCAGTAGTCACACTGGTTTTTGTCCATCATTAATTTCAAATGGCTGAGAAATCCATCAAAGGCCTAGGCATCTACCTGCATTCTCACCAGAACACAAAAAATATTTCCCACTGGTAATATTAATCAGTTTCCCATTGTCTGGTAACAGTAACATTGCAAACAAAGATTTTTGGAAACCAGTAGAGAGATAAATACTACCAGGACAGTTTGTGTTATGCGAAATTTTCCCTTTTTGCACCTACATATAGATGGAACCACTAATGCTACGAGTAATGGTGGTGTCTGGGTATTCCAGGCAGTGAGAACTAGCAGAGTTTTTTTAATGACATAATCATTGAATCAAACAAAGGCATTGTTATTTTAGCTTTTTTCTTGCTAAATGGTCACAAAAATCATAGTCCATAAATGCATTCTTGGATAGAATAAAACCAAAGAGGCCTTATCAGAACTTCATGCAAAAGAATAAAAATAAAGGTAACAGAAAATTTGCAATTTCATAAGAGCAAATTAATTTCAAAGGAAACAAATTAAATTATCTCAAGGACTTGAACATCAATGAAACCTGAAATGTCTTTACAGAAAAGGTGCAAGACAATTCACTGGAGTACTGAAAATATATGTTATTGCTAGAAAGGATAATGGGAAAATTGCAAGAAAAGTAGTTGATATAGACCTCGCAGAGGTTGTTAAAAAAATAAACAAGTTCTTCAAATGAAAAGACAATTGAAAATGGACCTGTGTGAAAGTAATATTAAAGATACACAATGAAATTAATAATTTGCTGTACTTTAAAAAAGGCTGTTGTTGAATACAGGAGGAAAAAAGGGTAACACAGGAATGTGAGAACAGAAATATTCATACCTGATCTAGAAAATAGCTTTATAAACCTATTAGGTACTCAAAATCCATGGTGTGATATCTGCGTCTAAAAGACGGAAGAGCCAGCCTATGAAAATGCACGGGCAGAGCAAAGGAGACTTGCAAATTAGTCAAGTTGAGTGTAAGAGCAAATGCAGTACCTACACTCAAAAGGGAAAAGCAAAGTAATAAAGGCGACTGCAGTCTGCTTGCTTCACAGCAATTGTGTATCAGGCAGGAAAATAAACGACATGGAAAGAATAATTTTTAAAAGGGACATAGAAGGAAAATGGATTAAAAAGCATTCAGATTTGTAAAAGTCATGCCAGATGAACTTGATACCTTTCTCTGATGCAACTGTTTTCTACAGAAGGACCTACAGTAAGTCTCCAATTTGGTGTGATGCCACAAGAGAATTTGTTATTTGGACTGGGAAAAATGGAGATTAGGCAAAGAATAGTAAAGTGGGGAGAGAGTTGATCAAAGAGGAGATGGCAGAGAGTTGTTCTGCAAGACACAACATCTGCAGGAAGGTCATTACAAGGGTTCATCACAGAGGATCCTTTGAACTGTTGTTACTGAATATTTCATCAATAACCTCAACAAACATGAAGGAAAGTGTTGGTGAAATGTCACAATGACAAAGAACAGTGTTGATCAATAGGAGGAGATGAGTATCATTCAGGAAGATTAAAATCACCATGAGAACAGGAGCAAGAAAGGCAGAAATGTGATTATACAAAATTGGATGTCCTACACTCAGAGTAAGGAACTTCTTTGCAGACTTCTACAAATTTTCTCTGAATCAGCTGAAAATCCTATACTAAGGGAAAAACATGGCTGTACTAATCAACTGGAATAGGTGATAAATTGTAGTAAAGCTTTGAACAAGAGAAATAAGGCTCGGATGCTGCTGTTGGGGCACTTCCAGTAGAAGGGCAGAGGTATTACTACTATCTGCAAAACAGTGTAGACTTCTGGCAAGTCATGTTCAAGAAAATGAAATCAAATATGTGGAGGTGTAGAGTACTGCTGCTGGGAAGAAGACCCATTTTTATGACATGAGATCAAACATGTAACCTTAGTCAGGCTGATTAGCAGTACAAAAGCACACTATAGATTCATTTGAGGTAAACATGTGATGGGGGCAGATGCGCTGAATTTAACAGAGAATACTGGCATAAGAACAAACGGGAACAAACTAACCGCAGAGCTGGAAATGAGGTTTCTCCTCAGAGGCATGAAGTTTTGGAACAGCCTTCCAGGAGAAGGATTGAGTTCAAAAACACAACTGCTTTCAGGGTAGAGTTAGTCCAGCCTCTGGAAGGGGTTACAAGCCATGGCTGCTCCTGGTAGCAGAGAGAACGCAGGGGTTAGATTTGGCGAGGCAGAAAACCTAAGCTGCTACTGTAGAACGTATTGGCAACAGTTGCAGCAATAACACCTCTGTTTCAGCAAAGCACAGTTGTGCCCCACAGCAATGGGAATACACTCAGCAAGGGGAAAAACTTTTACTGAGTATATGTGTCAGCACAGCAAAAGTGCTCCTCTGCGTGTGTGTGTGTGTGTGTCATCTTTGAACCCAAGCAGCAGGGTGATTTATAAGGCTTCTTGCACAAAGATTCTGGCAAAAATTGGTTTCTAATAACTGACAAAAAGTGTTGCAAAATCACTGAAAAGAACTGGTTTTAGTGGTTCTTCCTTCAAATGCAGGTCACCAGAAATGCCATTGTAAAGGAGTGACAAAAGAGGTATAATTAGACATAAGAAAGGATCACAAGCATTACTGATGCAGATCTAACTAGGCATGAAAACTAAAAAATAGTCGTTATACAACTAGAAGAGTTAACACTGCAGACTAGGGACCCTTGCTCACAGAAGTAGCGATGGGACTTTATAAATAGGGGCTCTCAGCACAGCACTCCTATTCGCATGACCATACTGAGAGAGTCACCACTGAGAGCAGTTCATCTACAAACAGCTCTGTTAGTTCATCTCTAATCACCTTGGGAATACAATTTAAAGCACTGACCATGTGTAACAGCAAGGTTTAACTCCGATTGAAGACATGTAAGCAAAATGCCTCCCTCTTGTCGGCTGAGCAGCTCTCCAGACTCTACTGAGCTCACCAGCTCAGTCACCTCTTGACCTGGAAATCTGTTTGCTGGTGGCAAGTGCCTGCTGAGATACCCAAATATAGCATCAGAACACATGGGCAAGTAGAGATCTAATAGAAGAGTGTTGCCTTCTGGATAGATTGCAATGGTTGGATGGGATATTCTTTACTGTGGTAAGGTGCTGGAACAGATTGCCCAGAGAAGTTGTGGGTGTCCCATTCCAGGAAGTGTTCAAGGCCAGGTTGGATGGGGCTCTGAGCAACCTGGTCAAGTGAGAGGTGTCCCTGGCCACGGCAGGGGAATTGGAACTAGATGATCTTTACGGATTAGATGGTGTTTTTCAACTCAAACCGTTCTGTGATTCTATGACATGGCTACTCAAAGCATCTCAGTTGTCTGTGTATGGGCCACTGACTCGAACCCTCATTTCCACCAACTACAACAGGACCTTAGAAACTCCCCTTGCATAGCAGTACTTTCAGTAAGAAGGGGTCAAACTATCTTCACCTAAACTGAGTTGTTCAATAATCTGGATCTGACATCTACCCAAAACATTACTGTGCAGAGCAGAGGAAGACAGGTACTTTCCTGTGGGGTTTGGAGAGAAAAATAAAGCTTGTAAAAGTGCAAGATGACTCTAAATAGAAAGAATTATACCTATTTAGTAGGTTTGGTAATACTCAGAGATAGATTGAGTCCACAGATCAAAAAGGTTTAAAAGCAAATGAAAGTCAGAGTCATGATATTCCTGGCAATCAGTTTTTACCATACTTTTAACTCAATGGTCTCAGCTCTTGCAATTTTATAATGATTATCCTTGAATTCCAGTTTCATGAGTCCCGGCTCCCTGAGTCTTGGGAATCAGCTCCTGAGAGTGCCAGCTTCTGTTTTTAACAGTTACAGGAGAAAAGCTTGAAAGTGTGACTTGAGCATATGCCAAAGATTGAAAAACAAAAAGTAAATAAAATGAATGCCAATTTTTTATGCTTATTTTTATAAAAACCTAAACCACTCTCCATTTTAAAGCTAATCTCATGACTTTGGGGGCCTCACTCCTTATTCCTGAAAGCTTGATATTGGCATGCTGTTAACTCAGACAGTCTTTCAAGAGGATTTGCGGAAACAGGCTGAAAGAGCTACAGTGTTCTGGAATAATGGGTCCCCGAGGAAAACCCAAGGAATGCTTATGCTCTGTAGAAAAGCTGGTAAATGGATAATTCTTGATCTCCTTCTTTCCAGATTAAAATAACAGAGGAGGGAAAACAAAACTATTAGGAAGATGTGCCTGGACATGTGAGATGCAGAGTGCAAGTAAACAGGTTAGCTGTCTTTGCCGGAGTTCAGAATATTGACACCACTCAAGCAGAGAGGTAGCATTTCTGGTTGTTGGTCTCCCAAAGAAACCGGCATTGGAGAGGAGGCGGAGCTGGGATGGAGGCAGAATGCCTTTAGCAATGAAGCATCCTTGCTTATTTTCCCTGCAAGCTTGGGTTTGACACATTCAGAGGTGAGGCAGAGACCACCAGAAATATAGAAATTTCCATTCCCATCATTCTCCACTTTCTTTTCTCTTTGCCAGGTGTCTCTGTGAATCTCAAGGTGCTTATGAAGACTATATGCCTTCAGAAGGGATTTCTGTCTCAGGCATGTTATCACCAGAGCTCCACAGAGACTGTGCAAAACTCTGACACAAATTCTTTTCCAGTGCAGAAGAGAATGCTAGGACCTGTCATGGACTGAGGGACACATTCTGCCTGTTGGGTCATATGGAGCCACAGCACTTGGTCAAGGAATGACCCACTATCAGGGCTCCTTTTAAGCCTAGGGTCCCTTGATGTAGCTTGTCCCTACCAACCACTTTCTTCTGCTCTGAAAGCCCACGTACCAAACGCCATTTGTCATCCGCCAAACCAGCTGTGGAGCAGATAAGCCACAGAGCAAGAGAGCGGTTCCAGCACTCTGTGAGAAGTTCCATCCCTGTGCTCCAAATGCAAGAGAGACCCCCTCTGAGAGAGACAGTGGGGAAGGAGACAGCAGCACAAGACTCACACCGAGAGAGATTGCATGGATATAGTCCTTGGAGGGTAGGAGGTGGATCTTCACACCAGACCTGGAGCTGACTACTGCTACTGCAAATGGGAAAGAGGCTCAGGACCCCATCTCCAACCCACATAAGCATCTCAGGTTGCTTACTATAGATCAAATGGGGAAAAGGGCTTGGATTTGTTGCTTGGAGCAGTCAAGCCGTGGCACATAGCGGGAAGCCTTCTCAACATCCCTGTGCAGAGGACGAACTTGACACTTCTGAGTTTGCAGCTGAGCTCTAAATGGAAAACAGAGGCTGGGGAATTGCTTTTTTCCCACCTCTGGTTTTGTAGGGGAGAAAACTAAAATTTTGTTCAAAAGGAGTTTTGTGCCTGCAAACAGGATTTATTTTTAGAAGATTTTATAAGATTTATTTTTAATTTCATCCAGATGTTTATTTATAAAATAATTTAAGACTTATATCCAAACAGACATCAAAGAAACCTTTTGGGAGTAGCACTGTCAGTGGCAAAGGGTTTTAATGATCCACGAGGCGAGTGAATGGGTATGAGGAGTGTCAGAGTGCCTTAGGGGAGCACATGCATGGATCCAATTAGGAACCCATTCTGAGGTCACTCAGACATGACAGGAAAGGTGAGTCCTTTGGGAGCAAGATGCCAACTATTCCACATGGTGTGGTGTGGGGAATTGTATAGCATACATGTTTTCCCAAAGACAGTATCAGGAGAACTTCTGTCTTAAAGTGTGCCACATAAGATACACACCATGGCAATTGCCTTGTGTCATTTCCAAGCCCTGGAGGAAGTGTACATCCTGGGCAGAGCACACCAGGCACAGCTGCTGCCCCACAAGAGTGAAGTAGTTGCTCTGGTTTCCCAGATTTGGGTAGCATGCTGTTGCCAGAGCCCCCATGCCAACATGAAGCCAGATCTGTATCCTGTTGGTGGGAGCTGGAAGGAGACAGATACTCCCAAGTCTTTCCATGCTTTCCTTAATTCCCTTTCATGTAACATGAAAGTTCCACCTGTCCTCACAGGAGGTGACATCTGCTGCTGTGCCCCAACCTGAAGATACATGGATAAATCCTATTATCCCTCTGTAAATTTAATGGGACAAGTACTGATGTGTCACCCTAGCACCTATTCACTTCACATCTACATCAAAATGTGTAATGGTTTGCTTGTTGGTTTTTTTTTATCTTTGCTATTTTTAAATGTTTATTTACAATGTTTAAGCTTTGCACCTTTCTAAAACTGGTTTCTATCAAGCAGTGGTACACAGCTTTTTGTATCCTCAGTAGGTTCAGGTAAATCAATATAAATTAAGTCTTAGTTGCACAAGGTGTCTACTCCAGTTTGACAACATACAATTAAATAGATCCTTTATCAAATTTGTGCAAATTTGCTCGTATGTGCCTCTTTCATTGACATCAAATTGACTGAGTTAAAAGGTGCATGGTGATGTTGGAGTCAGAGGCTTCCATTCAGATTTATGCCTCTACAGTTAAGACTGGCTCTTGATGAAAAGTTACAGCTCAGAATTTAGAACCTTCTGTGTCCTCCCGTGCTGTGCCCTGTGGTGTGGAGTAAGTGTGGAGTAGTGATACAGGAATGGACCAGATTCGTCACTGATGGTATCTTGTGTGCTGTGGGTGGGCAGCAGGAAGAGGAGGCATCACTTGAAAGGGAAACAAGAGACACCACAAGCTGGAGCAGAACCTCTCAGCAGCACTGGGTTTTCCTCTGAACATCTGCCTGCTTCAGGGCAGTTCCAAGCAGCACGGGATGGCAAGGCCAAAGTGACAGCTTCCAGGATAGACTTCCTGCTGGCAGGAGACCAGGACCTCCCCTGCACCACATCTTCAGGAGCATAGCCAAGGAGCTGGCATCTGCTGGCTCATCTTAGCTTCATGGTGCTGCAGGAGTGTGGCTAAGCTGGCTGGGTCCTCACAGATAACCTTCTCCTGCCTGGCTGGCTCTGAACTTGTGGGGGGGAAAACACAGTTTGGAAGAACTTCCCACTTTTGAAGCAGGGCTGCTGGCAGGCCTGGGCACTGCAGTGCTGAGAGTAGCAGCAGGAAGTGTGGTTGCATGTGAAAACAAGCAGATTTGAAACAGTATTCACTCCGAGGGATTACACAAATAATAGCCCAGTGACAATGGAGCTATTTACTCAGTTGACAGTATGAAAAAAGCATCTCCTTTTATCTGCTTATGGTGGTTAGAGGGTTTGTCTCTCTTACAGCCTCTGTTGCTACTTGCTGCTTCCCTTGATGCTTCTCTCTGGTAGTTTTGTTCCAGCTTTCTTTAAAAGCTGTTTATTTGAGGAGGGTGTGGGCTTTGTGCCACAGAAGGGCAGCTTCAGAGATGCACAACGAGCAGCCTCGCAGATGCCTGAGCCTGTGCACTTTGGCTGCACAGTGACCAAGGAACGCTCACTCAGTCAGCCCACACTGCACAAAGGTGAACATTCCATCTCGAATTTGTAATATGGGAAGAGCTGGGAGTATCTTTCCATTAAGAGTTGTCTGTCCCCTGCTCTGGTATCTAGGATGACCGCGCCAGCTATGGTGTTTACTCAGAAGGCTTCTGAAGTAGCTTCTTCTACAGTGAAAGAAATGGCATCCGTGCAAGGCCAAGCATTCATGTCCTCAGCATATGGGACACAGGCAGGAGTGTCTGAGCACATGCAGGGGATGGGACTGAGGTACAAGGCTGTGGCTGAGCAGTTTGCACCAACTTGCGTCCCTGCAAGTGATGCTTCCTTTGGCTGCATATTGACCCATATCCTGCTCCTTCTCTGCCAGACTCAGCCAGCTGTAGGTCACCTAAGAGGGTTGCCTGGGTGCAGGATGCTGTCCCAGGGCTGAGGCATGACTGGCAGTGGGAGGGGATGATGACCTCACAAGCTTCCTGTGAGATGTGAGAGAAAAACTGAAGGTGGGTCTTCCTCAAAGGGCTGAAGTGTCCAGGACACAGGCTTCCCCACACCTTCAGGAGATCTTTTTGCTTGTTTTGTTTGCACATGTCTATACTTGTCTGTCTCCTATAAGGCTCACATATTGCCCATGGTACCTCACCAATGCAGGCCATACAATGGTGTACAAGCAATCACAGCAACAGGTTAGGCTTCAAAATTCACACTTGGGGGATCACTGCACATTACACAGCTCTGCCACAAGCACTCTATGACTGTGTTTATAGAGGGGCTATCAGATCATTCATAACATTAGAGCTGCAAACAAAGCAAAAGCCACCAAACTAGAGCACCTCCCTCTCTTCAGGGGAGGTACATGGTAAACAGATCTGGAAGCTCTTACATCAGGTGGTAAAAACTATTCCATCATCTTTACAAAACACAGACATCACTGAAGTATGCAGACACTGGTCATATCTGCCCAGCCTCAAAGGTTTACCCCAGGCAACTAATCCTGACCACTGACCAGCTGGTGTGCCTGGTTTGCATGTCTGCTCCCTGGACCACACTTGTCCCATTCACAAAGGGCTACTTCAGTGTTCATACAGCTCAGATGGGACCAGCAGCCAGGAAGGACTTTTATGATATCATTCACTGCAATGCCAATTTAAAGCCACCAAATCAGTCGTGAGGCAACAGAAAAACCTTGGCCACTACAGGTCTGGGTAATATGAACAGGATTTATTACACTAAATTTAACCTGTCTAAAAATGGCTTAAAGATCAAGGCTAGACTAGTAATTTTGGATTTTTCTCTAGGCAATTTGTAGTTATCTTCAGAAAGAAGATTAAGTAGGCTCTGTGACATCTAGGCTGAATTGTCCTTTTAAAGTGCCTTTCCCCATTGTCCATAGTCAGACCCTAAATGTCTTAGAAATTTTAGGCCAAACTTCTAATTTTCAAATAGTCAAAGGTAGATAAAATCACTTCCAGTGACTTTCAATGGAGCCCAATGAAATGTAAAATATTCAACCATTCATTCACCCACTGCATCATCATGCAGTTAATTTTGTCTGTCTGAAGTTAAAGATAACCTCTTTGCAATTGACTTTCTTGTTGAAACTATCTCCCAATATCATAAAAGTCTATTTCTAGGAGCTTTCTTAAACTTTATTGTTGATTTTTAATTAAAAACAAAGGAAAAAAAGAAATGGCTAGCAAGCACCAAAACTAAAAAGGAAGGGCATTGTGATTGTTCCACCAAACTTACATGAAGCCAAGGCAGAGTTTGCTGAAGTGTCTTCTTGTTCTTTTGCACTGCTGAAAGGATTCATTGAGTGTTCTGTGACAAGTAATGACCTCCTCTCACTCACTCTCTGGGTTAGAGTCCTGAAGCCAGTTATAGGTTGTATTAGGGAGCTGTAAACACAAAGAAGTGCTGCTCTTTCAGCTACTGGAGACAAAAAAAAAAAAAAAAAAAATCTTATGACTTCCTGCTAATAGAAAGGAACATGTGTTTTCTATCTGCTGATAAAGAACCCAGTGATACCAAACCTTGATGGAGGAACATCTGTGTTTTTTAATGTACACTTAAAACCTTCTCTTCATGACTCGAGATTCATTGCACATCTAATATGTAATTCCACCAGTCTGCAGAGAATTCTTCTGTGGCTTATTAAATATTTGTTATACATTTTTCAATTCCAAAAGACAGATCAAAAAACGAAAAATTTCTGCTCCCCAATCCACTCTTCAACTACCCACAAGTAGTTAGGGGAGCAGTGGGTATGGAGGAGGAAAGAGGTGAGCTCCTGTGCAGCATGGAGACATGGAGCAGCAAATGGATAATCCTCACAGAGCTGAGCTGAAAAAGCATAGGTAAAAGGGAATTAAAGAGTGGGACCCTGCCTGGATAGAGAGAGAAGAAAACCTCTATCCTTAACGATGGGATAACTTGTCAAGTAGAGAAAAGGAGCTGAGACCCTACCCTGTTCTTGAACACATCCAGAACTACCCTGCTAAAGATAACTGGAGATGACTCCTGAAGAAGAGGTCAGTACATTTTAGAGTCCAATATGTGTTTGGACAACACCCTTAGGCATGTGGTGTAATTCTTGAGGTTGTTCTCTGCAGGGCCAGGATTAGAAATTGGTGATCCTTATGGGCCCCTTCCTATTCAGGATATTCTATGATTCCACAATATCTAGAAGAGAGCAACTCAAAGGGACATGAATAGATATGCATGTTTGGCAGTAACTTAAGTTGGAGCCATGGCTGGAGTAGAGTTTCTGGGATAAGAAATGCAAACTGATATGAGAAATCCTTTCTCCAAATGGGAGTGACTGACCAGAAGTAGTGATATGATGAGGAGATGACTAATAATATGAGATGGGCCCAAACCACAGGTATTAGGCCTGAATTCAGATCTGGATCTAAGTGCAGTGGGAAGAAGAGCCAGCCCATACAAGGGCAGGACTGAACTGTGAAGGCTGGATACAAACGAGGTCTTCTAAAGTTTCAACCCAGAGATTTGGGGTTGGCTTCTCCTTCTCTTTACTGAAAGTGACACTTATTAAAATAAATGGTGGCTGAATCTCCAAAAGTTTGAGGCTGAAATCTGTTCCCACTACTGGTATGTTTACCTTTAACAAAACTGAATACCTACTTGAAGCACAGCTCAAGAATCCCACAGGAAAAGAAAACTTTTAGTAAGAAACAGAAATATGCATGAAAGACAGCTTCTTTGACAGAAATGGTCTATTTCATGATGAATCCTATCCAAAACACGAATATACAAATGCAAGTGGGTAAGGGCAGAGATTCTTTTTAAAAAAAAGTTCACCTCAGGGTCAGCACTTAAAATGGTGAAAGGGTGGAGGAAGAGACACCATATTTTAGCTAAAAATCTTATTCTTTAATACCTACCTTATATTATATATTTTCAGCATCAGATACAGGAAAAACATCCTCTATAGCTGCTTCCATGTATTGAATTACAGCTCATTATGTGGAGGAGAGGAACTGCTAGCCTAGAGCAGTCTCCAACTATTCGTACTGTAGTGGTGAATGAATTAGGTGATCTCTTTCTCTGACTCTTTAACCCTGACAGGCATGTTGTCATGAAACAACAGGAGACATTCTTCAGTTAAATAGTTGATACAGTTTTAATTAAAGAGAGGTCCCCACAGAGGCATCTCAATCAAGATCTGAGCCTTCTGGAAGCTCAAAGAAATTGGATAATCTGGAATTTGACTTTGAAAGCAACCACCTATGTTTCATTGAGTATCTATAGAAAACGGCTGCCTTCTGCTTAACCAGGCAGATATTCATTTCATCGTGCATTATTTTTATTGCCAACTTCATAGCTTTTGATTGCACAATGCAAAAGTGATAACAACACTGCAGGGCAGCAGGATGACTCATTAGGCATTACTGCTCGCTGTTAGCAAAACCTTTTCTATTTACCTAGGTGCTTATGTGGCCTTCATCTCCATGGTGTTTGAGTGCTTCCCAAACAAATAAAACTCTGTCTCTGCCCCTGCTCCCTCTGCAGACTCAGCTGCAGTTTTAGACTGCCTCACAGCAGTGTGGAGAGATGTGGGGTGACCGGGGACTCATTGCTGTGTCCCAGGGTGCTGAGACTTGTACATCATAAGGCATGTCTGTTTCTACCAGACATTTTCCAGCTGTGAGATGGAGACTGGGAATACAGTCCCCCAGCAGAGAGGTAAATAGGGAATTCACATGGTGCCTGTTGGTGGCACTCACAAATATAAATAGCCTATCTCCTCACTTTTTTTTTTAGACTAATAAACCTGATGTGCTCAGGAAAATCTTCTCTTGGCACAGATTTTGCAAAGGGGAATGGAGCCAAACTTAGCTTCTGACTCACTGGACATTAGGTATGCCTTGCACCTCATGCCAGGGCAACAGCAGAGAAAGTAGTGCATTTTCAGCTTTGTTCTGCATAGGGATGTTCTTGGAATGTGGGTCTGCAAGGAAAAATGAGGGTGGTAGCAAATGGGATTACAGCCACTTTGTCCCTTGGGAACCGGCAGGAAATGGCTGCCTGCTGACTGCTGAAAATGGGGACAAGTTTTCTGGGGACAGCCTCTCACAAATGTGCATGTTTGCCACCATCCCCTTGGGATGCTGGATGAGAGAAATGCCACCAATCTGCAGTCAAAGGAGAGGACAGTTCTTCTTGAACCCAGGCCCGCCTGAACCTTGACAGCCCAAGTGAAGATGAGGTCTTGATGCTCATCCCTTGGCCCTTACAAAATCAACACTAAACCTAAACTGTAGTTTTCAGGCAGTTTGGGGCAGTGAATTTAAATCCCCTCTGCAGTCATGTCCAAGCTCACGCTATTGCAGCTGGGCCTGAACCAGGAAATGCTGGCACAGAGGCTGATCTGTCATTTTGTACTTAAGCCAGACCCATGCCGAGGACTCATTCAACCCTGAGCTGTCCTATAACCCCACGCATTTGATGCAGGGCTGAGTTCGGGCATTGCAGGGAACATCCTAAATCTGCATTATAAATCTGCAATATAGTCTTCCCAAAAGGCCAGATCACCCAGATAACACCCACCTCTGATGAAATGACAGCCCAAAACTCCTGATGAGAGACCTACATATGCCACTAACGCTGATTAAGATAGCACAGGACCTGCTCTGTCTCCTCACACTCCTTCAGATCTGTAAGCAGGGACTGTGACAGTGCCAGGATGTGGCCCATAGTGGTCCTCTACCCTTTTCAGTTTAAAGCCATTAACCCTTGTCCTATCACTACATGCCCTTGTCAAAAGCTGGCAAGATCTTCATGGCTATGTGGCAAGGATTAATAACTTGAGTTTCTAACCAAATTTTATACCTTGCAAGTATCTGCCCTTGAATTGCACAGGGCCAGAATTGTGTCTGGCCATGTTGTATCTGGCCCTGCAATGGACTG
Source organism: Orthonyx spaldingii (assembly GCA_013397795.1). Classification (NCBI taxonomy): domain Eukaryota; kingdom Metazoa; phylum Chordata; class Aves; order Passeriformes; family Orthonychidae; genus Orthonyx; species Orthonyx spaldingii. The sequence goes on along the minus strand of VZTJ01004371.1, from coordinate 300,410 downwards.
CAGCCATCTCATGAGGCTGATCTTAGCATGGGGTTCCATTTGAGTCCTTGTAGAGGAGAGTGGGCAGCAAGAGTCAGTAATGTCAGCTCTGCAGGACCCCACAGACCTGTACAAGGACTGATGTCACCTGATCCTGCTGCTGAGCCACAGATGAATTCCTTCCTACCCCAGACATCAAAGAAAATACAGCTTCTTAATTTGCAGAAGGAAGAAGATACCGAAGCAATAGTCTACACTAACTTACAAAGTGCAGGAAAGAACTGTTTTGGTTTGTTTTTATGAGAAAATCAAGTTTGAGGTTATGGGAATTCCATAAGGGACAATGTCTCACAGTAGTAAAAGATTATAAAAGAGAATTACAGTTCAAACCAGTAAGTGTTACATTATGCACGGAGACACGTAGACTGTAAGGCTTAACAATACACCAAAGCCGCCAACACCAGAGCAAGGCAAAGGGCCTCCTTTTAAAATTCAGTTTAACAGTGCCTGACACAGAATGAGTAATAATGTTAAGCAACGCAGAATGGACCATAAAACACTGCTATATGCAATAGCTATTATCCTGTGCTAATCTTCATATCACATTATTTCCTCAAATAATCATAATATTGTGCCAACAGCCCCTTTATTCTTGCTCATTATTTCTCAGGCTGGCTTCCTTCACAAGGAATAGGGCTTGCACTAACAATGCCCTCAGGGTTCGCAAGTGAAGCCACGCTCGGCATACCCAGAGCAGAGGAAGTCTTTTCTTGGTGCATTTCTTCAGTTGTCTGTGTTTTTTCTGTCACGCAATTACAATGTAGTAGGAAAGATTTTCATGGAATAGAATAAAGAAATCCCTTATTATTACTAGTCTTTCAGGCACTGACCACTCCTCTGGTTTGTCCCCATCACATGTTTTTCCCCCTGTTCTCACTTCTTGTGGCTTGGGTTCTTATGCTTGCATCTCTGTTGGTACAGTCTCTGCTCTAACATTGTACAACATGTTCCCACTGAGAACTATCAGCTTTGACTTTCTACAAATAAAAAACCCGCTTGTCATCATTTTGTCACACTTTCAGCTTCTTCTAAATAACTAATTCACAACAATAAACCTCCTGGTTGCCATTACAGGCAGGCTGCCAAGCAGTTTAGATGCAATCTTGTGTTATGTTGTTTTTATAAAGGTTTCCCAAAATCCAATGTGAATAGACTTGGGGTTTGTGACTTAAAGTAAAACATTTGCTTAATTTTATATTCAGTGTTACTATCCAGAGCTGGAAATGTGAATGCAATGATTTGAGGCTCCTATGCCAGCACAAACAAACTTCTCATGGAGCTCATACACAAACCCAAATGTCTTTTGTCTACATGAAGTAAGCTAAAATAAATAAGATCATCTAGTTCTTAGCATCTCCCCATCTACCCATGCATGCTCCCTACTCTCTGGCCTTACATTACAATTCCTGGCACAGGATCTGGGGGTTTTTTGGGTGATTTTTACAGCACCTAGGACAACAGGAGGGGAAAGTAAACAAGAGTGAAGTGGCCATTTGAGATCATGATGGGCCTGTGCATCTTCCCTGTGGCCCGTGTCAGGGCAAATGCATCATTTCTACCATGCAGAAAACAAAGCCCTGGATGTCGATCAGACATGAGGGCCAGGCATAACACTGATAAGGTAGAGGGAGGAGGGGAGTCCAGGGTGGGAGCTGAGCAGCCTCTGGCTGGGTTGAAGGAACTAAAATGATTTTGAGCAATGCCAGCAGCAGAATGCAAACTGTGCTTCAGAAACCACTTGCTTGAAGTGACCTCAGAAGGTAAAAAAAATCCCTTATGTTTTCCTACACTCCTGTTTATGACTTCCATCACAACACTGTCCCATCAATGAAGAGAGAATGGCTCTAGCAAGATTTTTCTTCCACTTGTGTACTAACTAATTTATTGACTCATGGATGCCTGATCCATCCATCTAATGACAACTCCATAGGTCTTTGCAGATTCCATGCAATAAATGTGTCAGCCATTAACTTCTCCTCCTGTTGGAGCTCTTGAGAAGATAAAAATCCCCACTTTCTGCAGTAAATTTCTGCTATAAATCCACAGATGCAATTGCACACAATCTAATTTCTGGCTCCTGGGCCTACATTCATCCTTGTCCAACTATTTCTCTTGACTGAGTTGATTAGATTATAGACAAGGGCAGACGCTCTAAATGCAAGGTCATGTAGCTTAAATTAAATCTAAAGGAGCTGCAGCAACATATATATAATAGAACTTCAACATCTTTACTATTAAAGAGATGGGGACAAGGAGCTCAGCTGGCTCCGCTCTCGTATCATTTGGCCTTGAGAAGGGTAAGGTGCCTTGGTCCTCCTTTGGAAATCCTTAGGGACCAGGTTCATACTGTGATTGTTCCCACAAGTCAGGTTTTTGGGGCCACTTGTTGTTACCACATGTACTGTGTAACCCATGGGTGACATGCTATCTCCACCACTGCCATTGAACAGCCAAGTAGAATGAAAAGGACTGACAGAGGAGCAGGCAATAGTGCTGCCCTCTCTAAGTCACACTGCCACTCACAGGACATGTCGGGACTGCCAGCTACAGTATTGTGTAGGGTATCACACTGGATGCGGAACGGGTAAACTTGGACCAAAATCCAGAGGTTTCTTTCATACACTGAGGTCCTTGCCTACTGCAGAACAAGTTTAAACTTGTTATATTTTAAAAGGCTTGTTAGCCTGGTGTACCATGCAGTTATCTTATGCTACAAAGCAGCTTGCAATTTCCTGGCTATTGTCTTTTTTTTTTCCCTTTAGAACAAATGGATGATGGAGTTACACAATGTGTGACACACGATGCTTATTTACCAGGAACAAAAAAGGCCCCTATTTCCCAACACACAGAAGAAACTGAACCAGCTTCTGTGCTTAGAGTTTCCAGCCTTGGTCTGTCCAGCCATCAGCCCAAAAGGGCTTTCTCACGAGAGCTTCTCTAGCTCCTCTTCACTTGTTCGCCCTCCTCACTGGTGTTTCTGCTTCTTCTCACCCCTCTGCATCTAGCTTTATCCAACCAAGCATTTCACTTGGATCCCAACAATATCATCCCTGTTAACAAAAACTAGAAGCGAAAAACTGGGATTCATAAGAATTAGAATGAGAATGAAGTGATTTGGCAGAACTAGAACAGGGCTTCAGCTGAAAAGCCGACCTGACAAAGCCAGGGGAACAGGGCAAGAATGGTATGGAAAGGGTAGCTAAGCTGCATTTTTCTAATCTGATCTAGACAAAGAGCCAGGAGAAACAGCTCCTCAAGCAGAACGAATGCTGAATGCTCATGCATTTCTTAAGCATCCTGTCATCAACTTACAGCTCAAAACCAGAATGGTTCTGAGTATTTAACTAGAAGGAACTAAAATTCTAGAGCTGGGTGTGAAATTCTGCTTTCAGGTAAGAACTCAGGCAGAATTAGAGCTGGTCTGCTGCATGAGGAGTAGAATAAGAGCCACAACAGCTTCATTGCCAAAATAAATTGCTTTAATGCTGGAGTCCTGCAGCCTTGCCAGGACCCCTGGCTCAGCCCTCACCCCAAAAAAGCCTGTTTTGGGCAACTATTGCCACTATTTAACTGCACAGAGCAACTTCACTACCAGTCAGGGTGGGGTGATTCAGCACATGAACAAAAAGTACCTGACACTTAAGTCCTGGGAAGAAGCCAGGACCTTCTCTTTCTGAATCAAGCTCTTCCTCCAAGAGAACAAGTGCAGAGAAAGCTGCATGGCCTTTTACAGATTGGGAAAGCAGTGAGCAGTAGCAGACAGGCTGGAGTCAAAAACTGAGGCTCCTCTCTCAAGTATTTGAGCTGAATCATAAAACATTGAAGCGTATGTTACCATAGGATACGGGATGCAGCTGCAGGGTCCTGTGGAGTTAGGGGCACTGGTCTCCCTTGGCAGAAGTCCCAGGGTCTCACTAGAGCTGTTTGTGGGGAGGCAGAGCAATTCCAGGCATCAAGGCAGTGTCCTGGTGTTTCACAAGCCACCTGGGCCTGTGCAAGTCCAGCAGGTACAAATGCACTGATGCTGGAGCGATGTTCTTCAAAGCAGAAAGGAGGAGGGCAAATAGGGAATATGAGGTAGGGAGGAATACATCAAAGACAAGGGACAGAGAAATGAAAAAGGAAAAGAACTGAGGAAGAGTGGAGAAGAGCTGACACACACAGAAACAAAGGAAACATGATACGAAAACTAACGAAACAGACAGGGAAAACCTGCCTTACAGGTGCCTTTTCTTCCCTTTCATCTGCATGTGTCTTTTGACTACCATTGTGGGTCAAGATCACGATTATAAAGTCACAAAATTTGCAGGGGAACATGTCTGGGTTTTCATTCAAAATCCACTCAGATCAACAAAAATCCTGATCAATAGCCATAATTTTATTTGATCCAGGTGTAAAGGTCAGCCTGAATGAGAGCCCAGGTCTGTCAAAGGACACAGCACAACACACTGCCAAAAGGAACATATTCATCCCAGGTGATTCATGCACAAGGTGGCTTTTTATTATTATTGTTATTATTATTATTTTCCATACCCCTTATGGGATAAGACACACATTCTGTCTTGGGAACAGCTGGTGGCTGCTGATACATTGCCTCATGCCATGTCCCGATTACATCCTTGTGCCAGCTCCAACCCAGCCAGCTCAACTTCCACCCCATGGATGCAACTTCAACCAGCACCAAAGTCCTTTCCCTAGACACACACTTTATTCCTGTGAAGATAGGCCCTGAATGGTCCTATTCATTTTTCAGGAATGTTCATCAAAAATATGCAGTTTATCACGCACCAAACCCATATGTGTGACTGCTGGAAGCATTTGTTTGCAGGAATTTGACTGCTGGCAGCCATGTGAACACAGTATGGTAGAGATGCCTCTGCTTAGGACACCCTGGCTAATCTTTATGCCCACATAACTCTCAGATGATGGCTCTGGTCATGGAGCAAGCCTTCATAGGGATTGCAGGGTGAGAACGGTGAGTGTAAGGACTAGCAGAACTCCATAGAGCTGGGCTGGATCAGGTTCTGGAGAATTCATGTGGGAGCCCAGCTGAGTCCCAGAAGTCAGGGGCCAAGGGAGGGTTTGTGGCCTCCAGGAGGGGTACAGGGACTGGTTCTGCCAAAGCAGATACTGCTGGGGTCAGGACTCGGTAGCCAGAGGCAGGGTGACTGTCAGCCTTCAGGAAGGGATAATGGTTTGGGTGGGAAGAACAAGAGCAGAGATTGTATTCTACAGCAAACAAACCTAGATGTGAAGAGAGGCAAAACAGCTGTAAATGCTCTGCCTGGCAACAGATGTATATGGGAATTCTAAAAAACCTAGTGGGAAGAGGCTGAGGTCCCAGTCCCACACAGGGGGTACAGTTAGGGACTGTTCTCCTGAACACTTGCTCACAGGATGTGAAAAGAAAACATGGCACTACCAGAGGAGAGGCAACCTGTAACAGCCAGGAACAAAACCTCTATGTTTGCAGTACAGGGAGAAACTTGAAGTGTGACCACCTAAACTGAGGAAAACAAGACAGACCCAATGGAGGGACACTGAGGGTTTGTTGCCACTTGTTTTTTTCCCCACAAAGAGCAGAGACATGCTTCCTACCCACTACACACCTGGGGGCCAAGCACCAAAGGACTGAGCTCCTCACGTTCTCCACACGCCACACAGGCTGTGTGTGCCCATGGGGCTCTGGGCCATCCCCAGCCGCACCCCAACAGCCCCCACCAGTGGTCTGGCACAGGCACCTAGCATATGCAGTACCTACAAGTTGTTGAAACAGAGTTCTTCTCCAGGCCCTTCCCTGCTGGGATTGTCCTGATGGAAACAGCCTCAGAAACATTCCCATTTGCAGCTTGAAATCCTTGATCATCAGCAAAACAAAATAAATTTGCTCTCTTGCGCAAAACTTTACCCCTCATGTGGCAGCTCCTCCTTCTTCTGTCGCCCCCCAGCACCCACCCATCTTAATTCAGGTTAAGGCTGGTGGGAAATGACAAATCCTTTCCACATAAATCTTAACACTGGCTTGAGTTTGTTGAGAAACGGTGGTGATTTATGGGGGATTAGCAGATCAGAGTTGAGGAATGTAAAGAGGTTTAGGCTAACTAAGTGGAACGCTTAGAGCTGGGTCACGGAGAATTTGATGCAGGCTTAGGACTCTTAAATGGTGTGCAATAAAAAGTAAAAGGGGGAAGCATGCATTTCCAATGCTCCTCATAGCATGGGAAGTTGTTTTCCTGTGTTACAATCTGGAGAAAAAGTTTGGCAGCCTTATGTGTATTGCAGGCTCCCGGTTCCTAGAGGCTAGCATAAACAAAACACTAAAGCTAAAGCTGCCTCTTTTTTCGGGTTTTTTTTTTGGGGGGGTTTTTTTGTTTGTTTGGGTTTTTTTGGTTTGGTTTGGTTTGGTTTTTTTGTGGGGGTGTGTGTATTTTTATTGTTTACAATTATACTCTTCCAACAAATGGGGGGCTAGTATGGTAGAAAAGGTAGTAAAATCAGAAGGCAGCCAGTCTTTATGAGATTTTAAAGGCAATGCAGTCAAAAAAGGGTTAATAGGTCTTTTCTGTAGGATAAGAAATTGAGGGGAAAAAAAAGAACAAATGGGAAAAGTATCCTATTTTGGGGTTAGGATGGGTAAAGAGAGCAACAACCAACTTGTGCCTTGCTTTGATTTTTTTCTCGTTTGTTCTGTGGTTCTTGTGATTTTTACGGAGCACTGCATTGTAAGTAAGCACATGACACTTCCTGAAGCTTAGAGCTTAATTTCAAATCCCCAGACTCATAAACCAGCAGCTCCTCGCCGAGCTTGTTAACAGTTGCCTTCTGCTTTTGGCTCAGCCCAAAACTTCCAGGCACATCACTGGCCCTGTCCATCGTCTGCAAATCTTGTCCCGCATGGACGCAAAGTACTGGCCTATCCCTGCATGGGACAGGAGAGAACAAGTGGTGAATATCAGACAGGCAATCAAATGCTGAGGTTCAGCAGGCCAGGTGAATAATTACAAATAGGCCAGCTCGAGAAAAATTATTTGGAATGACGCAAGTTGGTGCAAAATACTATTCATGTCAGAAGTCCTGACAAAGCCAGTGGTCTCACTGCAATTACTCATGGGAATTACATTACGCAAAACAAGACCCTACTTATTGCAAAACATTTATATATTTTGCTTCCCTGTATTAAAATAATCTATTTATCCAACTAGAGATGAATATTTCTTATATGTTTTGCAATAAAACTTCAGAGCACTGCCAGATGGTTCTCTTCCTGAATTACCCTCTTAATTTTTTTGTAAAGCCAAAATTTCCTTTAATTTCACCAACTGCAAGACAAGAAGAAGAGCAATTAAGTTTAACCATATAAGCTTTTTAATGTGGTTTTAGGGGATTCTTTAATGTTCATATGTTAGTAGATAAGCCATGCATCCACCCATCCACTTAATTACAGGCCTAGTACCTCCAGTCACTGTGTTTTTTAATTTAATTTGCTGCCCAGTTAGAATCTGAAGAAAGTTTTGCCATAACATGCCTACCACCTGCAACTTCTGCTATCTTCACTATAAACTTCCAAAATGAGCAGTCCTTTACCACTGTGAGACACCGTGAGAAGGTTTATTTTACGGCACTTCATCCTTCATCCTAACCTAGAGGGCAAGAAATAGCATTTTTGTATTCTGAACTCCAAGCAGAGATACATACACAGAGAGTTAAATAATTACCTTTCACCTCCACTAAATCCAATTGGTACTTTCAAAAGTGACCACTGATTCTCACTTGAGTTTGCTTCCAGGTGCACAACTCAAGACAATTTCAGAGGACCTGTTTCTCAAGACTGGGGTGGGAACAAGGAGCTCTGAACTTCTCAATCTGAACACCTTGCTCCTGATTCACATTCGTCTGAAAACAAGAAGTAGACCCAAGACAGACACAGAAGAGCCAAGCAGAAAAACCCATCCTCCAGGAAGCCCTCCCTGCCTACCCAGGCTGGGCAGCACTTCTCATTCCAGTCTTTTGGATCATTAATTGCAAGTAATTCAGTCAAACTTTACTGACTACAATATTTCAAGCCATCCTTCAGTGACAGAGCAATGTGCACTTGTGTAATAATCTTTAAATTACAACGGACTTTGACTGAGTAAGGCTTCCATAAGTGGATATTAGAAAAAGCTTGATCTCAGTGTAATGGGGTGAGACATTCAACAGCTAGATGTGAAGGTTAGTGGCTGCACCACAGTCAGAATACTAAAAAAGAAACAGATGTAATTAACATGTGGCTCTTGTACTCACTTACTGGGTCACTGCTGGAAATGTCAGGGATCACTTATCTGACTCCAAAGAGGGCAAACACAACTCATTAAAATGCATTTCACTTTGCAAAAAAATAAAATAATTATATTAACACAAATCATTAAAAACTGATAGGGCTTGAATGTGGTGCCTTAAAGAAGCTGATGAACTCTCATCTGTGATACCCCACACAGAAAACTGTGTGTCCACCACACAATGGGAATTTCTGCCATTTGACACCAGTGTCAGTAGAACTATGACAAAGATGAGAAACTGGTCTCTGGCTCCTTGGCTGCTGAAGACCAGTGCCATGCATGAAGCAGGTACTGAAAGCTCTTTTTTCCCCTCTGCATCATCAGCTCCTACAGCACAAATGTAAAACTGACTTAACACAAATCCATCTGGGGAAATCCATATGGCTTAGTGCTTCAGACCTGGAGTCTGCACTGCCAGTGATACTTGTATAAACCTCAAAGCGGGCGTCACTGAAGTTTGTGCTTGGCCTGTTGGGACAAGGAGATGTTCAGGAAGGATTAAGCACAGAACTGGATCAGGCAAGCAGTAACGTAAACCTCAGTTTGGAGTGGATGGGGTGGGAAGTGCTGCAAGCAGTATGATATGCCTTTGTAACAAACCGCGGCTGGTGTCACTGCTGGAACATGCAGAAGAGCTTGAAGGAGGGACATTCCTACCCTTGGGGTGCCATGTTCCAACCAGAAACCACCTTGCTCCTGGGATCTGGGCTGGGGGAGAAGTAAGACCTTCATAAGATTTGGGCATGACCCTCAGGGCACAGCAGCACAGACTGAGTACAAGACGTGCTTTACATTAGGAAAGGCGAATGGTGATGGTACAGTGAACACAGGGAGAGCAGTCCCAGCCCTGGACCTTCTGCTAACACTGGCACATGAGATCACCTCGCAGAATTTGTTTCCCCCAAAAAGCTCATTTGAACAAGCAGAACCAAGGCAGAGTGTCGGGGTTGCTCAGCCCACCCCGGAACGTTGGTGGGATAACTCAGCTGTGTGAGACCACCCCCTGGAAAACGAAGTGGTTTCTCCCTTTGTAACCTTACCCGCCCCACACCCCCCCAGGGACAGCGTTAGCAGAGCCAGCAGGAGACAAAGCCTGGTACCCTGTCACGTGGGTTAAGTTTTCATGTGCCAGAAACACTTTCAGGCTTTCCCTAGCATTGAGCATATCAGGTGGTGGTATTTTCTCTTCTCATCTAGACTGTGAAAGGCACAATGTTAATACATTCCTACAGAGATAATTTTGAGGCACATCTAAGCCAAAAGCCATTCTTCATGGGTATTCAGAAACACAACACCTATGGACAACTTATACAAGGTCCCATAGGCAATATGTGTCGAGACACAGATGGGGACTTTGACCAGTACCAGCCAAGCCCTAGTTTTGTAGTGACCAGCCAAATTACTGCCCTACATGCTGACTCTTAGCTATACACATACAACTGTTGCAAGTCTTAATTAATCGATATCTGTTAAGACTTTTAGGTGGAAGTTCCTCCAGATGTAGATAGTCCCAAATCAATCCCACACTTACTCATCAGAGCAAGGACTATGGTAAGACAAATGTGTTTGCACTGCACTTAATGACTAGAACCTCATCTCCGACTTGGGATCAGGGTCCTATGGCAGTATAAACACAGAAGAGTAATGATTACCGGGAGACGGGTTCTTGAAAGGCTCCATCTCTCACAACAGAGATTTTTGACAGTCAGTGACTCAATGTTCTCTCTTTCATAACCATAGTGACTCACGGCCCCAGGATGGAGAATGAGTGCAATACAGCTACTACTATTGTTCCAGAGCCTATCAAAATAAGCAAGGTCATTTTCAGCATTTGAAAGAAAATGACAAGCTGCCGGATTAATGTGTGGTGGGGAAAAAACACACAGAAAAATAAGAAGAGGGATGAGTAACTTTTCAGATAACAAAGTTCACATGGAGTTGCAAACTCAAATTTTATAACTACAAGCAAGACAGATCAGAAGCTTGACTTTGATACCATTTGCTCTGCTATAAATTAAGATTAACCTCATGTGGATTTATAATGGAGTAAATCTGGCATACAACAAGAGAAGGATCACCAAGTGCATCTGGGCACCTTCTGCATTGCCTAACACTGTGAGGATGAGAGGGACTGTGCCTCACCACTGTGCTACAGTACAACTTAGAGACACTTCTTAGGATAAGTAAATTATCTCTGAACATGTAGGAAGGATGACTTAGACGCAGGAGGTAGCTAGAAGCTGTAACAATCTCTGGGTTATGTCCCAAATGATCTTCAGCTCTTTGAATCAGATGTCAGGGTTGGGGGTTGAGATGGCTGATGCAATGCAGTTTTGAATTAGTAAGATGGTGCTTACATAGCTGGAGCACTATGCTGACTTCTGAACAAGGTGGACTGTGATTTTTTTATGTGTTCCAAAAATGGAAACCCGCTTGGCTAAGGGGTCTTGTTTCTCAGAATTGTTGAGTATCTGCCAGGAGGCCACTGGATACCCAGTACACCTGAAAATCTGTTCATTCAAATGATGCCTTTAGAAAGAAGAGCCTCTTTAGTGGAACTGATTCTGTGGTCTTGTCTGATGCACAAGAGTTCTGAAGATAGCTCCCACAAAAGATGAGTTTTATGCATGGATGTTACACACAAGTGAATCTCATCCCTCTCTTTCACAGAGTTCCTGCACACCATTTGGTTTCTGTCTTTCACATGGTAAGTCACAGCAGAAGGGACAAAAGATCCATCTCATCTGATTGACAACTGGACAACATTTCTATCCTTCCTAAGAGGACACATGATACTCTTTCCCTGTCAGAGAAGCATTTCAGTCAGTAGAATTCCCAGATCAGTTTCCTAGATCACAGGAAAGCTATTCCCTCATGTTGGTGTCATGTGGCCTGATCCTGGCTGCCCCTGCTCAGGCAAAATGCCACTAGTGGATACTCCACAGTGCTGGGGCTCCTCAGGGGAAAGGGTCTGCTTTGGAGCGAGGTGACAAGTGCTGAGGAGTGAATGCCAGGTATAGCTTTCCATCCTGGCTGGAAGAGCAAGCACAGTCCAGCATGCCCCAGAGGAATCTGTGATGCGGTGAGAGGCAGCTCCCACCCAGACCCCAGCCACTGGAGAAGGCTTGTTTGACCTCCTGCTTGCAGAGGCAGCAGGATGTCTCTGGTATCTCAGAGAGAAGACCACAAAAAGTTGTGAAATGCAGCATGGTCATTGATGTGTGATGCCTTTTAGTGTCCCCTGGTGCTGCATGTAGAACCATGAGCCTTGTGCACCACCCTTGGGAAGAGGAAGTAGCACCTACAAACATTAAGCCTGAAGAAGAATAAGGGGCAAGTTTGACATTTGACTCTAAGTGGTAGGCACTACCTAGGCAAATATTTGCAAAAGATAGTTCTGGCTCTTTGAACAAGGAAGGGAAGCAGAGGGGCAGGGACTTGCCCAAGGTCAGCCAGGCAATCTGCAGCAGATTCAGAGACCTTTGGGTTCCAGCCCAACCCCCCCACTCCAGACAGGGTCACATTTCACCAAGAACTAACAGCTTCACACCTTGCTTTGCCTGTCTTATGTTTCTTTCTCTTCAGTGCTTGGAAGAAGCTTGCTTTGAAATCCTGAATGTTCTTCCAGTTTCTCAGATCTTGTTTTTGTTGTAGTGAGCGGTGCTTCTGCGTGCAGTTGCTTGAATCACTGAGTCCAAAGAATTTGAGATCTGGGAATAATGTCATCCTTCAAAACATTTAATCAGCAAGTCGTTTTCTCACCTATAGAAAATGCCATAAAACTTATACAGTTCTTTGCTGCTAATTCACAGATCACCAAGAACAGGCATACAAATAAGTATTTAATGGAAACCAGAAGTTGCTTCTCCATAACATATGGCTTAGGTCACTGTGATTCCCAAGACATAGTGTTCTACCTGGAATATAAGGAGGAGCACATATTAATACCTGGTATATTGTTGACTTAAGTTTCCTATACACCAGAAAAGAGAATGAAACTAACTAGCAATTGGATGAAGAAGAAAGTAAACCATACTTTTGCCATGGACAAGTTCTGGTCACGGGTCTAATATGATTTTACACAGTGTTTGCCAACAGCCAATGGCAACTGTCACTGTCTTCTCTGGTCTTTGGGCAGGCACACAGTCTGGAAGGACCAAAATGGCTCTAGCCTGATACAGACATTTCCAGACCCCACCAGGGAGGTTTTACTTTTGGTTTTCAGCATTTTCTTAGTGGAAACCAGGTGCTACAGTAACACTACAGAAACCTCATAAAATCCCACATCAAGCCTTGCTTATCTAAATATGAAAAACAGCTCCTGCTGTGTGATACTTTCTGATCTACATTTTACCTGAAGCCTGCAGATAATTTGCAATGATGTGCTCAGTCTGCACACCAGCCACCCACGTTCACCTGCCCACTCCCTTGCACACAGGAGCAATGATCAGCAGAGGGAAAGAGGGAGGAGAACTCCATTCTGCAGGGAGATGATCCCAGAAATGGGTCTTTTACTACTATAGTAATTGCTGCTTAGCACAAGCCTCCTTGTCCCAGATTTTCCTTAGAGTCCACTTTTATTCCAGATCTGAGGTGCAGAACACCAGCAATGTTGAATCAGCTGATGCACCCACTTTGCTTTTATAGAGCTTCACATCATCCCTTGGAGTTTTACTGTACTCCTGATGTGTTCACTTTGTCTCCTGCTTAGCCTGGGAGGCTTCTTGAGGCACAGAGCATACCTGTCTGTTTGCTGGGCTCCTTCCCTTCCTGCCATCAAGGGAGGGCTGTGAGTTCTCTGCATGTCACGTTTCTGTTGTCCAGAGCCTGGCCAAGAAGCCAGCCACAGCTCCTGCACCTGTGCCACGTGGGGCTGCCGGGGAGTTTCCCACACACTGGGCACAGGCCCCAGGCATGATCTACTCCAACAAATACAACAATGGTGACAAACAGCAGGGACAAGTGCATTTCTTCTCAAAACTTAGGTCAGATTTTGCCTCTTCATACTTAGAGCTTTAATTGTGGGTATCTGTGCCTTTTCTGACTGTATTTCACTTGAAATCAATAAAAACAATCTACACACTTAATGTTTCCAGGGTGAAAATTCAACACAGGAAGGGTGTTTGGTTTTCTGAAGCAAGAAGATTCAGTGTTGGGATGGAAAGCCTTGGGGAGCTAGAAATTCTTGCAGCCCTTCCCAAAGGGTGTAAGCCTCTGAATTAATGTGGAGAAGTTCATTAGTGAGACTGCTCTGCTGGTAACCTCAATGGCTTTATCCAGGTCTGCCAACAGCTAAGAGACATCACCAGGAAAGCAGGATGGATGTTCAGCTAGTGGCCCAGTAGGGCGATCAGATGTCTGGAATGAACCATAAAGGCACTGCTGATATGGCATGTGGGTGGTCCAACACAACCAGAATAGTAAATAATGAGACCATTATACAAAGCAATTAGGATCCATTCAAACAAAATATGCTTTATTAAGGTCTGATTTGTATCTGCTGGTATATACAACAAAGCTTAGATGATTCAGAGCATTTAGGATCAGAACAGAGGAGAATCTTTCCAAAGCATGTCGCAAGAGGGGTTAAATGACCTTTGGATATTTAAACAAGAGAATGGTCATTACAACAAGGAAGGTGATTTTACCTCTTCATACAGATTTGATGAGATAAGTACCATAAAACTGTATTCGCGTTAAATGTCAGCATTTTTAAAGGGCTTTTGAAAAAAATTGTAGAGGTGGCAAAAAGTACTAACATAAACAGCATGAGGGTAAGGAGAAATTCCTGCAAGGAGTGTTACGTGAGTCTTGTGCTGCACAATTAATCAAGAAGAAAATTGAGAGGTACATCTGACTGGAATGGGTAAGGACCCTTGCCAAGAAAAATGGGGAAGGTCTCAGCTGGCTATTGTGCTCAGCAGGACATGAAAAGACAGGAAAAACTGGAAACCTCTGCTCAGAAGAATGAAAAGGGAGTTGAAACACATGGGGTGTGCTTTATCCAGATATAAGTAACTGGCCTCAAAATGGAGGTAGCGAGGTGATTGCTCAGTGGCTTGTGCCACACGACACACCAGACTATTTTAAAAAATGCTAGACAAGGTTTAAGCCCAATTAGCTGACCTTCACCTCAGAACCCAACATAGCGGATTTCTCCATGAAGTGACAGGTGCTGCTGCAGTCTGTGGAAAGGGAGGAAGAAGGTGTGGAGCAGGGTCAGATGGGCCCTGAGAAGAATAGCCCCACACCTGAGACCCACAGTGTCAGTTCTTCCAGTCTTGCAAATGCAAATAGCAAAACCTGGGAAGCAATTAGCAATGGTTTTTATTTTTGGTTTAATCCTTGGGAAAAAAAAAATTATATCAAGTAGCTAAATGTGTTGCTTACCTGGCAAGGGGTGGCATTACTCATGCTGTGGTGGAAAGGGAACCTCAGCAGCAAGGGCAGAAGGGGGATTTTTCTTCTGCTTGCAATGGAGAGCACAGGCATCTGTGGCTTCTCCTCCAGTATGCTGTGTGCTGCTCTTCTGGATCACTTCTAGCACAGTCTCACATTAACAAACCTCTGAAGCAGTTGCTGGACAGAAATCAGATCATGAATGTAGATGGGGCTGTTAGTGTGACCTGAGTGGTACAACAGGATTTTGGGGATACTTCAGTGGAGAAAGACCAGATACCTAAGCTGCTTCTGAGCTGGCACCCTACATCTCAAAATACTGGGACTTATAACCCAAGGGCAAAAGCAGCACTGACAATAACTGGGGAAGTTTTTCCACCAATTAACCAAAGATTTTGCAGTGTGCTCCTGTGAACAACTTCGTACAACCCATCGGGGAGATGCTGTTTGCTGTGTTTACTGTGAAAAAACCCCACTGGTGAAAAATCCAGTGTAGGCCAATAAAATATCTGAAACAGGTAAACTGAGGCATATTATTCCTTCCAGCAAGGAAACTCCATTTTGCCTGAAGCTGATGGCAATAGGCAGTGTATGTTCTGCTGTGGGAGTTTAGGAGGACAACAGTTTAAAAAGTATTTAAGGATTGATAGAACTCAGAGTTCACAAAATTGAAGCAGCACAAATAACATACATTCCACTTCTTCCAAGCTGATGGTGAGGACAGCAACTGCCTCCTCCCTCACACACAGCAGTTTTGGGGCTCCACGTCCAAACTACTGACACACAAGTTAGGAACCAGGTCCTGTTGCTCCAGCTGAGGATGCCTCCTTCCATGACCTGCTCCACCTGAGCACCTCAGGAGCTGGGCAGAGCTCAGAACTGACCCTTCATCACAGCTCACCAAGTTTTTTCTTTAAAAGTGGAATGTTTGGGGCTGAAAAGACATGGGTCTCTGCCTAGCCCTCACTGGTTACAGCAGGCCATCAAGTCTGAATCCATGCAGAAATGAGACAAATATTTGAAGGACAAGTTAGTCCTGTTTCTACAAGAAAACAATGGTTTCCTTCAAAGTTCATCACATATGCATGCAGGTTTGGTCAAGAAGCAGCAACACTCATCAAAACGAATGTAACTAGCTTGGATAGCCACGGCCATCCTGGACCCTTTATGTTCTATGCAGCAGAATCTCGCTGCTTACACCTCCTGTCCAGGAGAGTTGGGTCTACTCTAGGCAAACTGCCTGGTAAAATCAGACATTTCTTTCACATTACTTAAAAAATCTGCCTCCAGCACATGCTGATCCCCAGTGGGGCTGCTACCCCTTTCCCAGGCACTAAATTACCTTATTTACTTTGGTTCCCTTTTCCTCAGCTGTTGGTCTTTGAGTTCTTATGTCTCCTCCAAAGTAGAATCACTGCTGGATCTCCTCCTCCACTGTGAACCCAGCTGGTATTCAGCAGGAAGCACAAATTTTGCTGCGGTAGCTCACAGGAAACTCAGTTCAGAGTGGGTCCCAGTCAATATCAGCCAAAGGCAGTACTGCAGTCTAGGATTGTTTGCATTATCCTCACAGGAGGCATCTGCAGATGGAGATCAGCTTCTTGCTCTCTAAGCCCTGAAAGGCTGAATGACTGCAGAATAGGACTACAGACTGATTTTTTTTCCTTCAGTCTAGAGGGACTTTTATCCAAATTTAGCTGGGGTGATCTGCACTGGGACCTTGCCTAAACTGGATGACTTTGGCACTGAGGGTTTTTACTTGGTCTGTTCCTCAAGATCTTTTCACAACTGCCATGGACATAAAGAAGTGACAGATTCTGTGAGTGGGCTTAGGAAATTTCATCTTTCTTAATAGATCGCATCAGTGATGTGGTCTTATTCGTATCTTCCCTGCTTGCCTCCAGTTCCTCTACACTATCTGTTAGACTTAAGAAGCAAGATGGGAGCTACTGTGACCTACCAGGGAAACAGGAGATGGAAAAACATGGAGTGGTCTTGTGCCTTTCCCCAAAGTTCCACTCTGCAGACTCTTCCTTGCCAAGTGACTCAGGGTAAGGAGGTTCCTGTCGCTCCAGGGGTAATGAAACTCACCTCTTTCCTTCTTACTAGGACAGTCTCCACAGGCTGACCTGTGCAGTTTATTCATGTTTAGAACTCATAGAAACAAAACCATTTCACCCTTCACCCTGGGTCTTCAACAAACTCAAACCAGGGATGAGAGGGACTACAGGTGGGTGCTAGAAAATGGCAAATGTATCCACAGCATGGTTATCTGCTGAAATGTAAACGCTTGACTCTTTCATATTTCACATTCACCACTAAGCACCAGTATCCCCCAGAGCAGAACTGGTAAAATGAATGTCCTTCCAGCACTGTCCCTGACCCAGCTGTCTCTGTATTATCCACAATTTATGGCAAACAGACATGTACCACTCTGTCTGAAGCACAGATAAACACCACTGTGTGAGGAAAGGAGTAAGAGTAGGAGCTCACTTGCATGGTACCTTCTTTACCAGAGGGATTTGGGGCTTTCGAGGAGCACAAGGTGAAGTGCCTCTTGTTCAGAACAGTGCACCAGCATGACGCAATGAGCCAGTCAGTGTAATCCATATGTTTTTATGTCTGAATGGCTCCTGTCCTTGAGCCAGCGGTACAAGCTCAGTCCTTCATCTTGGTTTGTAGCTGTACCACAGAGCCTGGACTGGACAGTCCAAAGTGGATGGACAAGATGGTAACATTCTTCAGGTGCCAGCATGTCTCCACCACATTAACTCATTAACCTTCTAGGCTTGGGATATCCCTTTGACCAATAAGGCAGTTGGTATAAACAAACTACTGTCTCAGAAGGTTTAGAAATAAACTTTTCTCACAGTCAATTCTTCCTAGAAAGATTTCTTATACCTTCTTCTGAAGCAGCTTAAGTTGGTCTTTCACTGTTATTCCCTCATCTGTGCCAAAATCCCAAAGTGTGAGAGACCACGAATTCATACAAATGGCAAGTGAAACTGCCCAAAATGGTTGACGCTAATGACCTACAACCCATTCTCACCTTTGAACTGCCACATCAGTGACTGCTACTTCTTGACTGCTGTCACCTCACTGCTGTCCTGAGGCTTTAGCAGAGGACCTAATGGAGGAACCAAGAGTACCACAACCACCTGAGTCAGCAGGCTCAGGCACCCATTCAGACACCCTCAGATCAAAGAGGATCCAACAAAGACCTCACATGTATTGTGCTACCTCCCAAGGCTGCTGGACCACTCTGTTCATCCTACAGGTTGGAAGAATGCACCAACCTCAAATCTTATTCCAAATATTTCACCACTTAAATAGTCTTAAAAGCAAATAGTAACAGCTAAGCACCAAGCACCAGATTCTCTATGATGACTTAGCTGAAGGAATACCAGACATGTAACAGGATCTCTAATTGCAGTCTGCAAAAACATTGGCACTGTATGCTCAGATTCTCAGTTCCTGTTCTCGGGTTGGCACAATATAATACGCTCCTTTCTTTTTTCAGTAGTGCAGAGATAAGACCTGTTTATAATAAGAGTTGTTATTCCCATTTAGCTTTGCGCAATGGTGATGAAGCCAAGTGGGAATGCATAGGGCTGCGAGCAATCTTAATTTCTTGAGCCAAACCTGAACTCCATAAAATCAAACTTGGACCGGCAGTGTTTATATAGGACAGCATGTGGTCCTTCTGCTCTGGTGTGTGAGGTAAGCAGCAATACTTCTCAGCTCTGTAGAGAGGAAATAGGAAATACTTTAATTGTATGCATCTTTAATTTCCTTTATTTTTTGGATTATTATGTGTAGCCTCAAAGGTTTGCATTTGTTACAACCTGCTACTTCTAGCAGAGACCTAGGCTTTCAATGTTCTCTAAAAATTTCTGGAGGTATTTTGGTTTTCTAATGGGTTTCTCTTTCTGCAGGTGAAATTTAAGCACATATCTTCAATGGTTTCACAGGGTCTCAGAACTGCATCTTACTTTCTATGCCTCATTCCACCCCACAACTGTAAGGCTAGAGCAAGTACCCCCTGGTCAGCACAGTAAATTTCCTTTGGTGGAACTGGGATCGATAGATGTCCTTCATATGCACTTTCCACTCTCTGTTGAAAAGTTCTTTATGGATTGCCAGGGTCTCTTCGCTGGTGGGCTGGCTTTAAAATGTTTCTCTTCTTGGTAGTACACTGTCTTTTCCACTGTTTCCTCTGGTAATATCTAGATTTTGTAGGCCACCTTCATAGGTGGTCTAATTTAGGCCATATGCACACACTTGTTAACAAATCCGTGATGATGTATAAAAGCTCTACATTTAGAAACACCTAATAGGGTATTTGAATAGTAAAAATTAAAAAGAAAAAAAAAAAAGAGAAGTAAAATTAAGCTCTGTTCTATCAATCTATGCAATGCCAGTAAAATAACTCAGGAAAAGGTGACTTTTGCCGACAGCTGAAACCAGCATCAAGTTTTAGGTACTACAAACTAGTGGGAAGTAATCCTGGTAGTAAATCGCCCCAAAACAAATGTCCAGCTGAGTGCTATGCAAGCTCAGAAACTCTTTGAGATGCAGGCTCAACAAATCACTCCAGATTTGGTTGTCATATTCATTGGGATAACACCTTAGGAAACCTAGGGAAACAGAGCGATGCATTTTTTCAATCCCATTTGAAGCATTCCAGCTGTAATCCTAAAACTCATTTTCAGACAAGTAGTTGCTGACCGCAAGAAAATACTTACTCTAATTGTTGAAAATGCTTGGTAGTCTTCCTGAGTCTGCATCCCTTGGGATGATGGACTAAATCTGGCCTCAACATTAATAAGGAAAGGGTTTGTGAGTGCTGGTTAACAAGCTCAGCTTTGAATACCTGTTGAGGTTTGCTGTCTAAAGAGACTGTTCCTCATGGTGCCACAGGAGGTGAGGTGCACAGCTGTTCAAGAAATGCACAAAATTCATTAAGTAGCAAATACTTCCCAAACTGTAACCACCTAAGCCCTCAACACACACACTTGGAAGGTGAAGGCTGACATTCTATGATACCAGAACTGAGAAATTTCCCTAAACTGTCTTAAAATCTTGGAAAATTTGAGTTGCCCTTCATAGCATGAAGTTTATTGTGAATGTACTTGAAAGAAGACAGAATAAGAGCAGAACAAGGGGTCTCAGCCCACTTTAACATTTTAATGTGTTTTCCTTAAAGGACATAGAGACTGAAACCCAAAATCTAGGTAATGATATCCCAGGATGTGCAATAGTTGAAATTCCTGAAAACTTTGCCAATTAATTATTTCCTTCTAAAGTCAGGAAATAAATCACCAGCCTTACAATCACTCTTTTTTACCTTACCCCACCTCAAACGGGGTAATCTAAACTTTAATCTGGAAAAAGGAAGTAGTTGGTTTACAAGCAGACTTCTTTTTCTTGCCACTGCTCTATCAGTGCTTGTGGAGAACTAGAAACAAAACCAGAATACAACCATGAACTTAATTCAGGTTTCTCAGCTAAACAAAACAAAAGGACGAAAATATCACCTGACTGACTACTCAGCAGGGACTCTCTGAGCTAACCTCCATGAGCTCTCAGCATATGCTTTTTCCTTAAATTGGTCTTGAGCTGCCATAGATTGGAGTAGCACAATCTTAATTTACCCCAGATGGAGATCTTCATTTCCACCCCCGCCTCCTTTCTCTCTTCTCTGCACCACAAATTTTAACCAAATCCAGACTCTGAGAGCCTCTGGCACCATTCCTATAAGCCTGCAAAATTTACAATATTCAGGAGTTGCAGTAAACAGAAGCTGAAGATAGTGGTGTTCACTGCTGATCCAGAGAGGATTCACAAAATAGCAGGCGCCTTATGACAAAACCATGTGAGCACAAGCAGATGACTGTAACAGCACTGCATTCTGAAACTATTTATGATTTTTTAAATATCCAGTTGCCCAGATGGCTCACAGAACCAAAAATACATTTTCATTATTTTAAACCTAACTATGAATTTTATACATGTCATAATCATTTGCACTAATAATATATATATCTTTGATTTTTCCCTTCCTCCTTCCAGGTCCTAGTAATTTACTGTACATATGGTACATTACTGTTATTTTAACCAATGCTCTTTGTCAAATTAAGCTTGATATCATTCCCTCAAGTGATTTTGCTATCTGTGAGCTGAAACTGTGTAGGGAGGTAGTATAATAATGTGAATATTTTGTAACCTTTCAGTCCTATATCTTCCATAATCCTGCAATTATTCAAACTACATGACCAAAGTGCTACTATGCCTCATGTCCTAAAGACTAAGCATATGCCTGAAGTCCAGCCCCTCTTGTGATGTTCCTTTTCACACCTTTTAGCACAGAGCTGTACATTTAAGCAGAGCTGTGAACTAACACTGATTTAATAGTGATAACACTTCATGCCTTTACAATGCTCTGCATTTCTAAAGGAGTGCTTAAGCAATAATTAACTCAGTGCAGTATCAGAGTACAGCAGGTGGGTCAGTATTTGCTGTGATTACCTGACAGAAGGGGAAAGTGCAGGGACTGGCTGAGCTGTAGCAGTGCCCCCTGGTCCAGCTCCCATGGGCAGGATATGGTCCCACTGAGCTGCTGAGCTGAGCCATGTTTCAGCATCATTCCTTGGGAAGCAAGAAGAGCAAGCAGCCCCAGCAAAGCCCTGTGAGGATGCAGCTCTCCATTGCCACCCAGTTCAACTTGTGCAACACAAGGTGTTGGGCCACTGCTCTCTTCTATGTGTCCTTCCTCCAGAAGACAAAGAAGGAGACTGTCCTCATTGAAAAGGAAAAGAAAAGGCACTGGATGGAGAAGGGATTCCTTATGTCAGGATACTGGTACATAAAATATTGTGACAAGATACAGCTTGCTAACTTTTATTGATGGAATCACAGCCTGAGTTGATAAAGGCTACAATGCTCATCTAAGAGATTCCCAGAAAGTAGCAGAATGGCATTGTACATGGCACTTTGAATCACAGGCTCAAACAATGGGAAAAACAGAACAGCACGTGATTGGACAATGGTTAAATGCTAGGAATGACAAATTTCAAATACAAGGGTAACCAGGGAAACCTTCTCAGACAAGGTCCCATGAGACCTTCCTTGACAGTTATTTAACATTTTTGACTATAATATGGAAAAAAGAGTTATTCAATAAAGTTGATAGTGTAAATACATGCACAATATCAACTAATGAGGACAGTACATCATTGACTGAGTAAATATCCAACAACAAAGACTACTAGTTTTATATAAAAGCAGGGAATGCTAAGGAAAACAATGATTAAGGTCACTCGTGGGTAAATAAAAACTTGCAGCCAAAAGCAAATGAAGCCAATGGGGTTGAACAAACATAAAAATGCTGAATGCCTCATGCAGGTATTGAAACAACAAAGTGCTGGCTACTCTCATGGGTAAATCTACAACATGATCCAATGTTAATAAGCTGGCATTTGGCACACCCAGAATAGAAAGATTTAATAATGAAAGGGTTAATCAACAGATTAGGTCACTAATTGCTATGGAGAATTCTTTGTCACAGGAAAATTTAAACTCAGGGCTCATGTTTTTTCACCGAAGTCATACCTTAGTTCTGGTTGATTCATGGAAGTCACAGTTTTAAAGATTCTGGCTTCTGTGAGCGACCAGAACTTGTAATACTCCCCGTGTTATGCAAGAGATCAGACACCTGATATAATTTCTAAACTTTGCAGACTCTTAATTGAGAAGACCAGCAGATGAGTGTTCTCCAGTTATACGAGCACTGGGTTTGTAACTTTATCCTGAATTGCAGCCAACTCCCAAGGTAAGACCTGGCTGATAACATAATAACCCTCTTCATTAAATCCCTCAAAAGCACGAACAGTTAGAAATTCAGGGGGTCCTGTGGACTAACATGAGGTTTTTAGGGTAAAGATCCATTTTAAAAGTTGAATAAATTTCTGATTTTTCCATCTAAAAGTTAGAAGTGAGAGGAGTTGCAGATTGAGACAGCTTTATGAGGGTGTTTGCCACATAAGGTGCACATGTGAGTTGTGTGTCAAAGTTCCTCCATACTCACTGAGATCTAGAGACTTGATTCACATGGTGCAGGTATTTGATATGTCCTAGGATATTCTCCATCTCCTTCTCCAGAAGGTGTCAGGTCAAGCTCCAATCTACCCATCCTGTATGGGTATCTTGATATTGCAAATCATCTCATATAGCACTACATGTCACGAGTAGGCAACCAAGTATTACCCCAGCCAGTGGAGACTAGAGATTGACTCACTTTTCCGTAAGCAGCTATCTGTATGTGCCCACCTGAATCTTTCTCTAGGCTCCATTGATTACAGTGATTAGGTCTTCCCTGATTACAGCGAGAGTTTGGATGCCTAACTCATGTAGTCAGTATCTAAAAGCAGGTGTCTGAATCAGCAGCTGCACCCCACCCTTGAGGCTGTTTCATTGCCCATCATAAATATCTTGCACCATGTGATGTGTCCCTGACTGTCCTGCCTGCCTGCCAGCCATCACTCATTGGGACACTCATATCCACCAGCCTCATGCAGGTGTCTCACATGCCCTCAAGGGTCTCAAATGGCACAAAATGCCAGTTTCAGGTAACCTAATGATGACTTAGTACTCAATGTAAGGTACTTGTCTAAGTCTTCTGGACCACTGATGAAGAACAAGAAGAACAATCAGAAGGTGATCAATCCCATCTGCTTTAGGCATCTTTTTCGGCATTACTTGTCTTACAGTACACCATCCTCACAATATGCTATTGTTTTAATCTGATCTTGGACATTACATGCAAAACCTTTTGTACAACTGCATTTTTCTCAATTCCTATCCATGTCTTCTTGTCCAAGAACCTGCCTCATATTGACAGAACAATTTTGTATAGTCCAAAAATCAGCCCAATCAGTCAAATAGGAGTTGACATCTAAAACTTTCTTCCTTTTCCTTTTCAGCTGGTGGGAATAACTTGCTGAGCACACAAAAATGGATCCAAGCTTCTTATAAAGAAGGTATGAAAAAGGGAAACTATTCAACAAAAGGCAAGCATTTGGGGAAATATCCATTTCTGTGGTTAAGTTAAAGCCATCTCTTAAAACCAACAAGATATAAGAAATAGTCCTTCAGCAAAACAAAATGGAAAAGGAACCCTATAGTAGAGTCCTTCATCTCATGATGGGCCTTCATGCAGAAACTTCCTAGTGCTCCAGATGCCTCCAAGTCATGCCCAGCGTGACATGGGCAGAGGGTAGGGTGCAGCTATGGCAATGTCATACTGACCCAGTAGCCATCGAGTCCATTAGCACAGCTAGGCATCATCCAGATCATCCAGACCCCCATCCAGGGCTGGGCTGGTCATGCTGAGCTGACACACTGCTGAAGCCTTCACTAGCTCATTTCAGAGCACAGACATGCCCTATGCATTCAGTCCTGGCCCTAGCACACAGAAATAATGCTGCCAGCAGTTCCATGGCCCTCAGCCAAGAGTTATATCATTCCATGCTTTTTAATAGGAAATGTATGTCTTTCTTGATTTAGTTGCTGGCATCCAAGATTTTAGAGCTCCTCACTTTGATTGCAAGCTTCATCTTCAACTTTAAAAATCAGACATTCTCTTAAAAGGCAGTGGTTGATAATAACGCAAGATCACTTGTCTCCTGAACAAAAAGCTTTAATGTTTTAAAACAGCAGATACTCAAGAATAACCAGCAGATTGAGCCCTCTCTGCCAATCACCCACTGGTGTCAATGTGGAAGAGGGATGAAGAAAACTGGGTCCACAGTCCTAAACCCAAGTATGAGCTCCATGTAAACAGCATGTCAACCTGTAAACAGCAATTCTCCTGTCCTCTGTTACCTCTCAAACTTATAATAAGTCGAACCTGTTTTGACTTTAAACATTTCTAAAGATCTTACACATTAGCAGCCTCCTGTTGGAAATGACAACATTTGCACTAGTTATTTTCTAAGCTACTGTGTGCGTGTCTAAGTACTTGGAACACATACACATATTTATGGAAGAGAAAGAGAGAAATAAAATTTCCTTACTGCCCTGTTACTTGAGACTAGTTTTTCATGATTAGCAAAACAAGGTCTTGATGAACTACAAAATGCAATGATTGGGACTCTGATAATCTGTATGCTGAAAGTTGCACACAAAGCTATAAATGTAGAACGGAAAAACCAGTGATCTCAGCAAGGCAATTGCCAGTAGTGAACTAATGAAGCAGACACAATATTAACATCACTTCTGCAGTCTTGTCTGAATGCTGGTAGAAATAGGAAAGGCCATTATCACACTGACATCATCTTGGTCCTTGCAAGCACACTTCTAGTGAAAAATAAGCCAGAAGGTTCTGCCAAGCTTAATGGATCTTTGTTCAGGAGTTTTTTCGGTGTTTAGATGAACTGCTTTCTAAATTATGGGGGTTAAAAGTGGGTAATTCTGAGAACATGGCTCTGAGGAGCCTTTCAAACTTGTACTCAGACACTACTTGAAATCCACTCCACCAGCAGCATAAAACAGAGCATAAAGATTTTACTGCACAAATGCTTGGTGCCATGTATCATACATGGCAGAGCAATGCCTGGATCCGAAGTCTCAATAAATCTGTGGAAACTCTTGGTTAAGAAAATAGCCAATACCACTCCTATGGGGAGCAACTGAGAGAGCTGGGGGTGTTTAGCCTGGAGAAAAGGAGGCTGGAGGGGCCTTATAGCTCTCTACAACTGCCTAACTGGATGTGTGGGTGTAGTGGTTTGAGTTTGTTCACTTGAGTTTTTTGGTTAAACGCCAGTACATTTACCAGATTTTATTTAATTTTGCTGTGAGATAAGGATTAGGAGTAGGTAAAGCAGGCTCAAACTTTAAAGAATATAAAGAGAGTTTATTAACAGACTTAAAAGGAAGGAAAAAAAATTAAGAACTAGAACAAAACTGTCAGAACACTTTTGCTCTTCCCACCTCTCCATTTTTTTTAATAATACAAAAAAACAACACTTTGACTTTCAGTCAGTTTACCACTTTTAAATTAGTTTTTTTTCAGTTCATTAGGGAGAGGAGTTTTCTCTTGCTTTACTATGTTGACTTCTCTACAAGAAATACAGTTCTTATGGTTTTCAGCCTCACAACTAGCAGCTGCCCAGGAGAAAAAGAATTCTGTTTGTTGTGGAACGTCCCTCCCACACTAGTAGCTTTCCCACTGTTACTACGGTGGGTTATGACAGTTCATGGGGTG
>VZTJ01004371.1:241142-273808 GCA_013397795.1 Orthonyx spaldingii | reverse complement strand
GGGGGGGGGTGGGAGGGGAGGGGGAAGGCAAGGCCCACTCTTACCAGAGAGAGAAGCACAGGACTTGCTTCTCTGGCAGCAACAAGACAGGAAAAAGGGTTTTTTCTTAGGTGTATCTCTCCTAAATACAGGGGTTTTTTTCCCTGGAGGCAGAACAACTTTTGACTGGATTATACACCCATCAATACTCAAAACTAGCTGGTCACTGGCTCTGTTTCCCAGGAAGCAAGCTGCACTGCTTTCTGCACCGTAAGTTACTTGCAAGACTGACCCTTCCTGGGTAAACCCACGACAGTGGGTCAGTCTCTTCTCCCATGTAACAAGTGACAGGACAAGAGGAAATGGCCTCAAGTTGTGCCAGGGGAGGCTTAGATTAGATATTAGGGAAAATTTCTTCACTGAAAGGATGGTCAGACATTGAAATAGGCTGCTCAGATAGGTAGTGGAATTGCCATGCCTGGAAGTATTCAAAAGGATGTGGCATTTGGGGACATGGTTTAGTGGTGAACATGGTGGTGCTGAATTAATGGCTGGACTTCATGAACTTAGTGGTATTTTCCAAATTAACAATTACATTAAAAAATAATTGTGGAAGGAAATCTAAAAGGAATCAAACCACTTTATGTCACTCAACTCTTAACGTGCATTTTGTGCATCTTCCTTTAAAAGGAAAATCTCTAGTGCAGTTGGAGAAGGTAATATTAACATCAAATGTTCTTTACAGACCCTTTTTTGTTAAGTTAAATCTTTGTTTCCATAAGTTCAACTGTCCAGGACTAAAACTGAGGGAAGCATCCAATTAATGAATTTTCAGCGTCTCTAGTAATCATGTAAATCACATCATGACTTTAAGGTCTGCTGTGTCTCAATCTGACAGTCAAAGATGATGTCAGTGGTCCTTGAAGAAGCCTGAGAATTTACCTTTTCCTGTCATATAAAATTCCCTTTTTCTGTCCTGCATGGTCAAACAAAAATTGGACATCAACCTCAGTTTTGGCCCAGGATTCAATGAGAATTGTCTAGTCTGCTTTTCTATGTGTAATTGTGTGGGGTGGGTGGGAGAGGAATTTCCCAATGTGGGGGAAGGGGTGAAGCAGTTTTGTGTCAGGTTGATCTTACTTCAATGACTGTCTCCTGCTGACAGCCTCATGGTAGGTTTAGGAGTGAGAGAAGCACCCTTAGGAGATGAAATAGTGTGGCTGAGCACAGCAAAGGTGATCAAAAGTGCACAATCAATTTATCAGGATCACTGCCACTGATCTTGTGTGTGTGTGCATGTGTATTATTTATATCCATGCACAGTGTAATACATGCACAGTGTAATACATGCACATTGCTGGTTAAAAGGATCATTCCCATGTAGCCAAATATTTCATGATTTTTTATGGTCTGCTCAGCCTTGGATCGGTGGATACATCGAAACGTACCAGTAAGTGCTGTCTAATAGATTACAGACCTCTGTGAAAAACCACTATCAGTGTTTCAGCTGCGCATGGTACATGTGTCAGAGAAGTGCACTGTCAGCAGGATAGCATCTGGGCATCTATCCACATTTTCCTTAGTTTTAAAAGAGCCAGAAACCTTTTAGAGGTCTTGATCAAAATAGGATGAATAAAAACTAGGTTAGCCATTCTAGTTCTCGGTGCAGCTTCTTTCATTGTGCATAAAATGGTTTGTATGTCTATTTGTGGGCATGGAGACTGAGTCTGAGCACTTCTTCGGCACTTAGTGGGAATTCATCCCCACAGTCTCCTACCCTGCTGCCAAGAGCAAACTGTACGTCCTGTGACAAGCTCCAAGAAAAAGGATCTGCAAAGCTACAAAACAAACAAGTAAAATGTAAAATACACTTCCAAATCACAAAACTCTTCCCACATATCCAGATTACTTTTCACTTTTGGTTCCTGCTCTCTTCACTCTCCTCCGACCTTCTTGTCAAAAGTATGGGCAGAATCTTCCTGCTGTTACATTTTGGGTGTGTTTAGAGCCAACCTGCTTATGTGAGATATAAAAAGCACTGGGTGCAGGAGGAGAAGAGGCAGGAAGTAGAACAAGAAAGAGGCTGAGGAGATGCAAAGTAAGGTTAGATGTACTCTAGATACCTGACATTGGGTACTTCTTCCCAGAATTGGGAATATGGTCAGTTAGCAGCTGCCAAAATCATGTTATCAACATTACTGAGGGACAAGATGTGCTTGGAGGGTCGGGGGGCGGAGGGGAGGACAGAAAATAGACCATGGAACAATCCTTTTAGGTCTGAAGTTCTTCAGAACCAATGGAAATTCTGTCACTGATTTCTCTGACCTTTGGAGTGGGACTTGCATCCACTGAGGAGCACCAGCACTGTCAACTGAAACAAAGGCTGCAAGATTTCTCATTAAGCTCAGTTGAACAGATTGCTGTACCAGACTGGACCTCCCAGCTCTACCAGAACTAGCTGAGCTTCTCAAATTGGCCCATGTATTTGCCCAAGTTTCCCTCAGGTGGTAACGACTCAGGGATCACTAGGGACCAGAAAGGCTGATCAGCATCAAAAATCCTGCATCCTGCCTGGGCATAGAAACTGGTTCCAGCTACCCTTGGTGAGTTAGGAGGTATCAGACCTTAAATCTCTTGCTTCTTGGTCTCATATCTTGCATCTGGGATCTGTCTTGTGTTTGTTCTTGCAGGGTCAGCAGCTCTGCCTGTATTCCAGGCTGGGATGGAGGCACAACCACCTCATCCTGCTATGGTAACTTGGTCTCTGACCTGCTGCTGAGCCTGTCAAATGTCTAAATAGTGACCACTCTCTGGTGAAAATTCAAACAATAGACCTGACTGCTCCCTCCATTGTGCTCCCTTGCTGTTTCTGTGGTTTCCCTCCTGCCCTGTGACACATGCCAGGCATGGACTGGATGTGTGACCTCTCTGGTGTCTCAGCATGGGTGCCACGGACAAGAACGGGACATGTCATCTTCCAGGGCACCACATGCAGTGATCCTTGCTCAAAGGCATCTTCCACATCCCAACATTGTGGCCTTTCCTCAGTGCTTGTTTTGGAGCAGCAATCCACACAAGGACCAGTGGCAGGGTCCATGTGACACCAGACAGAACGCTTCAATCCCCTTCAATGGCTTTCTGAGGTGCATAGACTCCTTGGTGGCTGCAGGGAGGAACCCAAGCAGAGGGAAGATCTGCAAATGATTTGAAGGGATGTATTGCAGCCAAAACTGAAGAGATTCCTAGACTTTTTTAGGAGGCACACCATGCTCAAAGAACACATGGGATAAGGGGTTTCTTGCTTTGGAGAAATTCAGCGTATTGTTGAAATACAGATGATAAATGCAGTTTTCAGAGCTTTCTAATGAGGTTGGAAGCACGGGAACAGGCAGAGTCCTTAGCACACTGCAGAACTTACACTATATTTTCACCAGTAGGTCCCAAGGTTCTTCAGAACAATAATCCCCACTCACAGATAGGAAAATTGAAATAGGGACAGAGACAGATCACAGCCACCCTGTAGGGTGGTGAGTACAAGGAGGGGAAGCAGGGGGCTGCCACATTCAAGCCTTCTGCTAGGACATATGATAGCAAAAATAGGCAATCCTAATCTGTCCCATTCTAACAGGGAGAGCACCCCCTTGGACTTAAACACTAAGATTAAACACATTCTTCCTGCTCACTGCATCCCAGCATAGAAAAGAAATATTCCTTTTGTAAAGCCATTAGCCCCAGAGGTTGAATCAATAAAAAGACAAAATGTAGCAGAGTTGCTGGCAGGAACAGCATGAGCTGTCCAGGCTCCCTGAGGCATCAGGATTACCTGCAGCCCCCAAGGAAAAGCTCAAGGTGCTACCAAAATGAAATCACCCATCAGGGTATGGTGACACACATGGCTGCAAGGAAGGGAAATTTAGAAACTATGATTTAGGCTGCAGGTATTGTACCACCCAGTTTGTTTGGTGTCCTTTAAAGCACTCTGTGTAAGGATATGGCAAGAAGAAAATAAAGAGGAAAATGTCAGAGGTTTTTTCAGAGCAGGAGATGATGAATTACAGATCAGTAATGAGTGGTGCAGAGCACATATTCCCAAATGCTCTTTCCTGTGTATTGTCAAAGCCAAAGATTCCTGTGCCCCGGTGGGCCAGGCATCACTCCGAAATGGGTTATGTACTTGCAGAGGTATCAGCCCTCCCTGCTGGGCTCTGCTGGGCTGGTTATCTAACAGACCATTCTTGCAACTCCAGGAGGAAAGGAAGTTGGTTGACATAAAGAAGATGGATGCCTTTCGAAAGAATTGATTTTTTACAATGGCTAAGCAACCCAAATAACTTAGAGACATCATTATGTCAATAAGCTTAGCAGAATTAAAAATCACAAAGCCGTTGTATTGATAAGTGCTCCATCAGCAATTAGCAGAACAACAGCAATTACTAACAGGCACAAACAGCCTTCAGTTCAGGATATTGCAGCCAAGTTAAGGTGGACTTGGAAAGAACAGTATTTCTTTTCCTGCATAAATGACTAAAATATAATAAAATTATGTTGTCTCAAACCATTGCAAAAGATCAAAATCTCAAATATATGTACATCTGAGCAACTCATTCAGACTACCTCAATGGAAAAACTTGAGTCAAAGCATCCTGCAAAGCTATTTCTTTAATATTGAGTATGGTTATATTTATGTGCTGAAGCATACCAGCATGAATACAGCTTCTCTCCAAATGCTGGGGAGCTTTCATAGGACTGTATTAAATAATGTGGAAGATATTCCATGGACTGGACTCAGCCAAAGAAAAAAAATTACTTCCATATATACCTTGGCAAATCAACGTGGAAAAGGATGTCCAAACACCGTGAGAGATACCACTCACCACTGATGTCCATTGCGACTGAGCTGTCGACCACTACCCTGTAGATGTGACCATCCAACCAATTCCTCCACTGAACAGTCCACCAATCAAATCCTTCTCTCTCCAGTTTAGAGAGAGGATGCTGTGGGGGTCTGTGTCAAAGGCTTTGCAGAAATCCAGGCAGATGACACCTGTAGCCCTTCACTTGTCTACTGCTGTAGTCATTCTATCATAGAAGGCCACTGCCATAGAAGGTCAGGCAGAACCTGCCCTTGATGAAGCCATGAAGAAGGTCTTGGAAGTCAAACAAATTATTTCAATTTACCTTTGAAATGGAAAATCCAACTTTGTACTTCCAAGCATATCTCAATAACCATTTGAAAATATCTCATCACAGCCTTATCAGAGGCTGGTGTCATACAGCCTCTGCTGCTGTCTCACCTCTTTATTCTTCTATCCTTTTCCCAGTGTCTTCTCCTCACTTCTCAGTCCACAGGGTCCCACAATTGTTCCCTGCCCAGCCTTAGCCATTACTTGGTCATACACTCCTCATTCTGTCCCTCTTGGGTGTTACCACCTCCTGCCACCCATCCCACTGCTTGAATCCAACTAGCATTAGCTTCTCCCAGTCATGGGGGTCTGGGCACAATGGGAAGGACCTCTGCATCACTTTGTTGGTGTGTGCCTCTTCTGGGCACCGGGCCCTGCTACCTATCCCTTACAGGGGATACCAATATGATACTCCAGGGTAAAGCAGGACATTATAACATGAAAACCACAAAGAAGAAATCAAGAGATATTTTTGCAGATGTCTTCTGCAGGGTAGGGGCTAGGCCTGTCAAATTTGAGCTGTTTTAACTCTGTTTTCTTGGAATGCTGCTTTTCAGGCAATTCTGTATTCTGGCTGTAAACCTATGGCAACAGATGTGGAAAGCTGACTAGGGTACGTGCTCCTGCAGAGCTCAGCGATGCCAGGAATCCCTCCATCTTGCAGAGTTTATTTTGGTTTCCGTCTGACAGGCAGAGCACCACTTGCTCCTTTTCAGTGAAAGTGGCTCAGAGGTAAGCTATCCTTTCCTGACAGCATGCTCTCCTTCCTTCTCCACGCTCCCCTTACCCCTGCCAAACTGGATGAACTGGATACCTTCTCAAGATACACCCCAACTTTTAAAGCACTATACTGCTGACATGGTCTAATTCACGTCTCCCTTCAGCTCCTCCGTGTGCAGTGACACAAACTCTCATTGACTCCCAGGAGGATGGGCATCCTGCCCGCCCTGAGGTTTTGCACAACCTGGAAGGCAGGCTGTGTGCCACCAGGAGCAGCTGGGCACAGCCAGGTAGATGTTTCTCTCTGGGGAATGAGCCAGCAGCAGAGCTGGAGGCAGCATTGCCCTGTCTGCAGGGTTGTGCATTCTCCATGGGAAGCCTATTCAGGCTATCAATCATGTTCCTCTTCTGTTCTATACTCACAGTTTCCACCGGTATCATGAGAGGGTTAGGACACATTGTCAGAGGAAGATGGGGGCTGGAATTTGCTGTAGCAGCAAGAGTGGCCCATATCCTTTCAGGATGAGTTTGGTGCCCTTGACTGGGTGAAGATGGTTGCTTTACACTGATGCAGGGGACAATTGATTCAAACTTAAACAGGGAGATCATAGGGACCAAAGACAAGCAGCTCCACAGCATCTGCCTCTTCTCCCACTGGGGTCTGGTGAGAGCCCTGCTTTGCCCTCATCCTTGGAAACCCTTGTCCCCTGCACCCAAACTTCCCCAAGGACAAGATGGCACCACCTGGGTTTTGAGGCCCTGCAC
Source organism: Orthonyx spaldingii (assembly GCA_013397795.1). NCBI lineage: Eukaryota > Metazoa > Chordata > Aves > Passeriformes > Orthonychidae > Orthonyx > Orthonyx spaldingii. Next base: position 267,161 of record VZTJ01004371.1, on the reverse strand, counting down.
AGGCTTTGGTCTCTGGACATACAAATGTACAAGAGCCATTTTTTTCACACAGCCTCAGTATTAACTTATTCAACTGATGTGGAAAGAAATTGGGTCATATTTTGAGAATGTGTGTGCAAATAACAGCTCTGAAAATTTCATTTGTTCTTTTAGTTTTTACTCTATTTGATCTGTGATATGCCAGCACCCAGACTGAACTCTAAAACAAATGAGCAGGTGTACTTTTTCATCCAACACATAATTAAATTATGGGACTTGGTGGCACAAAATTGGAGGCAAATAGTTCGGACAAGTTTCTAAAGGACAGATCTACCAAGGGTTGCTGAAAGTAATGTTCTGGATACAACCTCCAGACCAAGAAGATCTTGGCTTTGCTTTGTCTCTTTGCTTTTATCTCTTTACTTGAACTCCTGTTATGGACCAGACAGAGTGTGGACTGAGCTGTGTGGACTTTTGCTCCGGCTGCAAAAAGTGGTTCTTCCCTCCATGCGCAGCATCTCTGCCATGAACATAAAGCTCTATTTTCTCCAGTGTACCTTACTCTGTAGAGCCACACTTTAGGTCAGACATCAGCTTGTTCTGGAGCGTTATTTGTTTGCTTGGGTTTTGGTTGGTTTTGTTTTGAAGAGTGATGCGGTTAAATAAAAAGAAGTGCAGGCTGGACTCTTGCATTATTCATCAGAGTTAGGCAATCCCAAACAAAAGCCAGGTTGGCATTAGTGGGAGTTTCACGTGTTACTCGTTCCTCAAAGAGATCTGCTCCAACAGAGCTAATTTGTAGCCTCAACACCAGGAGCCCATATCTCTGTCTCTGACCTTCCCAGGGTAGTCATGGAAGTCACTTGTGGCTGCTTTGGCCACCATCCAGCATGCACCCACCTCTCCCATGGGCTCAAGGTGGGGGATGCAGGAATAGTGAGACAGCTAACCCAGGCACAGCATGAAATGGTCTGCCAAGCTGCAAGAAAAAGGAGAGGAAGGTCAGATGGATGAGTGAAATCAGAATAGGAAATGGGTACATTAGGTTGGATTTTCTCTTCACATACAGCAGAATGTGCAGGGACACAGGGATGGTGATAGCTCCTTAGAGAGCCCATGGAGTCAATTGAGATGTGCTCAGCTGTGCCAGTGACATGCTGATGTGTGATGCACCCTGGGCTGACTCATCCTCATGCTACTTCAGTGGATCCCCTTTGTTGTCGGGGGAGCAGCATCAGCACAAAACAAGGAATCACACAGCAGTGTAGTAGTGTGCCGGCCACCAGGGACATCCTGCTGGCCTGGCCACTCACCGCTCTGCATTCCACCGATCCCTCCCCTGTTCACCCAGGACTGGCCAGATGTCACGGGCTTGTCATTTGCCTATTGGCTTGCCTCTGGCCTTGCCCACGAGGGAGAGAGGGCATAAAGAAGAGAGGCGAGAAGGGGGCTGGATCAGTCTTGCCACGTTGTCCGCTATCCATCTGGTTATCTGTTTTTCCCTCCGTGAGGGAGAATAAAGGACTCTGATAAACGCAACTAGTACGTCTGTCATTGCCTGCCCGGAGCAGCCACCGCCCGGCCCAGGATCGGAGCTCCCGAGGCAGGGAGCTACTGGGGCTAGACTCGGTGGCCTGGAGGAGCCCTTAGAGGAAACAGGAAAGCTACACAGCAGTAATTTTGGGAGCTGGGGAACAGTGTTTCCACTAGAATTGGCCTGTTTGCCATGGTCTTTGCTGTGAAGAACAAATAAGACTGTGGTATGAATTGAACTTTTAAACCCAGACCGTTCAAGTGGGTTTGAAATTAGGACTGTCTTAATTAAAAATGAAAGGCTATTTACAGCATTAATCTACCCTTTGATACAGTTAAAGTTATAAGAAGGGAGACAAACCAGAATCTGAGCTTAAGTTTGGAGATGTAGTTGTTTCACGTCAGTGGAACACAAGTTGTTTACAAAATTGATGTTTACAATAGGAACAAAGCGCCCTCAGATAAAGGCAGAAAACTCCGTTTACCTGTTCGGAGAACTGGTAACAGGACGCCTGAGTTAAAATCCCTCATTCAGCAGGGCATACCAAAATGAGTTATTTTGTGCTGCTTTCTGTTGATTTAAAATGAGATGACACAGAGACAGATTAGCAAAAACCACAGACATTATAAAATGCAATTTGGTCTCAAAAGATGAAATACTTTGATCTGTGATTCAGTTGGGGCCAAACTGAAGAACATTTAAAGAGGGGGAAACACATACAAGGGGAAAAGAACTTGGACATAAACAACTTTTTCTCAAATTACAGCAGCTGACCTGAATAAGTCTTTGCCATTATTTTCATCGGATTTTAATCATGTCCACCAGGAAAGTTGTATAGCAGCATCCCCACAGGGAGATTCTATGACAAAACGTGGCAGTCTCTAGTATGTTCCTTAACTACGAGTCTAGAAAGAATTTCATCTTTAGTGCTCTGTTGGAGGCTCATATTTGGTCTGGTCTTTCTGTGAGAAGTGCAGTAAGAGATTTTGTAGCTGATACATAAGCAATTTTTTTTTTTTTTAATAGAGCAAGAAGATCTAGGATTTGGCAGCTCAGAAAGTCCTTAAGGGTTAAGAATATGCTTAAAGTTAAGTAGCTGAGTTGATGTGTGCTGAAGCAAGAGAGAAACTCTCCTGCTCTCTGGAGAAAAAGATTATCCATTTCTCCTTTGCTCCCTTTGGAAAGGTTTCTACTCCAGACAGCCCTCCCTGATCCATACAGGAGGTTGTGGGGTAACAATCTGGCTCATTTTCCCAGCAATGTGAGCTCCCCTCACTGCTCTTTATGCAATCTTCTGATCTTATTCAGTCTTTTGCAACATCTATCTCTTAAAATAATGTTTTATTTTCACCTTGTGAGCAGACCACCTTTGTGCTCCCAGTCGCCTTGACACGTTTCACAATTCCTACTTTTGCCAATGTGAAAGGGCAAGTCACAGCAGGGGAAATTTTCTAGCGACAGACTGAGCCTGACCACCCACGTGAGCTGGGCTGAAGCAGGGAAGTGGCCCCTGAGCAGCTGGAAGTCTCTTCAGGCAGCAGCTCAGGCAGTGGGGCAGGAGCTCTGCTGGAGAACGATCTGCATCTTTCCCATAACACCCATGCAAGCTGCCTCAGGGCCTTGCTTCATCCCAACATCAAAGTACATCCAGCGGAGCCTCTCTGGAGCAAAGCAGAGCAAAGATGTCAGATTTGTTTTGTTTGCCACAGGTGGTTTAAAGCCAGAAGGTTTTCCTATTTCCCAGTATGTCAACAAAGTGCACCAAAGCCCTTGCCCCACTGGCTTCACTTCTGCCTAGCAAGCATTAGCACAGCTGTGTGAAGAACCCATCCAGATCCATCAGTGCTACTTTTTCCTTTACTGGAGGTACAGTCATACCTGTATTTGTTTGTACTGCTTTTCAGAGGCTTACCAGCACAGTGTTGCAAACATTGCCTTTCATCACAAGAAATGTCCTTTCAGATGAGAAAGAAGCCCTGGACTGGCTGGGATTATCCTAGACTGGAGGCAGGAGGCTTTTGGCTGATGTTTCTGGTGGCGGCATTTTGTGATCCAATGGTCTAGTCCCGTGTCTGCCATGGCACTCACTGAGTCGACGTATATCATAACTCACTTGGTTGCTTTGTCTCAGCTTCCCTTTGGCAAAGAACCAGGACTCATATATCCCAGGATAATTGCACTGTTAATGAGACATAGCCCTTGTCTTGCTCCTCTTTCTTTAATTGCTCCTACTGAAGACAGACTCGCCTTACAGTAGGATGAGCAGGATTTAATGCAATATTTGCACAGACCTGTGGTATGAAATGCTGCTAGGAAAGTGTTTGGGTGGGAGAGTAAAGACAAATAACTTTGAAAAAGGCTCAATTTGGAGAGATCAATAATTTAAATTTAGATACCAATTCAACATATTGCCGAACAAAATACCACTCTTTTGTGTGCAATTCCACTCTTACCACTCATGTGCTTAAAATTAAGCATATGCTTAAATGCTTTTCCAAAGGAGGTCTTCAGAGCTCCATTAGCACTGTATGCTCTAAATTCACTGTAATTGTTTCTCATTGAATAGATGCTCACTGAGTAAGATATAAAAAGAGCATGGGAACAAAGGGGCCCTCAATCTGAGACTTTGATCCACATATTATTCAAATACATAATGACTGCTTTGATTTATGGATTTATAATTCTATTGAGGCATTCCGGAGATTACCCAAAACATTCCAGCTCCAGTCAATGCTGGAGGGTGATACCAGAGCCCCTGCCTAGCATTAGATGGATAAAATTTAGTTGCCTGTTTGCTGCTGAGATTACATCACAGATTGCAGGATAAGAGCAAGCTGCATGGCCATACACTAACTTATATTTGGTGCTAATTCCAAAGGTTTTTTTCCCCTGTCACCTAAGAAAAGTATCTGAAAGTAGAGACTATTCTACCCACACTATATAGAGTTTCGGCAGTATAACAAGACAGCAGACTACATAGTGGGTGTTTTGAAAGAAGGAGCAGATGGTGGGTTGCTAGCACAAAGATTTAGCAGTACATTTAGAAAACAGATTATTTCAGAAGATGAGAAATTATGAAGTATGATTAGCCCCCTCCCTCCCCTTTACTCCCACTCCCCTCCCCAAACATATCCCCACAAGATGTTAGTTTGGCCATGTACTGTAGGAGTGACTCAGCTCTGACACTGAGTAAGACTTTTGCAAGAATTCAAATAGGTGCCAGCTGACAAAAAAAAATATCCTTGCTTTTCATTTGCATCAATACCAGTTTGGATTTTTTAATTCATTTCACCTTACACAGCAGACCCACCTTGCTGGTAACAGAGAGAATTACTAGTAAAGGGACCTGACTTGCAAGAGGGGCTCTTCCCAGACAGTGGGGAAGTACCACACAGCTCAGAACCTTGTGTTGCTGTTTCCAGTTTCTCAGTCACTGGGAACTCAGATCTAGGATGAGGACTTACCTTCGTATCTCCCTGGCCATAAACTTTCCTTTCTTCCAGTCATTATGTATTGGTTATATTGAGAGACAGGTGTGGAATAGAGTGTGATGGTTCTGCTGTGTGAGCAAGAGGAAAGAGTAATACTTCATTAAGTGGTGAATCTCTAAGGCAATCCATATAGTTTGGCTTCTGTGTGAGAAAGAACAGCATCAGAAATGGGGCAACTGGTACTGATAGACCCTAGGGAGCATTCTAGTTACGTAAGGAGTCCTCTCTTTCTTGAAAGGTGGTCTTATCATGGGGAGAGGAGAGATGAAGGGCTTCTACTGCAAATGGGTGAGACCCCTGGCAATGTTGAGGCAGCTATGTCTCAGTGATTACCAGCATCTGAATGTTTGAATCTCATTTTTGAGTGGGGAGTGGAATGTAGCAAACTAGTTGTTACACTGTGCATCAACCACTACCTCAGCATTTCAGAGGGCAGGCACATCCCTCTCAGAAACAACTTATTTTCATTCATGCTATGGCTTTGTCCTTTTCACTATCCAGAATCCTGCCAGAGGTTTCTTCTGGTTTTATATAGACTGGTAAGTCTGGATGGTCTTGCTCTCACAGCAAAGCCAGGTGCTTATAATAAGGAAGGGAATTGCTCTTTTGTGGATAGGACTGATTTGGTGGTGGAACAAACTCACAAGGTAACACAGTACTCATCTCCTGTGAAGTGTGGACAACAGGTACTCCTTAGGTAGTGTAGATGATCGAAAAACAGAAAATGTCTTGCATCTGTATTGTTTGTGGTAGATGAAAGCTGGTGGAGAACTATCAGGTCCTTGACTTAGAAGTGGTCAGCACTGCTTTTGAGCAAGACAGGCTGATTCTGCTTTGAAGGAGTCAAAGTGGTTTTTGCTTAAGAAATCATTGCTAAGTGTTTGTAATCTTGGTCACACTCAGCTACAGCATTTTCTTTTTGGGATTAGATTATGGAGACACAGGTCTCAGAAGAGCCAAGTGCCTTTGCTCTCCTTCACCCTCCTCAGTCTCACTATGGCCCGGTGTAAAATGCAGAGTTGGCTTAGAAACCTCCTTTTGGAGACTTGTGAACACTACCAGCATACGGCCATTGGGCTGATTGCTAGTTGCAAACTTGCCAGATGAAGGGGGGTTATTTGTTGTTTTCCTTGGGGCGTTTTTTGCTTTGGGTTTTTTCCCCTGAAAATGCTGACCTGACACAAAGAAACATACTTTGGGAATGGGATGATTTTGACAATACTTTGACAGAAGCCAGGCAATTTTCCAGTACAGTCTCACTTGCCAGGTGGGTTTCCAAACCCTCCCTGTTTCTTGTCAGCTCATGCACAGCACCCCTGGCAGGCTGTACTGCTGAATCCCAGGCACAAGGATCATGGGTACAGCAAGTTCCTGGAGCTTCCCTCTGCTGCATGGAAAGACCCTGGCAAAAGTGAGTGATATCAGGGCTGCCATGCTAAGGAAGCCATTCTCCCTGAGCCTTCTCTCTGAGAGTCTTGGGAATACTTGTAAATGGTTGACACATAAAATACCGTCTAAAAGTTTTCTCAAATGACTTTTGGAATTTCACCACTGCAAATGTTTATTTGCTTTTGGAATAAAATTTATTTTGGTCTTGTCTGTGGAGCTGAACACGGAATAAAATGTAGATCCATCTGTTCAAATTACTGGTTACCTGTGACTCCATCAACAGTGAGGTATTGTTGTACTGCCTGCAAATGCTGCTGGGAGTAGACATGACCTCTCCTCAGCAGCTTCATTCTTTCTACCTGAGAGAGCTCCGCAAATGGTCCCACTCCCCACACACTCTCCCAAAGGGCTCTTGACTGTGGGGCATCACAAGATGTTAGTCCTGACAATCTCCCTTGTTCCCTGTGGCCAAAAGGAGAGGCTGTTCAGCAAGATGCAGCATTCTTTTCTTTTTATCAGGTCTACAGTGGCCAAAGTCAAGGTGCTGTGTCTTCTGGTCTGAAGAACACAGGTCAGCTTCTACATGGGACCCACTGGTGCACTGCCAAGGATAACCCAAAGAGAACTCAGTGAAGGCAAGATGAGGGTGCTTACAGCAACATGGAGACATGGTGAAAGCCATGCCAGCTCTTTTGACTACTGTGTAACACATTCTCATAATTCAGAGAAAACCTGCAATTCAGAACTGATCTTAGACTCCCTGATTTTTCCTTGGTGGTTTGAATACAGCAGTGACACAGCCAGATTTGCAGGTAGTGTCTGTCCAGCAGGCTGTGAAAAGAGGCAACCCATCTTTCCATTCTTTCTTCACCTGTAATCAGGTGACTGCAATGCCTCAGAGTGTTTGATGGATTCTGCAATCAAAGCCCTGCAGGAGTTTGACTCTGCTGCACAGCAACTTCTCTCTAACAAAGTATGCAAAACACACTGGATCCCAAGAGGAATTTGAGGGGGAAAAAAAAGAAAAAAAAAGGAAAAAAAAAAAAAGAAAAACCCAATCACACACCAAAAAAACCCCCAAACAAGCAAACAGAAAACAAACCCAAAGAAACAAAAAAAACCAAACAAACAAAAACCAAACCAAAAACCAAAACAAACAAAATAAACCAAACCAACAACAACAAGAAAAAAACACCCCAAAAAATCAAACAAACCAACCAAAAAACACTCCACATTAAAAAATCTTAAGCCAGTCATACATTTTTATATTGAGGGAGGAGTGGATCTCGGGGATTTCATATGCTGCTGTGCTAAGCACAGCCAAGGAGTAGCCAGGAGCCCCTCACTGGTACAGGGTTGGGCTGGCAGCTGATTTAAATCATTTGGTTCACTCTTTAAAGAAAAACTTGAAAGGCTCCACCATGGAGGAAGAAAAACACAAAAGCAGTGGTGTGATGAGCTGGCTGAAGGGACAGAGACAGGCTGCAAGCTAGGGTTTAGCGGGTGAAGCCTATTAAATGGACAGATCAATCAATAGCCCTTTTAATGGGAGGGGGAAATCAATCTTTTTCTCTGCAAGGGCAATGAAGCTGTTGAAGTTTATAGAGCACAACTCTGATGAGGAGTGGCTGAGGGAACTAGGGTTGTTTAACCTGGAGAAAAGAAGGCCGAGGTGAGACCTTACTGATCTATGAAAGAAGGTTGTAGTGAGATAGAGGTCAGTCTCTTTTCTCAAGAAACAAGCAATAGGACAAGAGGAAATAGCCTCAAGATGCACCAGGGGAGGTTTAGTTTGGATATTAGGAAGAATTTCTTGACTGAAAGGGTTGTCAAGCACCAAATCAGGCTGCCCAGGGAAGTGGTGGAGTCACTATCCCTGGAGGCATTTAAATGTTTAGATGTGGCACTGGGGACATGTGCAGTGGTGGACTTGGTAGTGCAAACAATCCTATGTGTCTATGATTCTGTGGCTTACTCCTACCCCAGCTGCCTTGTATTCACTTCCTACAACCAGGTAAATCCAGAAGAGCTGGACTGTGGGAGGCTGGATTTGGCCCAGAAAACTTGCACTGGAGCAGTATTCTGCTGTGCTGACTGTGGCAGGCGTCACCAGTCCATCCCAGTCTAGCCAGCTGGTACTTCCCAGCCCCTAGTACAGAACGTGGGGCTGTGCAATGTTCACATTACATGGGGCAGGGAGGAGGAAAGTTAGTGTCAGCCATGCTGGTGTAACTTGTTAAAAAGTTGTGCTGTTAGACAACAGGGTTAGGCACAACCACTGGTTTTGATCAAAATCAAGTGAAAGAGAGACATCCTTATGATTTATACCTACATTTGAGGAGGCCACACTCCCGTTTCCCAGAGTGAGAATACTGGAAGCTTAACAAGAAGAGTCAAGAGCTTCTTTCAGTAAGCAGATGTGGTCTCACCTAATTGGAGATTAGCTCCAACCCTGCCATGCTGCTTCAGAAACGTTCCTAATGGCATTTTGTAAGGATCCTTGTCCGCGAGCAAGCAGAAAGCCCATGAGCCTCAAGAGACTGGATATCAACAGTGGCTTGTTCTCTGCTTACTTAACTCGGAAAGCTCCCGGGCACAGGCCAGTGTGCCCGCCTGCTTGCACAGCCCCCACAGAAACGTGCAGTGCTCTAGACATGATTTTTATTCAGTCATGAAAATAGCCCATCCAGTCAGACAGGCACAGCTTTGTATTGTTAGGAGCTGGTTCCACTGCGGAATTTTTGAATTCAGATTGCCCAACTCTAGCTCGGCGGGGCTGGGTGCCAAGGTATTTGGGCACAAAACGATCAAGTGAGGTTTCATTCTTTTTTGTAGACAGACAATATTTTTATGCCCCGTCATGGCTGGGCAATCAAAACAGCAATTAGGTTGCATCAGCAGATGTGCTTGCTTTTAGTGACTATCGGTCTCAGCAGCGCACAAGCTGTGTTCTGTTTGGTACAAAGATCTTTTCATTTCCAAATAAAACTTGGACCTTTACAGTGCTTTGTCAACCATCTGAAAAGCTGAGCAGGGGTGGGATTTACTTTTAGCACTCTCAGCCTAGAAAAGTGCAGATGTTTATCTTTAGCACTCCCATAAGGTGAGGAGAAAATGGAGACCTTGAACCTGCTCAGCAGAGCACAGCTTGTGCCCTTGCTCACAGTCCTGGATAGGAACAATAGAGCAGATTCTGTTTTCACATCAGCAGAAAACTAGCCCAGCTTCCCAGGTCTGGCCAGCACAACTCTGTTTCATTACTCTCTCCCCTGGTGTGGTCTGGCCCAAATTTAAGCAGCTGTTCTGAGTCACCTAATGTCCCTCTGTGACTGGGGACAGTGACAGTGCTGCAGGAAGAGTAAGCTGCCATGAGCCCTCTAGATCCACAGAGAGAAACAGTGACTCTTATGGTCCTGAGCATCTTAAACAGAAGGGATAAACCATCTGCTGAGGACTCCTGCTTCTGCAGGTGACCGGAGGAGATGGCCCACCAAAATGCATCACTTGGCTTACAGGTTACCAAAATTAGATGCCATGAATCCTATCTTCTACTTGTACAGAGCATCTGCACCCATAATTTCCCAATCATCTTGCATTCCCAAATCCACCAAGCAGCAATGAAACTTGCTGGTACCTGTCACTTTGGAAGGCTAGGTCTCAGCCATGCCTCAAGCTTCACAGGAATTTTTGCAGGTTGGAGCAACTAGGGGATTAAGTACAATAATACACGTAAATTTCACTCAAATTAGCTGAGATGTAGCAATGAAGAAGTCCAGGAGAGAGCTTAGTCTCCTGTTGGCTCAGGTCATTGTGGGTGCAGCCACATGCCCATCCTGGGACCAAAGGAGGGCAGGAACAGCCACCAAGCAACACAGGCACCTTGTTTTACAGCTCAACACCCTGGAAACACAGTGCAAGGAGACAGCGCAGGAAAAACCCTGGGTTTGGAAAGCACATGGGAAAATAGAGCTCCATTTTCATTTGAGCTTCTTTGGCATTAATAGAATGTGAACAGATTTAACAGCATGGTCATCTTTGAGTTGTCTGTAGGCTGCCTGTGAGGGAAACAGTTTCACCTCTTCATGTTATGTCATTTCTAATAATGTTTGAAATTAAGATAGAACCCTTATTTTTTCATATTGATTTTACTTCCGTTATATTCACTTTATTATATTTTCTACCTCTCTCTCCTCCCAGGTCTGTGTATGTGTATTGGAGGTGAGAATGGTCAGCTTGTATGGAGTACATCATTCACTGCATGCTAATGGCACTGGCTCAAAAAATTAATTTAAAATCTGAGGTCTGAATTAAGGCAAGGTAAGGTCACCTGAAAGTCTCTTACTGACTTCAGAAGAATGCTGGATACTTCTTACATGTAATAAAAAGAATTCTGAGTCTTCCAGCTTTGGCCTTGGCCCATGAGTTAGTCACTGCCTGTTGCAGTGGCCAAAGCACCAGCTTTGTGGTGAACATGGGAAAAACTGGAGAAAGGGTTTATGAATACTGAGAGGGCAGGGACTTTTCCATGTGAAGCTAGGGCTAATGGAGTGGCTGTGATGTATGAGCTCAGCACTGGCTTCAAGGGAGCCAAGGGGACTTTTTGACCCATATGGCCATTGTGGGTAGATTTCATCAGATGCAATTTAAAAGATATCAAGCTCTTTCCTAATATCATTTGTCTTTATAAATAACTACTGCAGTTGACAAAGGGCTGTTTTTGGATCTCAAATAGGATGGGAACTAGAACTCAGAGCTGGAAATGGGAGGACAGACTTGAGGCAGTTGTCAGGTTGACTGTCTGGGGCACCCCTTAAGCCTTTGCAGCATCCTGAATCCTCATCATCTCCTGCAGGGCTGGGGCAGTCAGGCCAGGTGCAGGGGGTTGGCTGAAGATCTTCCATTTATTAAATGGATGGAGGATTTCAGCTGTTCAGCCGCCTTTGGGTAGAGTGGTTTTTGGGACTCACTGCTATTCATCCCATGCTACTGTGCTATAATATGTCTATTAAAACCCATACCACTCACCTCCCCTTCACCAGCCTGTGTGACCTCCTACTGAAGTAAGGCCACCAAGGCTCAGGCCATTAAGTGGCAACCAATACAGTCTGCACTGCACTGTATTTCTCCTGCCTATGCCAAGACAAGACGCACCAACACCAAGACTTGGGTTGCCTTCCTGCCCCGGAATGGCTGGTAGCATGGCTACCAACGGTGACCTCAAGTGTCTACTGAGCTAAAGCCTTAGGGAGTGATCTGCCCAGAGTGATGGAGAGACTCAACCCTTTCTCTCATGTTGTACAGAGCTGGGCATCAGGACATGGCTATGGAACAAGCCAGGAGCCATGGGGTGACCCTGGACCCTGCTGACTGCAATACTAGGGGAGCATGCCTACATGCATGGAACAGACCTACAGTATTAACAGGGATGCTCACCCAGCAAACGGTGGAACCCAAAGCCCAGCATCAGACACAAGTGAGCCCTGAAATAATGACATGCTGTAAGACTTAGACTCATCCTATTTCACCCACAATTATAGGACTTTCCAGTGATTCTTTGGATGTCAAATGGGCTGGTTTACCCTTTGGAAAGAACTATCCTTCCAAGCTCACTGCAAAGTGAGTCCCACATACCTGTGGTCCTCACTTAAACACCTCTACTCTGCCCATAGCTTAGATGAGCTGAATAATGCCCAAGAGTTGTCCAAGAACCTGTACAAACACACGCTGAACTCCTGAGAGGAAAATGTTTGTTCATTCCTTGAACCCTTATCTGGCGCACCATAAATGATAAAACAGGCCAAGGAATTTGGGTCAAGAATAGTGATGGACTAGGAAAGGAGATCAGCTTTGTGTGCCAAACAGGTTCTTGATGCAGTAGCATTTTGAAACAGGTGGCAAAAGGAGGGTATGAACCACAAAGGAAGATGCAATTTGGTTTGAAAGACAGCCTGAGGCTATTTTTAATTTATAAATTCAGTTTTGAAGCTGCCTAAGCATCTTTTCTTTTATCCTATGTCATTCTTGTGTGATGGACAAATGTAGAGAGTTAGCAGGGGAACTGCATCACCCTCTAAATACTTAGTGAGTCATTTGTGTCCCTCACCATTCTCTACGTTTCAGCAGCTACAGCAGAAGTGACCAGACACCAACCAGAGGAGATGGTAGCAAAGTGCTACTGTTGCATACATTCAATAAAAGCAGCCACTGGAACACCTTATTCCATCGTGGATTTCTCAAATAAGGTTTATATCCAAGGACCTGCTTTTCTTGCAACAACTAGGCAGAAGCATGAACAAGAAGGACTTCTCATGACAGTGGCTGTTGTAAAAGTACTGTTGTTCCAAATCTCCATCTCACTGGTTGGATACTACCCCTTTAGATGATGATTTTGCAGTATCACTGGGATATCCTGTGTGATACCCTTAACTAAAAAGCATCTCTGCTGGCAATTGATTTTTCTGCTGGTGGGAGAGAACTCACAGTGCAACCTAAGTCAGAGTACAGTCAAATCAAATTGTTTCTAGAGTGCACCACTTTAGAAACACAGATTCAAAAGTTCAGTTCTCAGTTGTGCCCATGACCTGTGCTGCGACCTGTGCCAAGTAACTTCATCTTCTCATGCTTCCTTTTCCATTCCAACCTTTTTGCATTTATCTCTACAGCTTGTGAGCTGGACAGATGAGTTTCATTGTGTTTGTATAATACATATTAACCAGAGGTGTCAGCCTGATTTGTGTCTCTTGGCACTGCCAATGTTACCAGTTCTTGGGGATTTACTGAAGGTCTGCATGTTTGGAGGTTGTCATGAAGTCTCCTTTCTTGGCATGTTGCAATGAATTAATTTATCATTTAAAAGAAAAGTAGATTTTCAGGCAAGCTTGGAAAGGCGCACACTAGAAATTCATACTTGAGAATATATGTAGAGGTCAGGTGATGTTATGTTAAACATTTGGTGTTAGCAGAATGACAGCAACACAGAAAGGGCACAAGTGATATAGAACAGTAAAAGCATCAGAGAGTCAAAATGTTCCTTTTGCACAGATACTAGACAAGCAAATATCTAATTACCATGTTTTAACAGTATGGAAAACCAGTTAATTTGCCAGGAGTTACATAATATATCTGCATATTCTGTTTACAAAGGAAGATGCTGCCATTCAAAGCTGTGGGGTCATCAGTGGGGGTTTTTTACCCTTTTTATCAGGCCAGACCCATGCTTCTCTGCACTCTGTCACACACAATGCTGGCGGCCCAGCACTCCTCCCCTCCTCCGAACAGCACTGCTGAGCCAAAATCTGCTTGCTCCCTATGCACTGCTCAGGGCAGCCCTCCAGGGAGCAGGAAAAGGGGCTGGCAAGAAGGAAACATAGACTTTCCATTCTATTGTTGTTGACTCCTTGGCTGGCTTCTTATGGAGTGTGGTGGCCTGCTAGCCTGCCTCGAAAATGGGGATAATGAGTCATTATTCTTCCAATAACAATGTGCATCTTTATTTAATTCTCCTCCTCCTGGAACCCTAGTTGCCAGCAGGTGATGCAGATTGCCCAGAGTGGGTGACAAGAAGCAACTGCTAAGCAGCTGGGGCCAGTGCTGGGGGCCTGTGGAGGATGTACGTACACCACGACACCAAGGTGACAGCACCTAAAAGCCACCTCACACACAGACATTTTGGAGAGGTTCTGGGGAGAGTATCACCACCCCAGAGAGCTGAGCACGGTGTAATGCACTGGGGAGAGGTGGGAAGCCCAGGGGCAGGGCTCCAGTCCACAGCCAGATGACTTCCATTGTGTTCATTTATATGAAAAAAATACAGAAGCAGGTTTATTGAATTGCCCCTCCAAAGGTGAGAGGTGAAATTTCTTGCCTTAGGATCACCCCTAGAACCTGTGACAAAGTCCAGGCTGAAGGAATATTTGTAGAAGGAGTGAGGAGATTAGACCTTCCTCAGATCTTATCCACCTGCATATTACACCTTGAGAATGCATAGGGGAAAACTTTTTAACTTACAAATACTTCGATAAATTTAATCTTGAGGTAAGCAACTTGATAAATTCAGTCTTGAGGCAAGCAAGTCAAATTGCTCACTTTGGTAGCTTTGTGCTCAGTTCCATCCTAGCTTGGTAGTTCCTGAGTTTCCCGTTTTGTCTGATGCTCAGGGGGTGCCCAGTGCAGCCCCACCTTGCCAGCCACAGCTGTGCTGCACTCCACAAAGGGTACCTACTCAATCCCAGCACTGCTGCAACTTGGCATCAGCCCTCGCTGGGCTGGTGTGCTGCGTACAAACCATTACAAGCAACAACAAGTAAAGCACTGCTTGAACTTTAGCACAAAGAAGCAGAAAACCAAAACAATAAATGCATTTTCCACAAGGGCAGAGACAGCAACCTTTGAATAGGATTTGCTGGATCGGCTTATGACTCAGCTGGCTGTTCCCAGAGCACTTCAGCACATGCTCAGCTTGGGATGGCAACTGCGGCTCTGTTGGCTTTGTTGGATTCAAAGTGAAATGTATGCAGAGATGTGTTGTAAAGGAGTGGGATATCGGAGAGGTCTGCAGCACTGGTAGGGCAGGGAGATGTGTTGCCCACACATCCTCCCCCTAAGCAATGTGGTCACCCCAGCGTAGGCAGCCCCTCCAGAGGAGGCCGAGTGTGAAGTGGCGGGTGAAGGGCAGCCCATGCTGCTCCCAGGGCTCAGCATGGCGCGGGGTGACACGCACAGGGCTTGCGAGATGCGTTTCACCACTCGCGTCAAGCCCTGCTTGTTGGAGTGGGAGGGGGAAACCAGCCCAGGCGCCAAAATGTCTGTGACTCTGCTTAGATCATGGTTTTAATGTTTTTCTGCATACGGATCTACGTAAATAGAAAGAAACCATTCATCTCAGCTGGGAGGACTGGCAGTCTTTGGAGTCACCCTGTCCTCTGATATCCAGCCACCTTATTTTTTGCCCACTCTTTGATTTCTGCCCTCCTCCCCCCACCAGCACTGTTCCCAGGGCATCGGTCTTCTTCATGAAATGGCCTTTTGTTCATAGGTGCCTGAAGCCAACGCGCCTCTTTGGCTGCTTCATTTCATGCCGACACCCTTAACTGCTGGTTTCATCTTCCTGGTAGCGATTGTCTCAGATGAAGTTTCAGTATCACTGTTTCTCATCTGCGGCTTGAGAGTCCCATTTTCACCAGCCAAAAGCCAAAAGCCTTGCACTTACCTGACCTCTGCAATTACTGGCGGGACTCTTGCTTCACAGCGCTGCAGCCTCTGGCCATGGGGAACCTTTGGAGCAGGGGCCATTTGGATAAGCCACAGGAGACCTAGAAACAGTACAGTTTGCTTAAAATGTCCAGTTCTTCCTGCAGTTTCTTTCAAATTCACTGCTACGACCTCGCTTGCTGTGAAGTGCAGTTTTGATTACAGTGTCATTTGAATACTGCCTGTGACGGCAGAGTATCTGTCCTCACTTCTGGAGGGTCTTCCTGTTTTCTACTTTTTTGCTTCTTAATCAAAGAGGAAAGTTGCTGAGCCACCTCAGAGTGCAAGTCTGCTGTGGTTCTTCATGTACAGAAATGTAAAAGAAGCATTAAACACAACTATTTGAGGATTTCTTTCCACCAATGCATATTTGTGCAAGAACTTAAGCAAGTCTCCTGATATTGCTCAGGATATTCTGCTGGATGTACTCCACCTTTGCTTTTCATTACACCATGAGCATCCGTCTGACTTCAGCCAGAAGTTTTAATAGGAATTCATCAAACCCCAAACATTTGCCAATGCCTTCAGTGGTCTGAGGAGTCCACAGCATGCACTTCCTCTCAAAAGATGAATAGCAAGGCATGGTAACACAACAGATTGTGTGGGAAAATGGCAAGGCCACCACATGCCCATAATGCTGCTGCACAGAGTAGGTCTGTTTCTGATTTCAGCTATCACATTTCAGCTGCAGTGCATGGGAGTTGGGGCTGGAAACCCTGTCACACCATTGCCATGCCACGGGTGTGTTCAAGTCCAAATATAAACTTTGCAGATCAGTAAAGCACCCAAAAAATTGGTGGCCACTGCAGTTCTCATGGGAAGGTTGGCATTGAAATAGATCACCTTAACTCCAAGTCCCCTGGAAATCTGCAGAAATTAGGCAAGGCATGCAGGAAAACTCAGAGGCCTAGGACCTGCCTGCCTTCCTACAGGCTCATCTCAGATAGGTATTTGTCCTCTCAAGGAATAGGATGTGATGGGATTAAGGCTCGTGGTACTGCTCACTGGCTCTGCTCAAGGGCTAGAAGAGGGTTAGGCATTCAGCCTAGAGCTGGGGAAGCTAACTGGCTCTGCTCATAAAACACCCCCAGCACACCACTGTCCTATGTGTCAGTACAAGCCCTAGGAAACAACAGCTTGTCAGTCCGGGCACCACACTTCAGCACAGGCTACGGCCATGCCTCGCCTTCCTCAAGACAAGAAGTATTCTGCTCTTCTGACAGCACCCCAGCTTTCAGGGATAAATGCAACTATGGTACTGAGGGGGAGAGAAAAGCTGCCACTCAGATTTTCCCTGCACTAACCACTGGCAGCTAATTAGATGGCAAATGTCCTACCATGCCTTGTGGCTCTCCTAGGAAACCTTGACCTGGCTAGTCATTTTAGCATAAACTGCAAGAAAACTCTGGATAGCTGAAGAAAATGAGATCGCATTAAAACTACCACGCTGCCTTTCCTGGTGAGAAGAATAAAATTTCCATCTATTGCTCAGATAACTTCAGACACACTGTGCATGATCTGTTGGGTTCTTCCCATTCATGCTGTTATCAAGAGTTCAGCAGCCACATCAGCTTTGTCTTCAGTTTGAGTATTTTCCTGTTTTACTTTCTCTGCAGCTTATTGAGTACAGACACTATTCTTTGATAAATCCACAGATAACTGCTCTTTCTGGACTTTTATTTTCATCGTTCGTGAAGCATCTTACATGAGTGGATCTCCATGCACTTCAGGAACACCTGGAAGGGAGTATCTGGAGGCAGATGGGGTCTGATTCTCCAGTATCTTGTGCTGCCCTTCATAAAAACATAAAGCTTAAAGACCCGCAAAGCAATTCAAGGTGTGGGAGAGAAGAATCCAGTTTCACAGAATTGCAAACCCTGTCTGCTGTTCATGACGCAGTTGTATGCTGGTGAACATTGTGTCTCTAGAAAATAATTCTCACACCAAAGAAGAGACAAGAAGTCTGTGGCACTCCCACAAGGCAGCAGTCAGCTGTCCCAGCTCCCCATGCCTTGTTTTAACTGTGAGCCTCACTGCACAGAGGCAGTGGAGACTTGGGCTCAGGTACCAGGTGGCTTGGGAAGATAACAGTTTTTTAGCACTTAGGATTTTCACTGCTGCCATGCTGCCCAAGTGCCCACCCTGGACAGGTGCCTCCAAAGCAGCTGACCAGCATGCCTTCTTGTCTTTGTACAATCTCTCGTGTCCATCATCCCAGTGGGGAAAAGGAGAACATGCTACAGACAAGACATACCTTGATTTAATTTTTGACAAACAATAAATATTTTTTTCCAGTCTTTCTCATAATAAATGTCAGCTTCTCTGCTTTGGGACAGCTAGCTACAGGTATGCAAACCCAGAGATGTGATTTATTCACTTGTGACCCTCTCTCCCATCCATAGCCAAACAAATTGGCAATGCTCTAACAACAGCTGCACGTGGCAGCTCAGAACACAACCGACAAAATTACCTGGCACAGTTGCAAGTTGTTCACCACACTGACAAACAGTTACCAACCACTTTCTTCTGCTCTCTGAGCTTAATCATGTTACAGACACTGCTTGGAAACCACATCCTTGTGTTGCAGTATGACTTGTCCCCACTGCTTACGACACACTTTCTGATTAAATGCATGAATGTCATGTTTTATCGCAGGGAGAAGTCACCGTGGATATTCAGAGGATCCCCAGTCTGCACAGAGGATGCTTTGCCCACCAGCTGCAGAAACTCGCTTCAGGCACTAGGACCCCCTTTGCCTTTAGCCAAGTGCTATCCTCATCCAATAGTGGACTGCTTGGCACTCTTTCTCCAGTGCTTTTGGCTCACACATTACTTATTTGATAGCACATCACTGCTGCTTTACTCTAAGGAAAACTAACAATCCTGCCAGGGAAGTAAGGGAAGAAATTCAGTCCTCATAAACTGACTAGAAAGAGGCAAATTCTCTGCCTACCAGCAGGAACGTGCCTATGAATAGCCGCTGTGTAAACACAGATTGCATATTGCAGAATGACATTGAGCGTGGTTACCGCCAGCCATCTCTTCCTGAAATTCAATAGACATTGATATTTATACCCAGCCTTTGAGGTTTAGCATGCTTCAGCACAAATATACATTTATTAATACCACAGAACATCAGGCCTTATTGACTCTTATTGAGTCTCATTCTACTCACAGATATACATTTTTTCCTGGACTGTCATGCTTGAAATAAATTAAACCAAGAGCAAATCATCTTTCAACAGAGTAAGTAATATATTTAAGGCCACATTTGGCATTATTTTCTTTACTTCTCTTCACCGAAGTGATATTTATAGAGAGCTACATTCTGCTCAGCGGTAGATTTGTGCTAATGATAAATGACTCCAGTGGATATAGCAGAGTTGATCAGAACATATATTGACAAAACAGGGAGTGAGAATTTGGCCCAAGATTCTCAGAATAGGAGCACTAGGACTGAAGTTATGCCATGAAAGAATTTGGTCCATGCTCTTTCTGAAACAAGGGAGCCAAATGCAAAAAAGGGAGCTGATCTGAAGTCTGTTTACAAGAAAATCCATGATCTCCAGCGATTTAGAGTCCAGCTAGAGGAAGGTTAAGTTCAAGAGCAATACAACCTGAACAAAATAAGTTATTTCTCCCTGTAAAATGACCTTTTGATAGAAATGAGCACAAATAAAATTCTTAAGACATGACCTTGCTGTGGAAATACAATCCTTTCATGTTTTTCATCTCAGACCCTGTGCTGTACAAAGACATCATTTCACCTATAAAGCAGTCTCTGCTTCTACTGTCCAGTATTCTCACAACTCTTCATCAATATAAATGCTTCAGTGGTCATAGTAAATAGTCCAGTCTGTGTGCCTGAGGTTCAGTTGTACCAGACAGATCTGGAAGTTAGCAGAGCAAGATGCAATGACCCATGTTATTATTCATTTATTTGCCCAAACAGGAGTTGGGTTCTGCCATTTCCAGCTCAGGAGACCCAGCACTGAAGCGGTGACTGCCAGGGCTTCACCAGCAGAGCAAGGTGCATGGATTACACCCTTTTTTCCTTCCAGATTGACAGTCCCTTTCCCCACTCTCCTGCCATTATAAATAGAGCTTATGTCTACTGCAACACTGGACTGAAATAGGTCAGGGTGTCTTCAAAGAAAAATCTACATGCAGGAGTCATGAATTTCCATCCAGCAGCAGACAACCAACAGGCTAGAGGAGACAGGAGCAGAAAGGAGTTGGCTGATGTTGGTCCAGAGAAACTGCTGCTCCTTTTCTCTTGCTCTGCAGTGCCGGATGGCTGGTCCTATCCTGCTCGCTGTATTTTGGTGTATCACAGCAAGCACTGCCTGGCTGTGCAGGAGGGAGGGAGGCGGAAGTGCCAAGGTTAGCAGGTTGTGAGGCTCTGCACAGGCAAATTGTGCTGCTGATTCAGTCAGCCAACTCCCCTGCAGGGGTCTTTCTTTAAGGCTGAATCTCAACACCTCTCCTGTCCAAGAACTTCCCCAGCATCTAGACAGAGATGAATGAAAGAGGAAAATACACCATGCAAACAAGCCTTCAGCACTTAGCTGATTTTGCTGGGGAAGATCCCATGTGCTAACTGCCTCCACTCACAGGCCTAATTGCTTCTAAGTGTGGTACCTTCTGAGAAAATCCCACTTGCACTGACACTCTGGTTTTTCAGGGTGTAACCATTGGAAAAATAATGAAAGAGGGTAAAAACATTTTTTAAATAAAAATAAGCCAAGTCCATAACAGACACAAATCTTTCAGCACTTCAGCTCTTCTTTGTCTAACAGCAAGTAATAAAACTCTGCCATAATTGAGCCTGATCTTTGAACATATTTATGTTCATATCTCATGGGTTTCAATGAGAAATAGAGCTAAACTATGTGCCATATCCCAAAAGCTGCTAAGTTTTGTATTTGATTTTTTTGGTGTTTGTATTTTGTATTTGAAAATAATGAAAGCCATAACTTTGCCAATGAATACAGGAAGCTAATTTCACTGATCAGCTCCAACCTCAATGTGGCATCATGCTCTACCAAGTGTTTCGTTTGTAAAACACAAACAGACAAGTTCTGCTGCTTAAGAAACATTATGGTTTTTCAGTCAGACAAAGACATTTGTGTGCTTTGCATTGGCCAGGCACAAAACTGAGCCAAAGCAGTGGGAGGAAATAGGCAGCAAACCCCCAGGTACCAGTTCTCCTCCCCAGCCAGCTGCCTCGTACTTGCCCTCTTCTGGCTCCTTGGCTTTTGAGCTCTTGGCCTCACGGTGTCCTGGCTGCAAAAGAAAAGCTTGAGGTGTTTCACCCAGCCTGACCTACACTGTTGTGGTTAGGCTGTACTCTTCAGTGATATGCATTGTAGTTGGGAGCCAAGGCGGGAACCCTGATTTTGCACCCAAAGGCCAGCACCATTTCTGTCTTCTTGAGGAAATCTTGCATCTCGTCCTCAGTGCCAGAGGACACTTACATCTCACAGAGATGTCATAACTGCTGCTTTGATGTAGACACCCATGTTTAGGAGAGGGACAAAACCTTGGGCACATCCTTACCAGTGCTGGAACTGGTGCCTTTTGTTGTGGCTGTGCAGCCAGTGCTGAGACCCAGACTTGTCCCTGTTCCGCATGTACGGCCCCAGGCATCCATGTCCGCCCCATGAACTCCACCTCCAGTCCTGGAAGGGAGAGCATTTTCTGTCCCCACAGGTAGTCCTGCTGCTGTCATTAAATCTGTTTTGTAGGACTACCGTCAATATTAATAGGAATACATTACGAGGGATTACTTGCAATTCGCCTTTTGCAGGGAGTAAGACCAGGTTGCCTTTGTCCTGATTTTTAGATATGTTTTTTTTCATTTAATACATTTCCACTCCCAAAATTTGTACAGGCTGAAACATTTCCAACTTTAACTTGAAGCATAAAGTAGTTTTTTTCCAGATGATCCCTATTTATGGGCTTGCAGCAGTGGCCAGTGTGGTCTCAGAAGGCTGAATTGAAGTAAACAACATCTTGAAATATATTTAGTGAATTATCATGCAAACCACAGAAGAACATGAAGAGAGAGAGGAGAAGAGGTTTCTCAGTTGGGTCGTGATTTAATGTTTTCTGTCAAAGAAATCAGACATTAAAAAGGCCTATTAGGCCAGTGAGCTCAGCTTTCCTGGGCCAGGCCATATTTGTTTCTCATGATAAACATAATTTCAAGTGCTTTATCTAGTTAGGGTTTAAACCCTGCAAATGAAAATGCATGTACCCCCACCCTTGAGAAAGAATTCCACAAACTATCATGTCTCCCTGTCTCATGCAATTATCTGAACACCCATTTTGCAGATTAGGATGTGTAATAGTAAGGATGGGAAGTAATTTTATAGTGTCAAAGTGCACGTAACATTACTCGGCACAAACTTTATCTGTTGCTCTTCCTTCCCCTAACAACATAAGTGCTGTGCAAATGATATTAGAACGGTGCAACAAAAATGATGACAATGCAGGCAGGACTACCGTTCATTTCACATAATATCAATGAGCTGGATTTTTGGCCCGAAGAAACTACATCTATTTGCCTGTATATACATGTTCAGTATGGCTTTACTGAATGACTCATGGAGTCATGAAATGTAAGGCATGTGACACGTGTCAATCAGCTCATTTAATCATGCACATAGCACTTTACTGTGGCATTCAGGGAGACTGGGTAAGGCTCCAGAGCTGGTAGCTCAGGTATGTGCTCTCTTCCTGCTTCTGGGCAAAACTTGAGGATCTTTTAATTTCATGTGGGATTTCTTGTCTTGCAGTAATCCAGTCAGAGCTGTTGCACGGCAGCTGCCCCCTCCTGTTCTCTCTCTCTAAGCTGCTGAATGTCTGTGAATAACAAACATTTCCACTGCATAACGAGTTCGATTTTACAGCACTTGATCTTGTCAATCTGGCCTTTTCAGGAAGCATCAAGCTATTCATTAAGGTATTAAAACCAAAAGCAATGCACACTTGTAGCGTAGGTGCATAATTTAGGGAAGCATCATGTGGATTTTGTGAGCATCCCATAGCACCTGCACAGCACATTGCCACCAGGCTGATTTTTCTGGGACACACAATATGGTCAGTATGGTCAATCTACAGATCATCTTATTGCTCTTGAAAACAGTGTGTGTCTATCGCTCTGTGCTCCCTTACAGAATGGTTGTGGAGCAGATGGTTGTTGGGTGTGATGCTCTCTGGAAGACAGTGAAGATACATTTTGTCCAAATTCCAGGTGGAAATACTGCAGCCTCAGCAGGAGTTCAAAGCTGGTATCACACTGCTAAAATACAGCATGAGTATATGCTCTGGGGTATGAAGGCAGCTCAGTGTTTGGATGTACTTGTGTCTCTCAGCCAGTCTGTTTGAACCATGTTAACTTGAAGGCTGCATAAGGCATTAGGAGAAATTTGACCTTCTAGCAAAGGCCATCACATCTCAGCCACTCCTATGGCAAGGGCAGCAGTCCACGCCTGGCTGCAATCTATCTGCCAAAAATGCATCTGATGATTTCAGGAGATGGAGAAATCCTTACTTCCTTTGGAAGTTTGTTCCTGCCTTGTTGTTTCATCATAGTGTTTGTTTTCTAAACTTTGCAAAAGTTATGACCATTGATGATAAAAATCTGTTTAAACCAGTAACCACTTGTGCAACTCTATCCCAGCAGCCCAGTAATCTCCATGAAAGGATGTGATGGTCTCAAGCCAGTATGCTTCATATCATCAAGATTAAAAAAAAACAGAAAACTCCACCTTACCCTCACACAGCAATAGTTCACAGCCTGTCTAGATGACCTCAGCAGAGAGGACTGAATTGGTTTACAGAATTGACAATTTTTGTAAAATTTCCAGGCAGGTCAAGATGCAATGCTGCTTGTAACTCAAGTACCTCTTAAACTCAGCATTCTGCTTTCTTTTATGGCTCCAGTAGCTAGGCAAAAACTGAAGGAAATCCACAGAAGTTGATGGCAAGTGAGGTACAGTTGAATAATAAAAACTGTCAGACAATTGTGAAGGGAGCACTGGATATTTTTGCATACTTCATTTGAGCAATAAGCTTGCAAGGAGAACCTTCAAGAATGTGGATATGTTCACCAAGAAACCAGATTGTACAAGGACAGGCTTTTATTCTGCAGAATTTATGCACACGTTTAACTCTAAACGGAATGATCCAAGAGCTCAAAATCAGGCCCACATGCACAAGCTTTTCCAGGCAGCAGGACTCAGCAGATGCTGTAAGCAGAGCACAAAAAGGGTATTTTACAGGAGCATTGTCACACAGAGCCCAGCAGTTCATTTCCAAACACTGCATCTAGACAGAGTTCAGGTGTTTTAAAAATTGCAATATTGTCTCTAGTCTGTACACTAATTTTCTAAGACTGATACTGGGTAAGCACTGGCCTTGTTAAGTACACATCTGATCTCTATTAGGCATTAAAACTCTTTATTTAAAAAAAATTGCAGAGGGGAAAAATGAACTTCAGCAAAGATATCCAATAGAATTTTTGTTGAGGGCAAGAAAGGGTTTTAGACAACTTCTATTTGCTGTATTGTTTCCAAAAACAATGAAACAGTTTCAAAGTTTATGTTTCTCTTGACATTTCTCAGATACTGAAGTGCTGAAAGGCAAGACTGGGAGCCACAAAGGTACTTAAGTGCTTCTTGTTTAATTAAGGGTTAGTCAACCAAGTACTTAAGCATCTGGGCATGCATGTCCTGCTTTCTTTCACAAGACATTTGTGGCAGAACAGACACTATATACCAAATTTCTCAAATGTTAAACTGCCTTACAAGTCAACCTAACTTTCACACCTGGCTAATGGAAAATTTTCCTGGGTTTAATGGACTTTGCTAAAGATCTGAAGTTGTCACTCAAGGCAGAAATAATTTCAGCAGGGGAATGGGACTCAACCATGTTTCTAAGAATGTTTAGTCACGTGTACTTGCCACTGTGGATATAAAATAAGTGAATGGATGCTATTACTGAAATCTGAGTATATGTGAATGTTCCGATGTTTAATATTGGGAGTAAGTCAGCCAAAATCTTTCTCTTACCTGTTTTTCAAACTTGTCTGCTACATCCTTGCCAATGAGTTTGAGTTTTGAACCAGACACTTCAACAGCAAATTACTCAAAGTGATCTTACTTGAGCTGAAGAGTGAACTCCCTTTTGTTTGTGGCTTAATAACACTGATCCTCTACTGCTTCTTTTAAAAATTCTTATTTCAGATAACATTATCATCGAGTTTGGCAAGAAATAAAAAGCTGTTTATATCATTCACGTAGTTTACTTAAATTTTAGCATTACATTCAGATTACACGATGAAAACTAACCTGTTTGGCTACCCTTTTCCCTGTTTTAAATAGCACCATGCTGCAGCGTGTGGGATTCAGACATGGCACAGCAAGTACCTGCACTCAGGCAAACAAACTGTTTTTTCATGTTGGGATGCCATTTCTAGTACACTGTTCGGGCGTAAAAAAAAACCCCAAACCCCAAAACAAAAAAAACCCAACTCCCTTCCATGCATTCCTCTCCAAGCATTTTGTATGGCTGCCTGTAACACTTGGATGCATTCCCAACAGTGGAGTCCACAGAGTGTCCATCTGTTGAAGGCTGCTCTGCCTGAGGAAAAGATCCCTTTTGAAATGGACAGAAGGGAAAGGATGGAGGAGAATGTTTCCGTGGATGTGGTTTTACTTATGGTGGCAAGGCCTGAACTGAGAAACTTTTCCGCAGTTCTCAAAGACAGATCTAGGTTCAATCAGTCTCCTTTAAGATATGTAAATTACTAATTTCATTGTGCCCTTTTTAGCCAGTCAGTTGACTAAACGATACAACACTTCATTTTGCAAAAATAGAAAGTATTCCCAGGCAAAGCAAATCACAGTTCTCAAGCAGCTGATTTAAAATTGTTTCTCCGGGAGAAACCTTGAAAACAATGTAACATCCCAAATATGCTTAGAAATTGTGTAGAGTAATAGCATTCTGTTTGCCATTAAAAAATAAAAAGTAAAGTCCTTCTATATAATCATCTTTCAAAACAGGAATTATATAATGCTCGACATTTCATGAACTTTTATTGACGTCGGTGGGACTACTTATGTTGAAGCTGTACGCATTTACAACCTAAAGAGCACACAGGCAAGGGATACTGCAATGCTGCCGTGATGCAAACAAGAGGCTCATACCCCAGCTCTCCGAGGCTGCAGATAATAGATTTGCCTTTGTCCTAATTATACACTCCATCTCCGTGCATTAGCATGGAGCCTAGAAAACCTGACTCATCATCCCTAACAATCCCGGCGACCTGAGGCAAACACACACACACACACACACACACACACACACACA